>CM024605.1:11953003-12468763 GCA_014182555.1 Eucalyptus erythrocorys | reverse complement strand
TTAGTCCTTTAATCACTCTTCAAAATGTACTCTATGTACACGATTTCCAATTCAACCTTATTTCCGTTAATCAAGCATATGAGGAAAACTCATGTCGTATCCTATTCACTCCGGATAATTGCTTCTTTCGGGCCCTTTCGCGGCAAGGCGATGGGCTTGGGTAGAGCTTATCAAGGCTTGTATTTTTGGATGTTTTTCCCAAAGAACTTTGAATTGTCATCTGTTGAATTCAATAAATCATTGTGTAACTATGTTAGCAATGAGAAAAATTCACTTTATCATAAAAGATTGGGCCATAGTGCCTCATTCCCTTGTCCTCATTGTCCCATACGCCCTTGGCAAAACAGACATGTGTTGCTTTTCCAAACGATGATTCCCGGCGGATAGCATTTTCTCATTAATCCATGCAAATGTTTGGGGTCCCTATTTCACGAGCAACATGGCTATTTCTCATGCAGTCCAAGAATTAAGTTCTTTCTCACGAGAACCTTTCTAAACTTATCCAAAACTCGGTTTGGAAAAACAATCCGTCGCATTAGAAGCGATAATGGTCGGGAATTTTTCAACAACAAATGTGATTCTTTTCTTTCACTGCATGGGATCTTGCATGAAAGTTCTTGCACCTATACACCACAGCAGAATGGTGTTGTTGAAAGGAAACATCATCACCTTTTGGAAGTAGCACGTGCTCTCAAATTTCAAGCGTCTATCCTCGAAGAGTTCGGGGATTGTGTTGTTATTCTTGTAGCATACTTAATTAATCGCATGCCATCTTGGATACCGAAAGGGAAGACGCCATTTGAAATGTTATATGGGAAGAAACCGAATATGAGCCATCTCAGAGTTTTTGGATGCCTTTGTTATGCCACTACAGTCGGCCACAGGGACAAAATGGGACCTCGGGCAAATGAATGTGTATTCATGGGGTATCCCACCCTACGAAAAGGGTATCGGATTTATGTACCATCCACAAGTGAATTTTTGTCGCCAAGATGTCATATTTCATGAAGAAATTTTTCCTTTCGATCTCTTACTTCTTCACATGAAGATGACAAGACACGGACCTCGGCTTTTCTATTGGAGGAGGATACGACTCCAACGGAAACATTCATTGCTACACCCTTGCCAACACCAATTGGTGAGCCACCTGCAGCACTGTGGGAGACATCTCGCAAATCACTTCACCGAAGAACCTCATACGGAATTGGCGGCACCATTGGTAGAGCTTCCTGAACAGAGCCTTGTTGTGCCAGAATCTTCATCAACACAACAAGAACCACTATGCCGCTCTAGACGAGCAGCTTGTCCTCCAGTCTGGACAAAGGATTACATATGTGGCTCCTCCAAGTCATCAGGTACTCGCTATCCCATCTCCTCCTACATATCGTTTGCTAGGCTATCACCAGCATACTTACGTTGCATGAGTCGTATCTCTAAAGAAAAAGAGCCATCGGATTTTAACGAGGCCAAAGAAGATCCTCGTTGGCAAAAGGCCATGGAAGCATAATTATATGCTTTGACAGAGAATCATACATGGGATGTTGTAGAGTTACCTGCTCACCGCAAACCCATTGGGTGTAAGTGGGTTTACAAAATCAAATATCGAGCAGATGGTTCCGTAGAGAGATATAAGGCTAGACTGGTGGTGAAAGGGTTCACACAGCGAGAGGGTTTCGATTACCATGAAACTTTCGCTTTGTTGCTAGGACGTCACTATACGATCTTTTCTTTCTATTCTTCGCTTTTCGTGATTTGGACATTGCATCGGATGGATGTCCATAACGCTTTCTACATGGAGATCTTGATGAAGAAATCTACATGGATCTTCCACTAGGATTACGGAGACAGGGAGAGTCTAGGGTATGTCGTCTCCGCAAATCCCTCTATGGATTGAAGCAGGCGTCTAGACAATGGTACGCCAAGTTCACCTTTGCACTCATAGCTGCTGGATTCACACAGTCCAAGTATGATTATGCCCTATTCACCTGGAAAAGAGGTATGTCATCTATCTACCTGATGATCTATGTTGATGACATACTTATTATGGGAAATGATAGTTCTGCCGTGAAGAAACTTAAAGAGTATCTACATTCTACTTTTCATATCAAAGATTTAGGGCCACCTAAATACTTTCTTGGAATTGAGATAGCTCGTTCGGATCGGGAATCTCCCTTAGTCAAAGGAAATTCATAATGGAGATCATATCGAGACAGGGGATTATCGTGCAGAGCACCACTATTATTCCCATTGAGCGAGAATGTCAAGCTCACAACCGAGAATATGACTCTGGATTATCATCTTCGTCTTCTAATGATCCATTGTTAAAAGACCCATCAGGATATTAGAGATTAGTAGGAAAACTCATGTATCTCACCATGACGAGGCCAGATATTTGTTATGCAATGCAAAATCTAAGCCAATTTATGCACAGTCCGAAGCTGTCTCACATGAATGCGGTCTTGAAAGTTGTGAGGTATTTGAAGACATGCCCAGATTAGGATACTTCTTTCCAGTAAAAGTGCAACATGAAAATGACACCTATTGCGATGCGGACTATGCCACATGCCCTATGAGCAGGAGATCCATTACCGGTTTCTGCATCAAATTTGGTGAATCTTTACTTTCATGGAAGATGAAGAAGCAATCCACTATATCTTTATCTTCGATTCGAGGCGAATATAGATCCATGGCCAAAGCGTCTGTGAAATAGTTTGGTTGAGAGGTCTATTTCAAGATCTTGGCGCACGAGTCGAAGGACCAACTACACTTTTGTGACAACGACTCGGCACTCAAACTCGCGGCAAATCTGTTCTACACGAGAGGACAAAGCACATAGAAGTTGATTGCCATTTTACTCGAGAAAAATTCAAGAAGGTGTAATTGAGACAAAGGGAATCAAGACTTCGGAAGAGCAACCGGAGACATGTTCACTAAACCACTTTGCCAAAGACAGCATGCATATTTTCTCGAGCAAGCTTGGTGTCTTGGACATATACAAGCCACCGGCTTGAGGGGAGTGTTGGAAGATATAATTCTGAAATCATACACAATCTTTGATTGACGGGGAAATCTAATTTATTTTAGGATAGAGGAGATACAAGAAATACTTTTTCCTTTATTACTTTCTTAGATTGTAATTAAATACAAACTGCACAAAGCTCTATACGAGATCAATGAATATACGAGAAAACCTTCTTCCTTCAATACCTACTCGGTCTTCGACAATTCATTGTCTAAAAAAATATTTAAACATATATTTTAATTGATCATGAAAATTTTTTTCATTCATTAATTATTTTAAGTAATATAAATGATCTTTTTTGAAAAAAAATTAAATTATTTATTTTTAGTGAAACAATGGAATCTTGATTCATGATTTTATTTGAGGGTTGGAATATGAATTGTGGTGTATTTATATCGAGAGCATATTTGGTTCGAAAGTTTTAATGGCAGGCCCATCTCCTCAAGTAACGGAGAAGGTTTTGCCAAATTACACAGATTAGGATGACATCCTTTGTCATGTAGTAGCTTGACATATGGGGACGCAGGTCCCTGATGTAAATGCTTGCCCTTTGAAAATTTTCTTTTTGGGAGTATGGCTTCCCGTGCCCCCACCCCCGTCTCGAGAATGAGTGTTATAGTAGGAATAGATTAGACAGACTGACAAAAAAAAAAAAAAAACTATAGCTTCTACGTTGAGCAAACAACATTAACACACTTAATACCCTTGAAAAAAGCTCCTCGATTTTGTTTCGAATTCCTTTTGTGTAAAAAACAATCACAAACTTTCACTATAATCCAAACCTATCTCACGTAGAAAATATCACCACTAGTTTCTTCAAAATTATCAACACGAAGACTAGTTAAAGATTCATTATCAAAATCCGTTTCTTTACCAAAACATTCACCTTCTTATGGAGAATAACAGCCTTTTAATGTTGATAATTTTGAAAAAAACCATAGATGATTTTTGGATTCAGGGTATGGATTAGTTTAGAGTGAAAGTTAGTGAATTTTTTTAGATAAAAAGAGGTTGAGATTGAATTGGGATATGATCTAAAATTTGAGTTGTTTTAAAAAATTAGGCAGACATTAGCATAATAATCACAACAATGACAAAAAAGAAAAAGAAAAAGTAGTGATTGTTTCTTTAGGTCCTCGTGTTGTGTAGTTCTATCTGGGTGATCCTCAATCCAATAGGCTTAAAAAAAGTACGGGAGAAAGCACAATGAAAAGCATAGAAGGAGAAAACGAAGCCAAACAGCAGTAGTTGATTAATTTAGGGAGACATGAAAAAGGATAGGAGCATGTCTTGACCTACTTTTTTTAGGTGCCACCCTCAACGAATAGGAGTAGAGGTATTTACTCAAAACGATGATTCGAACGGTACATACAAGTCACAGTCTAACAAATAAAAACATTGCAAATGGTCCACCGATTCCGGGTGCAAACTTTTTTAATCCCATACTTTATGTGATATTGGACGTTTTTTTTTTTTTTTTATTTTTTGCATCCTATGCATTTCTAGAAGTTATCCTTAACTTATTGGGATCAGTTAGAAATCAATCAAGACATGGGAATATTGTCTTAATTCCTAATGCAAATTTTAGCATAGGGACTTGATTAAGCTAATGTTTCCATTAGCATCCGTTTGATACTTAACTTCAATGTGTGTTATTAAGTAGTCATGCAATCTTTATTACTAACTATAATCCTAAAGGTATCAAAGTTGCTTCAATAATCTTGAAATGTTTTTTTTTTTTTTTTTTTTTTTTTGTGATTTTCATTAGAATTCTAAACTGACTAACATATTCTAGGAAAGGAAAATAACACCCAGTTTATTGAAAGACAGTGCGATAACTAAACACCCAAGTAATTAAAATGACATAAAAGATAAATGTGGGGAAAAAAACCGATGGCTTTATTCTAAACCTGGGACGACAACCCCCATGAGCTATATTCAAACCAAGTATTATTTTCTAACTAAAAGAGTAATCTACCAAAACTAAACTCGTATTGGAGGTAAACTCCAAAATCCCTAAACTGAAGGTCACTTAACTAATTAAAACTGGGGTACATCTAATGCTAAAGCTTAAGAAATCTAACAAAGATCTACTTCTAAGCACTTTCTGATTTTTTTTTTAAATTTCGATTTGTTTAACTAATTAATTTTTAAAATTATACATAATTATAATATTCTGGAAATAGGGACTCGGGCTGGGTCTTGGGCCCGGTCCGAACAATGGGATGCCGCTGGTCTCACTAAACTGGGCTCGTGGACGCAATCGGTGGTCTTGCATCAGGCCCCTCAAACTGTTTAGACCCAACTAAGCCCATATTCTACAAGGCTGAAGAGCTAACCCAAACTCACTAAAGCCTAAACTAGCTCACTTGTCGCCCTTCTCTATCCAGCCCAAACCCAACAAGGCCCATCGTACGCCGCAACACAGTAGGCCCACACATACAGCCCACACCAAACTCATGTTCAAACAACGCTCGGCCCAGCCCACCTCCAATTAAGAAAATGCTCGGCCCATATTTACAAGCCGTGTCCAGCCATAACACGGCTACCATCCGCGGCCATAGCCACCGCCACTCTTCATCTTCCCCGGCTATCAGCCGTGAACAAGCGAGCGACATCAGCTAACACCCGCCATCTCGGGCCATTTCCTGATCCTCTCTGAACCGTGGCCATCATGAACGGCTACCACCGTTCACCAAAGCATCAATAGGCCGAGTACACCTAGGAAAACGGATGATGCATGAAAAAAAAAAAAAAAAAGTACGTCTGATCCCGGCAAAGGCTTCGAAAATCAATTGAACGTGACCTAATCTAGGCCATAATGCACTCAAGTTCGACAACAAAACGAAGCTCGCCCACACCGGTTCCTACAAGCGTCTCGTCAAACGGGTTGTGAATGTGAACTGAGAAAGACGTAGGGACCATTTCGAGACCCGCAACATCGTACCTAGACTTGAGAGAATCACTCGGGGACGCTCGAAATGAAAAAACTGAAGGCACCTACTCTCGGCTCGCGCTTCACTCAAGACATGGCGAGCAAAGATTTTGATGGCGGGGAATGGGCGTTCGGGTCGTGAATGATAACTATTTTGGTCGAAATTAATTTCTATAAAAGAAATAGATTTTTCTATTTCTATTTCTAGATGAGTTTAAGCAAAAATAATCGTTTGATAACGATATAAAATTTCCACTCCAAAAATAGAAATTCGTTTGATAACAACAAAAAATTTCTTCCTTTTGGAATGCGTGGCAAGCGGACGTCGGTGGAGCGCGGACGGTGGTCGGCCATGGGCGGCGGCGGCGGCAGAAGCGGCGATGGTGGCGGATGGTGGTCGACGACAACGAATGGAGGACACGGTAAGAAGAATTTTTATTTATCATTTCTATTCCGAAATACTTTTGATTTATATTCTAAATCTATTTCTAAGAAAATACAAAAATGAAATAATTTTATTAAACGAATTTCTATTCCAAAAATAAATTTGGAATAGAAAAATTGTTTATGGTAAATTACGGGTTGTCATGCGCCCCTTTACTTCTAGGGGTTCCTACCCGGCTTAGAGACGGTGGCCCGTGGCGAGTTCGATTCGTAGCGTCTTTGAGCTGAGATCCTCGAGTAAGAGAGAACGCAACAACCAGAAGGACTTCACGGAGATGGCACGGGAATTGGGAAAGCTAGGTCGCCAAAATGCCGGTCGGAGGTTGGAGGTCGTTAGACGGCGACGGTGGAGGTGGTTGGTAACGTGCGAAAGGGGAAGGAGGAGTGCGTGAGGCGAGCGTCCAGGACGAGTTTTCCCTTATCTTTGCTCTCACGGTCTCACCTCCTCAATGGAAAAGAGGCCGTTTTCTTTGTCCTTTAGCGCTGCCACCTTCAAGATGGGAAGGAGGAGAACAGGTTACTTCTTCTAGGAGTAGCAAGACCGCGCCGAGCGACGCGGTCTCGAGGAGTGCGAGCTCAAATTTTATGGTGCTGAGTATGATGCTCTAGACTATCGATTGGGCCTTCAAGTTGAATTTTGTTTAATCAGACCTGAGTTTCTTAAATTTTATGGTCCCTCAATTAAATTTCTTAAGAAAAATTAGAGACTAACAAAATAATGATAATTTTTTTCCTTTCTTTTTCCTTGTCATTTTTTTTATTTATTATTATTTTGAAAATCTGAAATCTCAAAGCCTAAGTTTGCATGCATATGTTACGATGACATTTATTATGCAATCGAGATATTAATGACATTAATCTAATTTCTTAGTCAAGAAACAAGACTTTTGGTCAAGAAACGAGACTCGTCATATATTAAATTTTCAATTTTCAAACCTAGACTGTTAGAGAAATTCGGGTGTCAATAGAGTTTGGACTAAAAGAGGAAGAAAAGAAGAGCCACAGCCTCCGTTGGTAAAGTAAGAGTAGCACGAGGAGCAAAGCAATAATGGTGGCCATTGGCCACCCGTGTTCAACCACCACAAGTTCGCCATAGAGGGTGGCGAGAAGAGTTCCCTTGATCCAACTTCGATCGCCTCTCTCTCTCTCTCCCTTTCTATTGCTCCCAGCTTCCGAGCTAAGACTGATGAGTTCAGGTTGGAGCTTCCCAAGGGTAGAGGGTAAGGATGGAGCAAGTAGCTTTGCGTGGCTCACTTCGCCTCACGATACTCATCGTCCCTCCTGCAACTCGTTGAGCATACTCGCAGATGCCTAAAAAAGAAGATAGCTTAGAAAATGAGGGGAGAAGAGAAACTTTCCGGCGAGATTGATCAAGGGTAAAAGAGAAATTTCCACGTGCATATTACAGATCTCGAGAGGTCCACGGAAAGTTTGCGACAATTTATTCCACTTCAGCAAGAAAAGAAGCGGTCACATCGACCCGTCGAGAAAACACGATGACCAAATTGGCGCGACAATCTCTGGCCACCCTTCCAGCACCAGCCTTTTCCCGGATTTCCGCAGTGCAAATCCACGCGTGTCAAAAGCTTCAAAGAAACCGACAGGTGGTGGTGTCCACGATCTGTTCTAGGGCCAGATGCATTTTGCGACGATAAGACAATGTTAAGTTTACTAGAACCGGCCTCCAAAATTTGTAAACTAAATTTTGTTGTTATTTTGTAGGATTAATACCTTCAAAAACTCTAAACTAATTTACTTATAATAAATTTATGGCATTGTGCATAATTAGCACAAAGTGTCGTAAGGCATGCTAACTTGTTGACACCTAAATTTTTGGGGTTGATTTTTTGCTAAAAAACAAAAAATAAAAATGCATGGCATATAGTTTAGGTAGATTTTATTTTTTTATTTTTTTGTTGATTTTGTTATATTTTGTTTTATTTTGTTAAGATTTTTATAAATTTAGGCAATATACAATAGGAGATGTGGTTTTGCACAAAAGGGAAATTTTGGATAGAATGTGCGAAAATATTTCGATGATATATCCAGGAGTATCGTGCATGAATAAAATTAGAAATGAAATATACTCCAAATATTCAATTTTTTGGCTTATAAAAGGGGGATTGGAAAAATTGAAAGAAGAGGAATTGGGGTGAGGAAAAAGAGCAAAAGGGAGAAAAACCCTCCACCCCGTACGAAGTAAAGGTCAAAAAGAGGAAAAGGAGAGAGAGGGAGTCGTCCGTGGGGTGAGGGTCTCCTTTTCGGGCAAAGCAAAAGAGAAAAAGCAAAAAGACAAAAAGAAAAGGGAGTTGAGCTGGAGAGCGAGCTGAGAGAGAGAGAGAGAGAGAGAGAGAGAGAGAAATTTTTAAAAATAAAAAAAAAAAAGGGCCGAAACCCCCCTCTCCTCGGCGCCCGTTCGTCTTCCCCGAGGGGTGGAATTCCTCGCCGGACGCCGTCGCCATCGCCGTCGACGCCCTCGCAAGACGTCTCGGCCACCCCAACGCCGTCCGCCGCCCCCTCTCCCGCTCGTGACGACCCCGCCGTCACCGAGCCCAGCTCTCGGCCTCGTGATGCCCCTCCTCCTCCAGATCCTGGTGCCAAAGTCGCCAGCCGCGGACCAAGCACGCCCGACGCGCGTCCCGATCCCAGCGCCGCAAAGACCCCCGACGTTGCCCCGCCACCGCCGAGCCGAATCCGAGCGCCGCGCCACCGGTCCGTCGAGCCCCGCGCCCTGCCGCTGCGACCCGGCCCTCGACACCGCCGCGCCTCCGATCCGACGCCCCCACGCCCACCGGCTCGTGCCGCGACGTCCTCGCCTCCCCGCGTCTCGCGTGCGCCCGACGTTGCCGCCTGCCGTGCCGCCATTGCGCCGTCCACGGCCATCCCACGTCGGAACCCTCGCCGGCGATCTTCCCTCTCACCGGACCAGCCGTTGCTCCACTTTCCCCAAAAAAAAAAAAAGAAAAGCAAAAAAAAGAAAAAATCAATTTAGGTAGTTTTTCTTTTATTTATTTGCTTTATCTTATTTTTATTTTTTATTGTTATTTTATTTTTGTTAACAACTTTAGGCCTTGATATGTGATTGGAAATTCCAATTTATCCTCAATTCGCAACCACACCGATTTTTTATTTCATCTATAAGGCTTTAGACAAAGTAATTAATTATGCGGGAATGAAATTGATATTTTGATCTTTAAGGCTTAAGATCAATTTATCGATTGTCCCTTGATTTGAACGATGTGCGATGTTTCGGATAATTTTGGATGGTCTTGATTGCCTTGTTTATATTGAAATATGTCGATGTTGGGATGTTGCTTGTTTAGGGTTATTTGCATGTTTAGGCTAAGCATTTTAGTTATCGTAAATCTTCAAAAAAAAAAAAAAAAATCAGTTAATTTAGGTTGCATGTTTAATTATTGGAAATTGTTAATTTCAAAACAAAATAAAAAAATCAAAAAATCTTTAACTAGGTTTAGTTGTCTTGCATATTTAGATTAGGGATTTTAATTAAGTAATGAGGAAAAAAAAAAAAAAAAAAAGCAAAATTCACTTAGGATGCTAGTTGAATTGCATGTTAAATTTTAATTAAAAAAAAGCAAACAACAAACAAAAAATCGTCAATTTTTAGAATAGAATTGCATGTTTAATTTTATGCTTAGATCATTTTTAGATAGATTGCATCTTAGGCTAGAAATTACTAAATTAAAACAATGTCTTAATTTAAATTAGGATAACCTAATTCCTAGTTTAAATGGGATAAAATTTTAATTTAGTTAGGAATTTCATTCAAATATCTTAGGATAGATTACTTCCACCTTTTTAGGATAAATTGCAATTTTTAGAAAAAAAAAAAAATCATAAAATCAAAAAAAAAAAAATCAAAATCTTGCATGAGCATGTAGAATTAGATATGTAGATTTAGTAAACAAGACATTTAGGCTAGTAAATTAGGTTTTTTTTTTATAATCACATTTTTAGGATCATATTTTTAGAAATCTCTTTTTAAATAGGTTGGGATTAGATTTAGATAATTTCATTCTTAGAAAACTTGGCACCTTTTTTTTTTTTAAAAAAAAAAAAAAAAATTAAATAAAGAAATGGTTTTCTAAGTCAAAATAGGGTTAATTTAAATTAATCCTAAACATGAATTAGAAAATTATTCGTTTTAGGTAGTTCAATTAGGGCTTTTATTAATTCAAAATTCCAGATAGAAAAATCCAAAAAAATTAGGTGCATGTTAATCAATTTGCATTCTAAGACCATTTAATTTAAATTTGCATATTTGGTCATTTAAGTTGCAATTATTGCATTTCATGTCATATAATTTAGATCATTTTGCCATGTCATATTAGGCTATTAGTATGCATTGCATTTAGATTAAATTTCCATTAAATAAAGTGAGAACAAAAAAAGAGAAATTTACGTGTTAATTAGAAACCATATCTAGGATTGTTGATGTAGATTTTAATTTAACATTGCGAGATGCTTTTGCCGCTTTGAGGTAAGTTTTGTAATCTATTTATTGTTTTTCTTGGGTGTTAAATTGGTGGATTGCGCACCCGCATGATCACCTCACATGTTAGGGAGATAAATTAAAATCGATTCAAGCGCCCGCCAAACATTTTTTCAAAAATAAAAAGAAAAGGTACCGAAAGGGCATTAAATAAATCTAGAGTAACTAAGTCCCCGTATCTAGAATCTCGGTTCGCAGGAGTAAAGTAAGTCTCCCATTACTTTACTTGGGTTTCTAATCGACCCACCAAAAATAGATTAATGGCGACTCCTAAATAAAAATCATTTGCATGTTAAGAATATAAACCTAAAGTCGCGAATTGGTATGGGCTTGGGAGAGCCCGAGTTAAGTTTAAGCTTAACAATCCATTAGCCAAACCTTAGGTGGTTCACACCCCGAAAAATTGGTTGCGACAGCTTGGCGACTCCGCTGGGGACTTGAGTTAAAACTCTTAGTGGACTTAGGCCAATTTTTCTTTTCTTTTGAAAAATGTTTTTGTTTGGCAGCGAGGATCCTGTGCGTCCCTAATATTTAAGGTGTTAAATGTTTTTGCAGATTGGGAGGTATAAGGGAAGTGTTTGCTGACCTTTGTTTTGCAGGGAGGTGTAAGAATGTATGGTTTATTTTTATGTATGAAGTGTTGCTTGATATAAACTATTGTGCATGCTTTGCATTTAGCACTACACTATTGCACATACTGCCGCCGGACCTTCGACCGCAAGGCCGTGTAGTAGAGGTTGCCCAACTCAATCCCGAAAGTTTCTTTCTTGGTGTCAAGAATGTTTACCTCTGCCCGCGAGGCTGCGTCGCATTAGGGTATCATTCTTGACTGAGCCAGAGTTAGAAGGGCTTGACTTAGTATGCGAGGCTGCAACTAAGTCATCCCATCCTTTTAGCTCCACCTTGCTTACTTCACATCTCATGCGCATGTCTATGTGATTGCCATTGATTTTCCTTCGTGAAGTAAGTTTTCTATCCCTATACCTTGCAATTTATTTTGTCGTGCTTTTGGTCGGTCCATGATAATCTATGTTAGTCATTTGATTTAATTCATTTGTCAATTAGGAATGAAATGAGGAAATTGTCATGCAATGAGTCATTTGGAAAATAAAAAAAAAGAGAGAATTTGTTTTCAATTCATGTCTAGGAAATTTAATCTTGCTAGGGTGTCTATTTTTCTAGCTTTCTTTAGGAAATTCCATTCTTGCACAAGCTTTTCATGAAATTAAAAAAATTGATTAGATCATTGTCATGGATTGGTTCTTTATCTCGCACCTCATGCTAACATATCTTCATTCATTCAAATTAGGTGATAACGGATCCTTCGTCCATTATTACACGATTAAGAGCAAGAATGACCGACCAAAATGAAATGCGTGATCGTATGTCCAACATGGAAGATCAACTCCGTCAGTTAGCTGCCACTATGGAGCTTATAACAGCTCAAATGAAATCCCTTCAAGTCAATCCGACTCCTCCACCTGTTCTTCCCAGCATTATTGCCCCGGCGGACGGACAAGACCCAATTGGGTGATGACAACATGACGATTTGGAAGAAGACTCAATCCCGATCAATGTGGAAAAGCCTAACAACATTCCCAAGATGGAGCGGGATGATCGCTTCGCACTCGAAGAGAAAATAAAACAAGCGCCGGAGTCACGAGCCCACTCCCGTTTGACCTCTCGATTTATGAAAAGGTCAAGATGCCTAGCAAGTTCAAGATGCCGAGTTTGAAAAGTACGATGGTACATCTTGCCCAAAATCTCATTTGCAGATGTACCATATACGCATGGCCCAAAGACGTCAAAAATGAGCCCCTCATGATCCAATCGTTTCATGCAAATTTAACCGGGCCCGCACCGAATCGGTATATTATAAAGAATGTGAACCTTCTTGAGACTTGGAATGACGTGGCTGATGCATTTCTTAAGCAGTACAAGTTCAACATGGACATCGCACCTTCCCGAGAAGATCTTGAGAGGATGGAGAAAAAGAAAAGCGAGTCATTCAAGGAGTACGCTGTGAGATGGCAAAATCTGTCAGCTCAAATCACTCCTGAACCTACTGATAAGGAGTTGATGAAGCTGTTCATAAAGACCCTCCCATCTGAGTTTCGTAATCGGATGGCAAGCACCTACGTCGAGAGTTTCAACCAGCTGATTCCTGTGGGAGAACAAGTCGAGATGGGAATAAGGGAAGGATGGTTTATTGAACCATCAAGTAAAAGATTCTCTGCTAAGAAGGAGAAAGAAGCTGTTGAAGACGTGAATGTGGCTTATAGCCAAGAAAGTACCAACCGTGGCCTAGCCGTCCAAATCAATGCAAGGCAGCAACAAACCGCTGGTCGTCAACCATTTGCACGTGATAGAAGGGAGTTCACTCCTCTCCCTAGATCTCCATCCCAGTGTTGGCAATCTTAAGAAAGAAAGGTTTGCTTACTAGCGAACCAAAGCGCCCTAACCGCGAGACCCTTCGTAGTTATGATCCAACAAAGAAGTGTGATTACCATAGTGGGGAATTGGGGCATTCAACTGATGAGTGTTTCACCCTCAAGCACAAGATCCAAAACCTCCTGGACATGAAGGCCTTTTCATTCCAAACCGCTCGGCCGAATGTCCAGAAGAATCCGCTACCGGAGCATGAGGGTACAGTGAATGCTATCCTGAAACCAGACGTTGAATTCGAATCGAGTTATCACTCAGTTGATGCATCTCGAGATTCACCACCACCCACTCTTGAAGTTTCAAATGCCGCCTTTATGATTGAAGGGGTCATGGATGGAAATGATTTTGTTCTTGATAGTAGCCTTGGAAGGAATGGTCAGGGTATTCAAAGTCCCAATGAAGCCCTTCAGAGGTCCCATGCTGCTGGAAGAGGGGGACAAAATCCTGGAGGACGAAGACAGGAAGGACAGAGCCTGGTACCTAACCAAAGGCAAGGGAGGCAAAACCCATTGCCCCCAAGCATTCACAAGACATTCCCTGGTCCTCCAATAATTATGCAGGATGAGGCGGAAGTAATAGACACCCTGGGGCAGCCGGGCGGCAAGTTTGACTACCTGGTGAAGTATTCAGCCCCTCCAAGCTTCTACATTGATCCTCGCAGCATTGTCCCAGATGGATGTGGTGGCATGGATGATCTGACACCCCCGAAGACCGAGGACCCGAAGATATCTTTGGAAGGTGTTACAAGCTTGTTTGATGACGTCGTCATAGGAGCCATCGACGAAGGATCTCCCGATGAAATGGGCCCTGGCCCACAAGAGTAACTCATTTATCGCTTTCTCACATTCCCCTGCGTGGGAATTTTTATTGCTTTCTAGGAATAATTATCGCTATCTAGCGATTGTCTTTGATTTCTTTTTAGAACTTGGATTTGCATTTTCCATTCAATAAATGTAATTGATTGATGAATATCAATAAAATTATACGTTTTATTTTGAGGGCATGATGAGGTACACCAAACCAGCCCGGTGATGATATCCAGCCGATAAAACAAAATAAACATCCAAGGAGAACTTTGAGGCCTGGGCTTCATCATGCTTTCTCATGTTAAAATACTTTTGCGAATGCTTTTCAAAACTCTTTAAAAAAAAAATCTTTCAAAAATAAAAATTACTTTGTTTGTTTTTCTGATTTATCTACTTCCTGTTTCAGGAATAATCTTATAGCATATAAAGATGTGGAAGTGGTCCAATCCAATTCTAAATCCTAGGGGCAAGTTCGCTCCAAATTACAAGTGGGTCATATGTGGTGAATTTTCTGGAGGTGTTTTGATTCGGCTGAAATGGACGATCACCGTTTTCCACTCCAGTTAATTCGATCTTTGTTAAGAAATATTATCCATGATTGAATTTGCTGTGTCATGTTTTGAATTGCAAGTGCTTTTATGATGAATAAATTGCCTCAATAAGCTGCAAATTCAAATTTGTTGCAAATTTTGCATGTTCTCCATGATGAAATTGCATGAGAAGAATTGAATCTGTCAAATGGGATATCTTGGAATGATGAAAGGCAAGCCTTATTCCATACACTATTTCATACACTAATCCCTAGTGAGCTGTGTGAAAAAAATTCTATGCCCGCAAGGAAAAGGGCAGTCTCGCAAAGGGTACGTTATCCAAAGTGATGAGGGGCAGTTTCTTCCTCTATCCAAAACACTACAGGTATATCCATTATTTAGCCTTTTGAGCCCATACACATGAAGAGTTTATTTAAATTACCCCTGTCAAGGATCATCCCACATTGGGAAATCAATGGTAGGAATTTTCTTACTCACACTTGTATCAACCTTCGGGTATTGCTTTCACAGTGAAGCTTGTACGATAATTGAAGTGCCTTAAGATGACGAAGAGCAATCATTTCTCTATCCTATACACTTTTATCCATTGCATAGCCCACTTGAGCCTGCAATTTCATTTCATATTAAACCCAGTCGGTGATCATCCCCCACACTGGGGCAAGGCAAAAACATTCAAGTGGCATGAACTAGAATGCTCACAAAATTGAAGATTTTGATCAAAGAAAAACTGCAAAAATGGGGCATAATAAAAGCAGTGTGCCTGGTAAAAGTAAGGCCGATGCCCAAAGAAAAAAAAGAAGAAAAAACGCCTGATATAGTTAGTCATACCCTGAACAAGGCGGTACAAAAAAAAAAAAAAAAAAGGCTCGAATGCTGTTGCAATCAATGAGTGCAAAAGGAAATCTTCGACATTAAGGAAGCAAATCGTGGAAGTGTCAAGATGATCACCAACTTTACCCTCTAAACACTTTTTGAGCCTAATGATCCTTTCGTTTCTTAACCCATTAACCAAGCCTACGTTACGTCCCTTGCAAAGTCTCTTCAGATTATGGTACTTAAATTAACATGAAGGTTCATATGTTCGAAAGCATTGCTCGAAGAAGTGTGAGCAAGATAATGTCTGCCTCATTTCTTGTGTTTTTTGACTTGTAAACCCTAAGATGATTGCAGAATATTTTTCAAACAAACTTGACTCAAAGAGTCCCCTTTGTTAAGCCATTGACCAAGCCCACATTACGGTTCCTCTTAAAAGACCTCTCAGATTGGTAAGATCGTACCACTTGCGAGATCGCTTGGACCCTTGTTTAGCATGATGATGGTGAGATGGAGTGATTGACAAAATCCTGCATCAAAGGTTAGGATAAAATAGCCATTTTAATGAGGATGAGAGAAAAGTCCTTTCAGACCAAAGGATCCCTCATTTGACACATTCATGACACTCATGTGTTCAGAATGGAAATTAGATGATGCAAGATTAATGGAAATTATCATGAACATCCATTAAAGTCATGCATGTTTATGATTGCAAACGCATGTTGCCTCTCCTATAACCATGTTTTGCAAGAGACATATCCCTGAAGATCAGAGATTTTACCAGATAAGTATATCTCTATCCATACCTTAAATATTTGTCATTGTGCAGGTATTCCATTTTAAGTATATCGACACTCAATTGAGTTGTCCCCCAAAGATTTTTCTCCAGATTCAATCTGATTAAGGCGACCGAAGAATGGTTCGGGTCCTAGCCAAGCGAAACCTCAGTCTAGGCGACCGTAGAATGGTACGGGTCCTAGACATGTAACACCAACTATCCTCATTAAAGGTAAGATCATTTGACATCTCAGTCTGGATCTGGATGTCTTGATTTAAACATTTCACTCTGGATGTGAATGTTTTTAATTTTTCTCGTTATACCTTAGTCTGGATCTAGGTATTTCGAGTCCAAAACTCTCGACATCGCAGTCAGGATTTGGGTGTCTTGATTTAAGTTTTTAATCTTTCTCATTATACCTTAGTCTGGATCTAGGTATTTCGAGTCCAAAACTCTCGACATCGCAGTCAGGATCTAGGTGTCTTGATTTAAGTTTTTCATCTTTCTCGTTATACCTTAGTCTGGATCTAGGTATTTCGAGTTCAAAACTCTCGACATCTCAGTCAGGATATGGGTGTCTTGATTTAAGTTTTTCATCTTTCTCGTTATACCTTAGTCTGGATCTAGGTATTTCGAGTCCAAAACTCTCGACATCTCAATCAGGATCTGGGTGTCTTGATTTAAGTTTTTAATATTTCTCGTTATACCTTAGTCAGGATCTAGGTATTTCGAGTCCAAAACTCTTGACATCTCAGTCAGGATCTGGGTGTCTTGATTTAAACTTTTCATCTTTCTCATTATACTTTAGTCTGGATCTAAGTATTTCGAGCCCGAAAACTCTTGACATCTCAGTCAGGATTTGGGTGTCTTGATTTAAACTTTTCATCATTCTCGTTATACTTTAGTTAGGATCTAGGTATTTCGAGCCCAAAAACTCTTGACATCTCAATCTGGATCTGGATGTCTCGATTTAAACATTTCACTTTGGATGTGAATGTTTTTAATCTTTCTCGTTATGCCTTAGTTAGGATTTAGGTATTTCGAGCCCAAAAACTCTTGACATCTCAGTCTGGATTTGGATGTCTCAATTTAAACATTTCACTCTGGATGTGAATGTTTTTAATCTTTCTCGTTATACCTTAATCAGGATCTAGGTATTTCAAGCCCAAAAACTCTTGACATCTCAGTTTGAACCTGGATGTCTTGATTTGAACATTTCACTTTGGATGTGAATGTTCAATTTATTACTTGTTAGGTTTTTTCAAGAAACCTGAGTGAGAATTGGGTACTTGTGAAGCAAATAGGTATTTATCGTGTACCTCAAAATGCTCTACCACACTGATTGGTGAGCAATTATAGATACGTTATTTCCTTTCGCATCATTCATTTGCATTAGCATTTGCATACATCATATAAATTGCATTAAAAAAATGGAATTCATTTTCCAACACAAAATCATTTATTGCATAAAGGGCAGCTGTTGACACCTAAATTTTTGGGGTTGATTTTTGCTAAAAAATAAAAAATAAAAATGCATGGCATATAGTTTAGGCAGATTTTATTTTTTTATTTTGTGTTGATTTTGTTATATTTTGTTTTATTTTGTTAAGATTTTTATAGATTTAGGCAATATACAATCGGAGATGTGGTTTTGCACAAAAGGGAAATTTTTGATAGAATGTGCGAAAATATTTCGATGATATATCCAGGGGTATCGTGCATGAATAAAATTAGAAATGAAATATACTCCAAATATTCAATTTTTTGGCTTCTAAAATGGGGGGGATTGGAAAAATTGAAAGAAGAGGAATTGGGGTGAGGAAAAAGAGCAAAAGGGAGAAAAACCCTCCACCCCCGTACGAAGTAAAGGTCAAAAAGAGGAAAAGGAGAGAGAGGGAGTCGTCCGTGGGGTGAGGGTCTCCTTTTCAGGCAAAGCAAAAGAGAAGAAAGCAAAAAGACAAAAAAGAAAAGGGAGTTGAGGGAGAGCGAGCCGAGAGAGAGAGAGAAATTTTTAAAAATAAAAAATAAAAAAGGGCCGAAACCCCCCTCTCCTCGGCGCCCGTTCGTCTTCCCCGAGGGGTGGAATTCCTCGCCGGACGCCGTTGCCGTCGCTGTCGACGCCCTCGCAAGACGTCCCGGCTGCCCTAACGCCGTCCGCCGCCCCCTCTCCCGCTCGTGACGCCCTCGCTCCGCTCGCGATGACCCCGCCGTCATCGAGCCCGGCTCTTGGCCTCGTGACGCCCCTCCTCCTCCAAATCCTAGTGCCAAAGTCGCCGGCCCGCAAAGCACCAAAGCACGCCCGACGCGCCCCGATCCGGCCGCCGAAGCACCCTCGACGTTGCCGGCCGCCACCGCCGAGCCAGATCCGAGCGCCGTGCCACCGGTCCGTCGAGCCCCGCGCCCTCTGCCGCTGCGACCTAGCCCCCAACGCCGCCGCGCGCTCCGATTCGACGCCCCCACGCCCACGGCTCGTGCCCGCGACGTCCCCGCCTCCCCCGCGTCTCCGTGCGCGCCCCGACGTTGCCGCTGCCGTGCCGCCGTTGCGCCGTCCACGGCCATCCCACGCCGGAACCCTCGCCGGCGAGCTTCCCTCTCACCGGACCAGCCGTTGCTCCACTTTCCCCAAAAAAAAAGAAAAGAAAAAAAAAAGAAAAAATTAATTTAGGTAGTTTTTCTTTTATTTATTTGCTTTATCTTATTTTTATTTTTTTATTGTTATTTTATTTTTGTTAACAACTTTAGGCCTTGATATGTGATTGGAAATTCCAATTTATCCTCAATCCGCAACCGCATCGATTTTTTATTTTGTCTATAAGGCTTTAGACAAAGTAATTAATTATGCGGGAATGAAATTGATATTTTGATCTTTAAGGCTTAAGATCAATTTATCGATTTTACTAGCGAAATATTGTCCCTTGATTTGAACGATGTGCGATGTTTCTGGATAATTTTGGATAGTCTTGATTGCCTTGTTTATATTGAAATATGTCTGATGTTGGGATGTTGCTTGTTTAGGGTTATTTGCATGTTTAGGCTAAGCATTTTAGTTATCGTAAATCTTCAAAAAAAAAAAAAAAAACAAAAAAATCAGTTAATTTAGGTTGCATGTTTAATTATTGGAAATTGTTAATTTCAAAACAAAATAAAAAAAAAAAAAATCAAAAAATCTTTAACTAGGTTTAGTTGTCTTGCATATTTAGATTAGGGATTTTAATTAAGTCATGAGGAAAAAAAAAAAAAAAAAAAAAAAAAGCAAAATTCACTTAGGATGCTAGTTGAATTGCATGTTAAATTTTAATTAAAAAAAAAAAAAGCAAAAAGCAAACAAAAAATCATCAATTTTTAGAATAGAATTGCATGTTTTAATTTTAAGCTTAGATCATTTTTTAGATAGATTGCATCTTAGGCTAGAAATTACTAAATTAAAACAATGTCTTAATTTAAATTAGGATAACCTAATTCCTAGTTTAAATAGGATAAAATTTTAATTTAATTAGGAATTTCATTCAAATATCTTAGGATAGATTACTTCCACCTTTTAGGATAAATTGCAATTTTTAGAAAAATAAAAAAAAATCATAAAATCAAAAAGAAAAAAATCAAAATCTTGCATGAGCATGTAGGATTAGATATGTAGATTTAGTAAATAAGACATTTAGGCTAGTAAATAAGGTTTTTTTTTTTTATAACCACATTTTTAGGATCATATTTTTAGAAATCTCTTTTTAAATAGGTTAGGATTAGATTTAGATAATTTCATTCTTAGAAAACTTGGCACCTTTTTTTTTTTAAAAAAAAAAAAAAAAATAAAGAAATGGTTTTCTAAGTCAAAATAGGGTTAATTTAAATTAATCCTAAACATGAATTAGAAAATTATTCGTTTTAGGTAATTCAATTAGGGCTTTTATTAATTCAAAATTCCAGATAAAAAAATCCAAAAAAATTAGGTGCATGTTAATCAATTTGCATTCTAGGACCATTTAATTTAAATTTGCATATTAGCTCATTTAAGTTGCAATTATGTATAATTTAGATCATTTTGCCATGTCATATTAGGCTATTAGTATGCATTGCATTTAGATTAAATTCCATTAAATAAAGTGAGAACAAAAAAGAGAAATTTGCGTGTTAATTAGAAACCATATCTAGGATTGTTGATGTGGATTTTAATTTAACATTACAGATGCTTTTGCTACTTTGAGGTAAGTTTTGCAATCTATTTATTGTTTTTCTTGGGTGTTAAATTGGTGGATTGCGCACCCGCATGATCACCTCACATGTTAGGGAGATAAATTAAAATCGATTCAAGCTGTCTGCCAAATATTTTTTCAAAAATAAAAAGAAAAGGTACCGAAAGAGCATTAGATAAATCTAGCGTAACCAAGTCCCCGTATCTAGAATCTCTGGTTCGCAGGAGTAAAGTAAGTCTCCCATTACTTTACTTGGGTTTCTAATCGACCCACCAAAAATATATTAGTGGCGACTCCTAAATAAAAATCATTTGCATGTTAAGAATCCAAACCTAAAGTCGCGAATTGGTATGGGCTTGGGAGAGCCCGAGTTAAGTCTAGGCTTAACAATCCATTAGCCAAACTCTAGGTGGTTCACACCCCAAAAAATTGGTCGCGACACTAACTTTATAGTGGGCCTTTCACCGACCCTCAACTCGCCCCAGGCACATGAGGTTATTACACCTGCTTATCCGACAATGACTGAGACTTTTGTCCCGATGTAATGTCTATCTTCACTACTGTTAGGCTTCCTAATTCCCTATTTATTTTTGTCTTTCTAATAAAGAGGGAATACGATGGTGACATTGTGAGGTCTCCTACCTCAAGACAGATCTCTCACCTATTTCTTCCCCTTGAGCTTTTAACGACCTACTCAAGTCCAAATGTAAAGACAATGTTAAGTTTACTAGAACTAGCCTCCAAAATTTGTAAACTAAAATTTGTTGTTATTTCGTAGAGTTAATACCTTCAAAAACTCTAAAATAGTACATTTATAACAAATTTACTATAAATTAATTTTTTTATCACAAGAAACCTCAAATTAGGAGTGTGCAAAAGAACTGAAAATTATCCGATACCGAATCCTATCGGATCGAAACCAGCAGTTCCCATAGGGGTTGGTTTGGTTCCCTATTGTAATTTAGTGTAATTAGTGAGTACCGATCCGATTTTCGATTCTAGGCATGAAATTGCCTATCTACCCATCTAGACTGGACTAGTATATATAATTCCAAAAAAAAGAAATTCCATCTTGATCACTTAATTACTTTGTAGTTTTTTTGACCAAATATACATATAAGTAGTTATTGGATATTATTGACTAATTAACCTCCCTACTTTTTTTTTTCATTCTAATAATCTATTTGCTTGCTTTCTCAATTAAAGCAAAATAAACAAACAAAGAGGAATGAGAGAATCGATTGACAATGTCCAAAAATATCGTGGCGCTTTGTCGTCATGATACGAAATTAAGAGCCAACGGTTCATTTTAAGAGTATAATTATTCTTTCATTAACCATTTCCATGATTAAATTAGGTTGACATTGAAAAAGATTGATCAAGTGATTAATATTTTAACTTATGTGGAGGTTAGGACTTTTAACGTGGAGTCTAATTCTCCACAAGTTTTTGGTGTTAGGAAACCCTAAGAGGACCGCACCAACCTTCGAAGAAATTAAGTTTTTAGCTAATGAATAATGTCTATTCGTTCAATCCTATAGTTTTCAATTCTTAATCAAAATCAATGGCTCGCAATTCAATTCAAATTATGGCTGCACAAGCTTTAGTATTCTAAATAAAAACTAGATTCACCATGATATTAATTAATGAATGCAATTTTGTAGGGTTGTGGATCGGTTTCATAGACCCACTTGGGAACCGAATTGGACTAATGGTCCAGTTTTGGGTGGATTCATGAAACCAATGAGAGGGTCTCGATCCCAAGTTTTTAGAACCAGTGGGAATTGCCCACTTGGACCATGTTCATCCTTGCCCTACTTATAGTAAATTTATTTTCCGCTAGTTTCTATTAATTTTAATAGTTAAATTTCCAAATTAGATGACACGTGATAGTTTACACACCACAAACATATTGGTTTATGGTTTTTTTTGTGGAATTAATCCAATTTAACGGAAACTAACGAGAGGTAATATATCACAAATATACCAGTTTGAGGCTTTTATGATCAAAATATTAATTTGAGGTAAATTTATTATAAATCTATCAATTTAAAGTTTTTTATGGTATTAACCTTTTTTTTATAATCAGTCAAACAAAATCTTATTTAACGACACCTAATTGACACTTTTCTTAATATTTGAATATTCTTGACATAATTTTTTAGAACAGTTGAAAACGATCCCACGAAATCTCACTAAAGCAAGAGGTATTGAGTTCGATAATTATACTTTTCAGCCTATCATGAGGAAGAATGTTTGTTGACTTTAGAGATAATCTTGATAGACCTGATCTTCCCGCATTGTAAATCATTCACCAAGCATACCATGCCTTTACTCTTTTTTTTTTTTTTTTTTTTTTAAGATTCTAATCTTGTTCTTCTTTCACTGTGGGAAAACTGAAAACGGAAAACGGGATCCATCTTTTGCAATTTGTAATTCGATTCCTTGTCAGCTTTTATTCTTCTTTTCCACCAAACGCGACCGACTATAATGTCCCGAGGGTCACCCGCGTGGTCTGGGCTGTTCTCGTCCCCGCCCCGCACCTTCAAGCACACGCCAACTCTGCTAAACGCCAAAAGGGTCACTTCGAGAAATTTCAGTTCCAGGTCTCTTTAGGAAAGTTGGCGCAGAATCAGATTTCGATGTGCCTGTGTCCACTGAATAAAGTTTCTGCCTCTGTCCACTGAATAAAGTTACACATGACCTCCTTCAGCGTTTACATTTCTCAATTCGTTGGTGTTGTTGTAGCTCTCGGAACATCTCGGTCAGGCCCTTACGGTGAAGAAGAAGAAGAAGAAGAAGAGTGAAAAGTGCATGGCCATAGAGTACAGATGCTGCGAAACAGGGTTCTTCATCCACATAGGGATCATCACTTTCCTAGTGGTCTTCGCGGGTCTCATGTCTGGGCTGACGCTGGGTCTCATGTCAATGAGCCTCGTCGATCTCGAAGTCCTTGCTAAGTCTGGCACACCAACCGATCGTAAATATGCTGGTACTCAGTTATCTGAATTGATTTAGCTGTGTTTTACTGGTATCTCACCCCAAAGTTGTAGAATGCACCGGTTCATGTGAGCCCGATATGAAGTTGAATGGATCCAACATCAAATGCACCGGTTCATGTTAGGCATGTTTTTAGCTAATTCTAAGTAAAACATGGCTATCAATTTTCACCATCATGTGAAGAAAAATTTATTGGTATCACTTCTTTGAGGGCTGGACCTCCTTTTTATTATGACTTCGACCTGGTGACTATAGTTAGTTAATATAGAAAAAAAGTCAAAATTGGAGTGTTAAAAAGCCTCTCTCAGGTGGCAACATCGACGTGAAAAACAAAGTGTCCCAGCAAAGTGTCCAATTTCTGGACCCTTTTGAGCTGAGTCCTAGATTTTTGTTTTGGCAAGTCCAACATCCGGATCTGTGTCCATATCCAATCCCTAAAACTGAGTCTAGGTAACATAGGAAAAATGAAGGTACTGTAATCGGCTCTGTCTGATAAACAAAAGTTTCACAACTATTCTTAGTTTTGCTAAACCTTTGTGGAGATGCTATGGGAAGATACAACCTGTTGCCTCTGCATTTCGTTTGTATGGACACAATTCACTTTCCCTTAGAAAATTATACCCTGTAAAGTGGCGAGTCGTGCAAGGGACCGGTAGTCTGACTATTAATATCCAGAAAGACGGATCATCTGTAGCCAGACTTGCAGCTTTTGAGATATCCATCATCTAGCTGTTTTTCTATTGACTGAAGATCAGTTCTTTTCGTTATAGAAAAGATATTGCCGGTTGTTAGAAGACAACATTTGCTGCTTTGCACCCTACTAATTTGCAATGCTGCTGCTATGGAGGTAAACAAGGTGAATTGTCTCCTTTGCATTTTGATGAACAAGTGATTCATGTCTCGGTTTTGTTTGTTGCGCTTGCAGGCACTGCCTATCTTTCTTGATAGTTTGGTAACAGCTTGGGGAGCTATTCTTATTTCAGTAACGTTGATACTTTTGTTTGGTGAGGTACGTTTTTATTCCTAGTAGCTTATTGTATGTTGCATTCATCAGCATGAGCTTCATCTAGGAATACGACAATTACTATGTGTTCTAGTGAAACTTTTGGTGCAGTGCAACTCGATGGGGAAGTACTGGAGTTTATTTGTCAAAAATACATATCATGTACTTATCTTTTGTCACATACAGAAAATTCCTAATCTGTACCAAAGATGTTGGGTTTTCTTTAGCCAGGAATTCCAGTATAGTAAATTAACATCACTCCAAATATTCGACTTCAGTAGTGAAGGATAGCGGAGCAGATATTCTCGGTTCAGCTTCAATCTTTTACTGTTGCATTGGGTGACAGGGATTGGGCTTCATTTAATCTTGGTCTGCGGATGTTCACGTTTGAATGTACCCATCACTCCATTGCAGATTTTACCCCAAGCAGTTTGTTCTAGGTATGGTCTGGCAATTGGTGCAGCAGTGGCTCCAGTAGTCCGAGTTCTTGTCTTCATATGTTTTCCTGTTGCATATCCCATAAGCAAGGTGAGATTTTGTACATTGGGAATTAGCTTAATCCACTACCACAGGCTAATATCATCATAAGATTCTGATGATAGCCTGAAAATTGTATATTGGCAGCTTTTAGATTTCCTTCTGGGAGAAGGACATGAAGCTCTGTTTCGCCGTGCTGAGTTGAAAGCACTAGTTGATTTACATGGTAATGAGGTAAGAACATACATGCAAATCCATACCCTGTCCTTGATAAATGATCAAATTTTATCCTGCCCGATGAATCCAATAATGGCTAGTTATGATTCTGTGATATACAACTCTTTACTTCAAAATTCATGTTGGCACCTGAGTGGTCTTTGAACCATCAGGCAGGGAAAGGTGGCGAACTTACACGGGATGAGACAACCATAATCACAGGAGCACTTGAACTCACTGAGAAAACTGCAAGAGATGCGATGACCCCTATATCTGAAACTTTTGCCTTGGATATTAATGCCAAACTTGATAGGTAGCATGGATCTGTTTTAATTATACAATATATCAGAACATTTGTCTCACCTATTTAGGAGGGCCATTAGTTGGTGTTTGTTTCAATGGTGCAGAGATCTGCGCAAGTTGATTTTGGAGAAAGGACACAGCAGAATTCCAGTATATTATGAGCAACCAAGAAATATAATTGGTCTTCTATTGGTAATTTTCCTGTTAATCTTATGATTAATATAATGTGTTCAGCACCACTCAGACATGTCCCTTTTAAATTGATATGTAATTGAACCCTGGATTTCTTTGTGTTTAAATCCCTTCATGTCTCACGCATCAAGCTAATTAATTGACCCATTAGTTGGTCAGCTACTCATCCAAGCCACTGCTTCGATAGCACAGTTGATGAACTTGCCTGTTGGACATAGAGAGCGTTTTTTTGTTCTTGATGTTTTCCTTCCTCTCGTTGCATTGTCTATCTTAAAGAATAGCCCAATTTTTCTGCTGCTAACATGCTGGCATTTTGTATGAGTTCTGCTTCAGTTTACTTGCACTTTATTAGGAGGAACTCATAAAAGAAAATACAAGAGTCAGATCAGTCAAGTGTTACTGAGGTTCCTGTAAACAATTTCCTCTTTCACTTGCTTTCCATTTCCATCTATGAATTCCCTATTCAACTTGCAGGTGAAGAATTTACTAGCTATTCATCCAGGAGATGATGTGTTAGTGAAAAATGTCACCATCCGAAAGATCCCAAGGTATTGGTCCAGTTCTGTGGCTATAGATCTCAGTTGTCTTTTTCATGGATACATATTTGGACTGTTCCGTGAGGACAGTATGGGCAGAGTAGGTAGTGTACTTTGAAATTAAGATCGCCAATGGTTCATCTGATAAGTGTGCTAGATTTCAGTGCACTACAAGAAGCTTTTGGCTTACTTACGTGCATGAATCTCCTCTCCTCTCAGGGTTCCTGAGTCAATGCCTCTCTATGATATACTGAACGAGTTTCAGAAAGGACATAGTCATATGGCAGTTGTTGTGAGAGAGTGCAATGATAAGGAGCATTCGGCAGCAGATCAACAAAATGAGGGTAAGAGCTAACTTAATTTGACAACCTCAATATTCAAGTTAATGACAACAGATAAGAAGGCTTCCTTGCTGGACTTCAGCTTGACTTCGTTTAAATGAATCGCCTGTACAGCGAGAGAGGTGAAGGTGGACATTTTCGGAGAGCAAGATCTCCAAGGGAAGTGCCTAAAGGAAAAGAGACCGATCAAGAAGCTGAAGGTTTTGAATGGAGATGCTAAAGAACTACACAAAGCTGCCAGCAAGAGCAGGAAATGGACCAAGGACTTCCACTCTGAAGTCCTCCATTTCAGCGAGGATTTACTCCCGAAGCTCGCCGAAGAAGGAGAAGCTATCGGCATTATAACATTGGAAGATGTAATCGAGGAGATATTACAGGTGAACCGCCCACCATCATTTCTCTACTTTCCAGGATTACTGCTTTTCCAACGGTATTAGAATGTTTTGATGCGATCCGCTGACTTTATTTCTGCAGGAAGAGATTTATGATGAGACAGATTGCGTCACGAGAAATCACGATCCTAATGCTTCGTAGTGGTACTGTTGCGGAGCAGACACACAGATGAATGTTGGTAGAAGCTGCATTGATCTACAAAAGAAGGGTATATAAATTGTTCAATTAAAGTCTATGGATTTGATAGGAGATTTATATTTATAAGACTGCTTATTCATATTTCAGAGTTATCCATGTTTATTCAATTAAGCATAGAGAATTTTTAACACAGTTTGTGAAAAGTTAAATTTCCCAGTGCTGAGAATGGCCTACCTTTAATTAGATCACAAAGCTTATGACTTGGTTCAGTGCACGAATGCTAATTGAAAATACTGTAACTCCACATGCTATCTTAGAAGCATATCTCGTGGTATGTTAACTTTTGGGACTATTGTCCAAACAGTCTTAAATTTATAATACGACTACCAATTTTGTCATAAACCTTTCGATTGTGCTAATTTAGTTATAAATATTTCAATTATGTTAATCTAGTCATAAACTTATTATTTTGATAATTAGCCGGAAGAACCATATCGATAAATCGAATTAAATTAGCAAATCGTCAAAAACTTTAGAACTAAATTAGAATAATTGAAAGATTTATAACTAAATTGGTAAATTATCAAAAAGTTTATGACTAAATTGACATATTAAAATGTTTAAGATTGAATTGATGTACAATAAGTTTAGGATTTTTTTAATTAACTTTGAGTTCGAAGCTAGGGCACCATCATTGCAATTGCAAGAGAATCGATTGATATTCTATCAGATGAGCATTGCCATTCAAGTTTCATTTCCCTGGAGTACTTTGTCAATTGTTACGACGACTAGTCGTAGAAAAATCAAGGGCTAATGAACTATTCTATAATTCAAAATCTGATTTGAACTCTTTTGTACAAATTTGTCCGTTTGTTCCAAAGTAGGCTTAATGCAGTTCTCCCGTTAACTAGACCGCCTTTTTTTTTTTTTCCTTTGCTAATTTGACCTGCCATCTCATCAAAAATCATATTTCAAAAACAGGTTCACATAAATACTTTGGTTTCTTCTTTTCCTTTCCTTCTTGTATCGCCTCGGTTTCCATTGCTACACACATAGCTTGAGTCTGACCACGCTTCCTTACCGACACCATTGGCACCTCTAAACCACCGCCACCGACATCGATGGGGGTTGCGACCTCCAACCCTCTCTTTGATTTCCACGACTCTCTCTCTCTTTTGCACAATGTGTGTGTTGACCACCAATGGAGGTCGCAATGTCGACGTGGAGGTTGTGACCCCTTATTTGAGGTCGCAAACCCCTATTCAATGGCGGAAAATATGATGGACTAGGTCTTTTGCATCATTTTGAAGAAGTTCGTTTCAAGAAGCAATAAATAACTTCTTTCACATCTATTTCTTTTTTCATAAATTATATGGTTCTGGAGGAGTTGCCTTCGGCCGAAGAAGCTCCCCACTATCATTTTGCGAATCACACTTTGCTAATGTCTGTCCCGATGCAACAAATCATTGTGGCCGCGTTTTAGAAAAGTAGTTATTCCAAAATGCTCGCAACCATTGGACTTTGCTCCAGTAGCCACCCTCTCAACTTGGAAAGGGAATGTGGAGGGTTTGAATCCCCACCTTCTAGGGGGTTGGGGTAGAGACGAATTAATTTCAAGAGTGGGTTTCGACTCTCACGCCTTGCAAGAAGGATATAGTGAACGCCACAGGAAATCTTACGTGATAATTTTTTATTAATATTACTCCTCGGAGAGCTGACTTGGCAAAAAGACACCAAAATGATGTCATTTTGGTGTGGATTTGAATTTTAATATAAATATTAATCAAATAAAACTTAAAATCAAATTCAAAAAAACAGTTGTAGCCCTTGCTACGCCCTCTCGTTGTCGCTTAGAAGGGCCAGTGATGGTGGGGAAAGGGCGGCCGAGGTTGTTGGGCTAGGGGCCAACGACCCCAATCAATCGATGGCGAGGGCCTACAAGCCCTTGCTTAGATTTGGGGCAAGGATTGCAGCCCTCCCCTGGATCTGTCGAAGGTTGCCAACCCTCGCTTGGTCGGGCCAATGGCTATTGCCCATCAGAACTTGGCAACCCTGGCCGACCCTTCTCCTACCATTGCTCACCCTTCTCGGTGACAATAAGGAGGCGGCGATGAGGGTTGAGCCCTCGCCTTTTATCTCTTCCTTTTTTTTTTTGTTAATAATAAATATAAATGTTTGAATTTTAATATAAATATTAATTAAAATAAATTAAAATTAAAAAAAGATGAAGAGCGGTGAGGACTCATGTCAGCAGTAAAAACGACATCATTTTTGCATTTGTCTAGTCACATTAGCATGCAAAACGATGTCATTTTGCACTTGCCTCATTGGAAAATCACCACATAAGCATTTTAGCCAGATTTTCTCCTCATTAGCACTTAACTAATTCATTTTACTTTGATTTTAGTATTTAAATGTTACTTTTCTAACTTTTGGCACTTAAGTATCCTCCTATGTCAAGTTTTGGCACTCTAGGGATTTGGGTTTTTAATATTTTTAGTCAATCTTAGTTAAGTCAGAGGTCAAATATTAAATGCCTGCATGGCTTTTACTTCGTATCTATGAGAGGAATTTTATTTGTAGTGGGAGTTGACTCTTTAAAGGCTAATGTTAGTATGTAGAATTCTCTCTCCACCCTTCATAGGCCCTCTTCGAAGTATTGTCAAACTTGACATGGATTGACTCTTAAAAAAATTGTGTTTTGTTAAAGACATAATAGGCTTTTGCTAGACCGTGAATAACCCAAAAATATTGCCTCTTCTGATTTAGGATCAAATTTACCAATAATTTCATTCGTGCTTTTAAACACAAAGTATTTGCATCCAAAAGTATGGAAATCTGCCATAAAACTCATAAAGAATTTTCTCAATGATTCATCTAAGATGCATTTTATTGGTCATATACCAAGTTATGACAGTTTTAATCTATTAAGGATAGCAACCCACGACTCGTTCAAATTTAAAATATTTTGAATTAGTTAATACTTTTATTATTTAGTTATTACTATAGTTATTACTGTAATGGAATAATTCAAAATATTTTAATTAAGTCCATTCATATCTCATGTAATTATTACCGTAGATATTATTATAACAAACTAATTCAAAATTCAAAATATTATGAATTAGTCCATGTAATTATTAAAATAGCTAGGACATAAACTCTATAAATACAAATACTATCCTAAAGTTGAAGGATAAGTGAAATACATGCTCAAACTTAGAGTCTATTTTTACATAGTATTAGAGCATTAGTAAGATCCTTGAAAACACATCTACTATTTCTTCTTTCTATTCCATTTTTTTACTTCTCCTATTCACGATGTCATCTCCCACCTCCACTCTAACTGTGCAAAACCACTTTAGCCTCAAACTTTCCGGTGATAACTTTCTATTGTGGAAAACGCAATTGTTTCCATTGCTTCGCAACCAATCCTTAATGGGATACCTTGATGGCACCATTATTTGTCCCACTTCAACCATCACCCCACGAACTCCACTAGCGTTGCACTGAACCCTGCATATGATGAATGGATTCGGAAAGACCAACTTGTTCTTAATTGAATGATATCTTCTCTTTCACCTAATGCCTTACCCTATGTGGTTGGATTAATTACTGCTACTGATGTCTAGAAGGCTCCACAAACTATCTATGTAACTCTATCGCATACAAATATTCTTCAACTTCATATGCAACTCCAGAATACATCCAAAGGTGTCAAATTTGTCTCAACTTACCTCTGTGAGATAAAGTACATTTTAGATCAATTAGCTACTACAAGTCGTCCTCTAACGAATGAAGAATTAAATGGCATCATCTTCCATAATCTTGGTTCTAATTTTTTTGACATTATTGCTACATTGGCTATAAAATCTTATTCGATAACTTTTCATGAACTCCATTGATTGCTCCTCAATCATGAGCTTTGAATAAAGTCTATCATGATGCCCATAAACGTAAATGTCACCACTCACACCCCTCCATCATCCATTCCTACTACTCAATCACAATAGATTTCCAATTTCAAACTATTTATCACCCAAAACCCTCGATATTGTTGGCAAGGCAACCATCGCAATTATGGAAACCTAGGCAGTCGATCCAAAAACAAGAAAGACTGATGTTAATTTTGTCAAAAATTTAACCATATGGCTGCAAGATGTTATTTGAGGTATTCGCAGTATAACAACAGTACGTACTGCCAATATGGGTGGGATTCTTCCTACCCCATCGTAGCAAGACTAGTTTTCAGATATTGCATCTACTCATCATGTGATGTCTGACATTGCTAATCTGCATATTTTGACACCACATAACGGTAATGAATCTCTTCGTGTAGGTAATGGAGCAAGTTTAGACATTATTAATGTCGGTTCTCCCACTCTTAAAAACCCTGTTAACAAATCTTTTAATTTCTCAAATATCCTTCATGTCGCTACCATTACACGAAATTTGCTTCCTATACAAAATTTTACATGTGATAACAACTGCTTTTTTGAGTTTTATCCATTTCACTTTGTTGTGCAGAATTTGCAGACTAAAACACTACTACTCCAAGGTTCACTTAAGGATGGATTATACCTGTTGTCAAATCTTTATACCATATCTCCATCCGCTAACACCATCTCACTTAATACTTCCGCCATTGCTACCACCTGGCACGCCTGAATGGGTCATCCCCAACAAATCAAAGTTCACTCTTTGAGTCATTCAAACAATTTGCCATGTTCTACATTTGCTTTTGATAAATGTGCTTCTTGTTTGTTAGGCAATTCTTATAAAACACCCCTACCATCCACTCATAACATTAGTAGAGCACCTCTCGATTTAATTTTTATTGATGTATGGGGATCTACTCCAATTGATTACGTTTTCAGTTATAAGTATTCTGTTATTTATGTTGATGATTTTTCCAAATATACTTAGTACTATCCTATTCAATGGCAGCCTATAGTCCTTTCCATTTTCAAAAAATTCAAGACCATAGTGTTAACGATAATGTCTTGCTTATAACCCCATCCTCTAACACCTCCCCACCCACCTTTGAAAAACCATCGCCGACATTATCAAATATTAATATTGTTTCAATATCTAACACATTGGTTTCTAGTCCGTCTAATGCTGGTACAGGTTCTAATGAGATTCTTTCAGACGCCTCCCCATAGCAGGCTATTCTAATACCTCCGCAATCGGTTTATCAAAAACCAAGAACACATTAAGTGTAGCTGCGTCAAAACCTAAAGTCCAACACTAAATATCCATTGCCAGATGTGAACTTGACTGAAATAAGTTCTACAAAAAAGCCTCAGTGCTTCACTGAAGCTAATAAACATGAAAAATGAAGCGACATGATGCTTGAAGAATTTAATGCTTTATTGCGTAATGGAACATGGGTTTTGCTTCCACCAAATCCCAAAGCAAATGCCGTGGCCTTCAAACGGGTTTATTGAGTCAAGACATGTCTAGATGATTCTATAGATTGATACAATCAATAGGAGGTGTTGACTATCCAAAAACGTTTAATCCCATTGTTAAAGCAACCATCGTCCGTACAGTTATTTCATTGGCCGTGACAAAGAATTGGAAACTCCGACAATTGGATGTTAGCAATGCATTTTTAAATGGTAACTTGACTGAAGAAGTCTACATGGCCTAGCCTTAAGGCTTCATTGATAAAGAAAAGCCAAACCATATATGCAAGCTACAAAAATCCTTAGATGGATTGAAACAAGTATTGTAGGCTTGGTTCCACTGGTTAAGCATCTTTTTAGAATCTCTGGAATTTATCGAATCAAAAATTGATACTTCCCTCTTTATACTACATCAGCCCAATTTCTCCGTTTACATGCTCATCAATGTTGATGACATTTTTATTACAGGGTTCAATCCGACATTTATTCAAGACACCATAAACTGCTTAAATAAAGAGTTTTCTATATGGGACTTGGGCAAACTTAATTACTTCCTGGGAATTAAGGTACTTAAACATCCATCAAGACTCCTCTTGTCACAGCAGAAGTATGTTACAGATCTCCTTCTGACGTGAATCATTGTGGAAAGATTTTTATACGAAAGTCCAAATGGTGCGAATTGCGAACCTCGACCTTCAATCGAACCCATGATCAGCAATCTCAGTATGAACGTGACCTGTTGACAAACACGTGTCAACCAACCAACTTATAGATGCCACGAACGAAAGAATTCGCTTTCTTGCTGATAAGTCGAATTGACCATCACAAGGGAACCTTGATAAGGTCAAGTCCTCAAAAGAACGGTAGAAGAGAATTTCTCAATTTTTTCCTCAAAAGTAAAATATTTGTCCCCCAAAGAAAGTCGGCCAATCCTTAATACAGGCCTTTTAGTTGCCACACAAACCCCAAAACTAGCCCTAGAAATCTAATGCGTCATATTCTAGAATATATCTAAATAAGAAGATAATTTTTTTGACTTGGTGAAATATTTGATGACCAGATAATCAAATTGTGCCAAGATTTCCAAGATTCTTCAGGACTCGATCCAAGGTCATCTCCATGCCAAATATTACGCCATGATTTCCAAGATTCTTCAAGATTTGATTCAAGGTCATCTCCACGCCAAAGATCACGAACCATAATGCCAACAGCTTGCCTGAATTGCTTGGCCTGCGCTCGAGTAATTGAATCAATAGGAATAGACAATGGGTCCCTAGCACCTCCTCCTCGATATGACTCGATATCCACATCATTCCCTCCCCCATGCAAAGGATTTGCCCTCAAATCATCACTGGCATCGAAAAGAGTCAAGTCAGAAATATTAAATGTAGCACTAACGTCATACTCACCTGGAAGATCAAGCTTGTAGGCGCTATTGTTAACTCTTTTAGCACCGTGAATGGTCCATCCCCTCGCTGTAATAACTTAGAATGTCGCTACTCACGAAATCGCTCTTTGCGCATATGAACCCAAACCTAATCACCGGGTTACAACACCACTTCCTTACACCCTTTTTTGGCTTGCCTTGCATATTGCTCAGTCTTGCGCTCAATATTTGCGCGCATCTTTTCATACAACGCCTTGACAAATTCGGCTTTCTTTGCTCCATCTAAATCCACACGCTCATTAACCAGTAAAGGGGTTAAATCTAATGGAGTTAACGAATTAAAACCATAGACAACCTCAAATAGTGTAAATCTAGTAGCATAATGCATGCTTCCATTATATGCAAACTCAACATGTCGCAGACAATCTTCCCAAGATTTTATGTTCTTTTTAATAATAGCACGTAGCAATACACCTAAAGTTCTATTAACTACCGCGGTTTGACCATCAGTTTGTGGATGACAAGTAGTAGAAAATAATAACTGTCTTCCTAGTTTTTTCCACAATGTTTTCCAAAAATAGCTAAGAAATTTAGAATCTCAATCTAAAACAATCAATCTAGGCATGCCATGCAAACGTACAACTTCCCTAAAGAACAAATTAGCAACATGAGATGCATCATCAGTTTTATGACAAGGAATAAAATGAGCCATCTTTGAAAACCGATCAACAACCACATAAATAGAATCTCTACCATACTTAGACCTAGGCAATCCTAACACAAAATCCATAAAAATATCAATCCAAGGATGCGTTGGAATGGGTAATGGCGTATACAAGCCATGCGATTTAGTTGTAGACTTAGATTGCTTACAAGCAATGCATCTCATCTCTCTTCATATGTGGCTAATAAAAATGTTCATGTAGCACTTCATAAATCTTATTAATGCTAAAATGCCCCATTAAACCACCACTATGCGCTTCTCGCACCAACAATTCACGCAAAGAACACTTAGGCAAAGATAGTTTGTTTTCACGGAAAAGATAACCCTCACGCCTATAGAATTTATCAAATGCAACATGTTCAAATGCTTCAAACACTCTCCCAAAGTCAATCATCAGTATATAAGCCCTCGATATGCTCAAAACCTAGACACTTTGCTTCTAAAGTAGTTAAAATCGCGTACCTTCAAGAAAGTGCATCAACTACCACATTCTCCTTACCTTTCTTGTACTTGATCACATATGGAAAAGTCTCGATGAACTCCATCCATTTGGCATGTCTTTTATTCAACTTTTGCTGCCCTTTCAAGTACTTCAAGGTCTTGTGATCGGTGTGGATCACAAACTCCTTCGGTCATAGATAATGTTGCCAAGTCTCCAAAGCTCGCACTAAAGCATACATCTCCTTATCGTAGGTAGGATAATTCAATGTTGCTCCACTCAATTTCTTGCTGAAATAAGCTATGGGACGCCCTCCTTGCATCAACACGGCTCCAATTCCTGTACCAGAAGCATCGCACTCTATCTCCAAAGTAGCACTGAAATTCGACAAAGATAACAAAAGAGCATTAGTCAATTTATCTTTTAGCAGATTAAATGCTTTCTCTTGCTCTTCTCCCCACATGAAATCCACGTGCTTCTTAATAACCTCGGTCAAAGGTGTGGCGATGGTGCTGAAATTTCTCACAAATCGCCGATAAAAACTAGCCAATCCATGAAAGCTACGCACCTCTCCTACAGTCTTAGGCGTTGGCCATTCACGAATTGCTTTGTCCTTTTCTTCATCAACCTGTATACCATCAGCACTAACAACAAATCCTAGAAATACTAATGTGTTAGTAACAAAATAGTACTTCTTTAGATTAGTATATAATTGCTCGACCCTTAAAACCTGCAAGACAACTCACACATGCTCAATATGGTCATTAGGGCTTCGGCTATATATCAAGATGTCATCGAAATAGACAACCACAAATCAACCAATAAAAGCACGCAAAACATGATTCATAAGTCGCATAAACGTGCTCGATGCATTAGTTAATCCAAATGGCATGACTAACCACTCATACGATCCATATTTGGTCTTAAATGTAGTTTTCCATTCATCACCTTCTTTCATTCTAATTTGATGATAGCCACTTTTCAAATCGATCTTAGTGAAAATGCAAGAACCATGCAACTCATCCAACATGTCATCTAACCTAGGAATAGGATGTAGATACTTTACCGTAATATCATTGATTGCTCGGCAATCAACACACATTCGTCAAGTTCCATCCTTTTTTGACACCAACAAAACAGGGACGGCACACTTGCCAAGATTCTCTCTCACATACCCTCGCTCCAATAGTTCGCTAACTTGCCGCCAAAGTTCCTTTGTCTCCTCAGGATTGCTTCGATATGCGGGTTGATTAGGTAATGGCACACCAGGAATCAAGTCAATTTCATGTTCTATGCCTTGAATCGGTGGTATCCTTCCAGGAAGTTCATCAAGAAATACATCTTCAAATTCCTGCAATAAAGACACAATAGGACTAGGCAAACTTGGGTCAAGATCGTTAGAAGAAAACAAAATCTCTTTGTACAAAAGTACAAGCATTGGTTGGTCTAGAACTAAAGCTCTCCTCACCTCACTCGATTTTGCATAAAAATTCTTTTGCCTATTTTCTTTCCTCTCTTCTTTTCCCTTAGTTTTTACCACAATCCTTCTCTTGGCCTCTCCTTGTCCTTACATCTCAGACACACCACGCAAGGCCTCAGATTTCTCATATTTTCTCTCTCTTTCTCGGCTTCTCGTTGTAACTTTATCTGATCTTGATGCACCTCACTAGGTGTCATTTGTACCGAGGCATAAGTCTTTTGATTCATCACCAAAGAATAACAATTAGTATACCCATCATGATGTATCTTTTGATCATATTGCCATGGTCTTCTAAATAAGATATGACTCACTTGCATAGGTACAACATCACACTCTACCTCGTCCTTGTATCTCCCTATCTCAAATGGGATTCAAACTTACTTTGACTCTTTCACCTCACCATTATCATTTAACCATTGAAGTCTATAAGGCCTAGGGTGCTTTGTCGTCTTCAAACCCAACTTTTCCACCATAATACAACTTGCCACATTTGCACAACTACCTCCATCAATTATCAAACTATAGATCTTACCATTCACCACACGTCTTGTATGAAACAAGTTATCTCTTTGTTGATGATGCTCCTCCTCCTTTACTTGCACACTAAGAGAACTCCTAACCACCGATAAGTCTCCTTTTATAGCTATTTCTCCATCACTACAATCCTCCAATGGTGGCATCTCATCATCTTCTTCTTCCCTTTCACTTTCGGACTCAATAACACCATGTCCAGTCATGATCATCACCCTTCTATTAGGACATTGATTCACCATATGACCCCTGACCAAACACTTAAAACATTTAATTTCACGAGTTTTAGTGTTAGGGTTTTTGGTTTTACTTGAAACTGGATTTGTCCCAATTTTACTGTCCCTCTCCTTCTCCTTTGAGGTTTCAGTCTTGGTGTTGTTTCCTCTCCAATTTGGCTTCTCATCTCTCTTCCAATTGGATCTCCAATTCTGATTTGAACCTCATCCACTCTTGTGATTTCGGTCCAACTTTAATTGCCACTCAACTTTGATGGCTTTGTCCACCAATTCCTCCAATTCAACATAGTGTTGTAACTCCATCACCCTTGCTATGTCTCGGCTCAAACCACTCAAAAATCTTGACATTGTGGCCTCATGATCCTCCACTACATTAGCACGGATCATGGCAATCTCCATCTCCTTATAATACTCTTTCACGCTCTTATTGCCTTGTGTGAAATTTTGAAACTTTTGAAACAAATCTCAATGGTAATGACTTTGTACAAAACGCCTTCTCATCACTGCTTTCATCTCATCCCACGTCTCTATCGGTCTTTCGCCATTGCGCCTCCTACTAGTCACAAGTTGATCCCACCAAATCCCACCAAATTATAGCATAATCAATAAATTCAACAGCTACAAGTTTTACCTTTTTGAGCTCGAAGTATCGTTGGCAATAAAATACCATCTCCATGCATTTCTCCTACTCTAGATACACATCGAGATCATTCTTCCCTTGGAAGGAAGGACTCTTCATCTTGATGTTGCCAAGTTCATCATCTTCTCGATGTCTAAACCCTCGGCCTCCATTCTGCCTTCCAAATCGAGCATCTCGATCATCCTCCATGTCAACCTCATCATCATCATAATGCTGCTGCCATCTAGGTCGTGTTCTAGAGGCGTCTCGCTGATGTTGCGGCCTTCCCTGGGGTAGCTCTCGGTCACCATTAACCCTCATGCCATTCCCCATCATTTGGCCACTAAGCTCCTCCACTACGACCCTCGGTTGTTGGGTGCTTTCCACGAGCGCTTCATCACTTCGTATGGAGTCAACCTCCCTTTGCTTCACGCTTTCTTCACGCGACATATTTTTAGACCTGCAAGTAAACGTTAGTCACAAAAATCCTCACCAATTGTTCCCTCACGTGTTTCTCTCAAGGTGTTTGTCACTCCCCTCGTGTTTAATTCAAGTCTAGGCTTTTTTTTTTTTTTTTTTTTTACCCTCAATTAAACTCACACACTCTTGCCTTTTTCCTTTCATATTCTCTTTTCATAAGCTCTTTATTGGACTCAAAACCTGTCTCTCAACCCTCTCACGACAATCAATCAAACTAATCAAACAAGATTAGATCAATTCAGCAAGTATTTTTTTTCTTTTGGTTCGGCTATTTTCTTTTTTTTGCCGAATCTCTTTTCTTTTTTTTTTCTTGCGCACTTTTTTTGTGTGTGCATTCTCTCTCTCTCTCTCTCTCTCTCTCTCTCTCTCTCTCTCTCTCTCTCTCTTACGAACTCATATACAATTTAAGATGCTAGGATTGATTGAAAAAATAAAAAAAATTAAAACTAACAGCAAACAACTACATATGGAAGCACCAAAAGCAATTAGATCCTTAAATTGGCTAGAGCCGAAACCCTAGCCCAATAAATCTCTAATTGCTGAATACAAACAGAAAATTAAAGATAAATAGACCTCGTACAGTAAAAGAGAATCTCTCAATTTTTTCTTCAAAGTAAAATATTTGTCTCCTAAAGAAAGTCGGCCAGTCCTTAATATAGGTTTTCTAGTTGCCACACAAACCCTAAAACTAGCCTTAGAAATCTAATGCATCATATTCTAGAATATATCTAAATAAGAAGATAATTTTTTTGACTTTGTCAAATATTTGATGACCAGATAATCAAATTGCACCAAGATTTCCAAGATTCTTCAATATTTGATCCAAAGTCATCTCCGCGCCAAAGATTATGCCAAGATTTTCAAGATTCTTCAAGATTTGATCCAAGGTCATCTTCACGCCAAAGATCACAAACCATGACGCCCACAGCTTGCTTGAATTGCTTGGCCCGCTCTCGAGTAATCGAACCAATAGGAATAGACAATGGGTCCCTAGCACCTCCTCCTCGATATGGCTTGATGTCCACATCACCTTCGCCGAACCAGAATAAACGGTGCTAAGCTGGTTCACTCGCCCATGGCTACAAATACCAGTTTAATCAATCAGGGTAAGCCACTTGAATATACCAATTTGTACGGGAGCACCATAAGAGATCTTTAGTATGCCACCCCAACTCAGCCATATATTTCTTATGTGGTAAACAAAGTCTGCTAGTTCTTGAAAGAACCAATAGAAGACCATTGGAGTGCAGTCAAACGGATTCTATGCTATTTAAAGGAAACTATTTCGCATGGATTACTCATCAGTTCTCAATCCATCATAGAGCTCCATGCATACAGTGGTGCGGATTGGGCCGATTGTCCCATTGACAGACGCTTAATGGGAGGTTATGCAATTTATATGGGTCAAAATCTGATTTCTTGGTTAGCCAAAAAATAGCATACTATTGCCCATTCCTCATTTGAATTTGAGTATCAAGTATATGCAAATGTCATAGTAGAAGTGGCATGGCTACAATCACTATTACATGGAATTGGGCATCTCTCAATTAAAACCTCGTATTTTTTGGTGCGACAACCTAAGGGCAATGTATCTTACGGTGATTCCACTTTTAGACTTTCACTCCGTTTGCCATTTAGTGTCACAATGCAAACTCGAGGTTCGCTTCATATCCACACGTGACCAAATCGAGGATATCTTCACCAAGCCTCTTACACGGTGTCACCATGATATGCTCAAATCTAAGTTGAAAATCATCCAGAAGATCACCTTCAACTTGTGGGGGCCTATTGTGTTGAAGAAAAATCCCTTGGAGTTTTGAAGTTGACAAAATAGCCTGAACAGTACGGTCTAAGGACTCCAAGACTCAGTCAGTTACGTCTGAAGTTAGTCAAGACACGGTTTCAGTCTGAAGACTTTCAAGACTCAGTTTCAGTCTAACGACCTTCAAAACCCAAATCTAAGTCTGAAGACAGTTCACGATTTTTACAGGCTGGCCACAGGTTATTCTTATGGCTAAAGAAAGTAAGATATTGGATTCCATATTTCCTAATTTAACCATGGAATATCTCTGGCTGTGATCGTGAGCTTGGAAGATTTATTCTTCGGATTTTATCCATTGAAGATCAAGTTTATTCTTGGAAGAATATAATTTTGGGAACTCAAAATCCTGATTATATGGGCGAACAGGATTGACGAGCTACTGTCTACTTACGTTTTCGGCGACAAGGAGATCACTTAAATTGATCCAGTCCAATGGGTTGATTGGATTAATTTTTGGTAAGTGCCAACGGGTATGAAGGCACGGAGGTTATTTAAGGTGGATCAATGTTGCTTGGAAATAAGGAGAGACTAGGTAGAAAAATCTCGATGTTAGAATCTCCAAAATCACTTGCTCTCTAAAATCTTTCATGTTCAAATTGTGTATCGAAGAGAGTGAGATATAGTGCGAAAGTAGCAGGAAGCTGTAGGAGAGACTGTCTATTGAAGAAGTCTAGTCCGTATACTGTAACAGCTCTCGTTTGCTACATAGTGATTACAGCCAGTTGGCTGCCAGCATGGAGAGTGGACGTAGACTTGGACTAAGCCGAACCACTATAATCCTTATGTCAATTCTCTCTTACCCTACTCTATTTACTTTATGAATACGTGCTTTATTTATTATTGATATATCTTTGATATCAACGTATTCTACCGCAAAAGATTCCAAAAGAATTCTGCAACAACCTATTCACTCCCCTCTAGGTTGATTCACTAGCCTATTTCAATTGGTATCAGAGCTGGTTGCTTATTCATCAGAAGTGTTATTACTTCTGAAACTAAAGATCTATGGCTAGTGTTTTGGCTCCAGGATTAATTGAAGGGCAAAGCAATACCAGACCTCCCTACTTCGATGGCAAGGATTACAACGTATGGAAAAACAAGATAAAGGCATTCCTAAGATCCAAAGATCCTATGGAGTGGGATGTAGTGTAAAATGGAATTACTCCTAAAGCTGTATCTATCACAGGGAAAGAATTACCTGATGGAGTGGGAACAACGCACACTGATATCTCAAAGAGACAAGCCCTTGATGCAAAGGCTATCTACTCTCTATATTGTGCATTATCTCCTACTGAATATAATAGAATTTCATCTTGTGAAACAGCCAAAGAAGTTTGGGACAGATTGCACGTCACCTATGAAGGAACAGAACGAGTCAAAGAAACCAAGATCAATATCCTTCTTGGTCAATATGAAGCCTTCAAAATGAAGCCAGGAGAAACCATCACGGATATGTTTCGATTTACGAAATTGTAAACGGCTTAGCATACCAAGGACAGCCAATCTCAAGACCTATGAAGGTCAATAAACTGTTGAGAGGGCTCTCCAAAGATTGGAATCACGTCAAGACATCTATAAGAGAAACACAAAGGATCATGCCTCTTTCAGTAGATGAGTTGGTCGGCACACTCCAATCCTATGAAGTCGAGCAATTCAATGAGGAATTTGACACAAAAGGTAAGAAGTCAATTGCTTTAAAATCTAATGATGATTCGATGTTACTGATTCGAGAAGAAGACTTGGATGATGAAGAATTGGCACTTCGATTAGAAAATTCAGAATGTTAAATAGAAAAGGTAGAAGGTTCAATGGAAAGAAACAAAACAATCAAAGATTTCAAAGGAGATCAAATGAAGAAGAAGATACCAGCAAAGAAGTTGTTTGCTTTGAATGCAAGAAAAAGGGACATATCAGACCCAACTGTCCCTTATTGAAGAAAAAGAAAGGGAAACCTGAAAAGTTCAAGAAAGCACTCAAAGCTGAAACGTGGAGTGACACTGAATGTGAGGAGAGTGATGAAGAATATGCAAACATATGTCTTATGGCAAACTCAGACTCAGACTCAGACTCAGATTCAGACTCCGACTCAAGCAGTGGTATCAAGGTTAGAAACTTAAAAATTCCGACCAAAGTATCAAAATACATTGATGAACTTTGTCTCAGTCTTAAAGGCTCTCTTAAAAGGATTTCTGAACTGGAAAGGGAGAATTCCAAATTGAAACAACAAGAAAAGATTTTACTTGAAAAAGTTGAAAGTCTAGACAAGTCTCTTCTTTGTTTCGAAAGAAAATGAGAATGAACTTTCAAAAGAGAATGCTTGCTTGAAAGAAGATTTATTGAAAGTCTCAAAAAATTTTCAATGGGTTCTGAAAAGTTGGATAAAATTCTTTCTATTCAAAGACCTTACTTTAATAAATCCGGTGTAGGAATGACACAAGAAACCGTTCCTTTGATCGATTTCCCAAAGGTAAAGGAAAGAATTAGGAATAGGCCAACAAAAACTTTTTATAAAATTCATTTCCAAAAAGTTTTTGTAAAGTCTGTTGGTAGAAATGCTCTTACTTGTTCAAAATGTAAAAGTGTAGATCATTTTGAAAAGGAATCTCCCAAAGTTTGGAGACACGTTAAGAAGAGTGGGCAAAGACTGTTTATACTACTAACAATGATGGACCCAAGAAGGTTTGGGTACCAAAGAAGACATGAGTCTTTCTTTTAAATGCAGGTTACTTTCAAGAAGAAAATCAAGTGGTATTTGGACAGTGGATGTTCAAGACACATGACAGGAGACTCAAGTTGTTTTACAAAACTCTCTCATATAAAAGGAGGAAATGTTTCTTTTGGTGGTAACAACAAGGGAAAGATTGTTGGTCAAAGAACTGTGATGAATGGAAATCTCACAATCAACAATGTCTCTCTTGTTGAAGGATTAAACTACAATCTATTGAGTATTAGTCAATTATGCGATTCTGGATACAAAATCAACTTTCAAGAAGATACATGTTCTGGAACAAGCAAGAATCTCTCACAATCCTTTACTGGACGAAGACATGGAAATATTTATTTGCTAGACGTAAGGTCTAACAGTCCTCAATGCTTGATATCGATTCAAGATGAAGTCATTCTCTAGAATTGGAAGCTTAGACATGTCAACCTGAAGCAAATCGCAAAAGTGTCATTCAAAAAGCTTGTTCGAGGACTTCCTAACTTCAAGCATCAAAAGCATGAATTATGCACTCCTTGTATACTTGGAAAACAGGTTAGAAATTCCTTTAATTCTATAAATAAAGTATCCACTAATCGTGTTTTGCAGCTATTACACATGGATTTATTCGGGCCAACAAGAGTTCAAAGTATTGGAGATAAAAGATATTGCTTGGTTATAGTTGATGATTATTCTCGTTTTACTTGGGTTTTCTTTCTTGCAAATAAATCTGATGCATTGACTCATTTTACTAAGTTTGCAAAGAAAATTCAAATTGAAAAAGGTTATGCAATTTCAAGTATTAAAACCGACCATGGTGGAGAATTTGAAAATTATGATTTTGCTAAATACTTTGTGATGACAATGGTATTCAACATAATTTTTCATCCCCATATACTCCACAACAAAATGGAGTTGTAGAAAGGAAAAATCGTTCTTTGTAAGAAATGGCAAGAGCTCTTTTGATCGAAAGTAATATTTCACCTCATTTTTGGGCTGTAGCTACTTCTACTGCTTGCTATATTATAAATCGAATTTTTCTTAAACCTATATTGGAAAAGACACCTTATGAACTGCTCAAAGGTAAGAAACCAATTGTTTCATATTTTCATGTATTCGGTTGCAAATGTTTTATCCTAAAGAATTCCAGTGATCGAATTGGTAAATTTGAAGAAAAATCAGATAAAGGAATTTTCCTTGGCTACTCCATGACAAGCAAAGCCTTCAGAGTCTTCATCAAACACACTCAAACTGTGGAAGAATCCATGAATGTGAAGTTTGAAGACTCAGTACAAAATCAGACTCAACTTGAAGATTTTGAGTCTGGCCAAGTGTCTACAAATTCTCTTGAAGAAACTCAAGCCCCAAACACTGAGCCTCAAACAAATTCAGTAATTCCAACTGAAGAAGAGCTTCACCAAACTGACAAACCAACTACAAGTTGGAAGCAAAAGTCAAGTCATCCTCCAGACCTCATCATTGGCAATATTGATGAAGGAGTTCATACAAGATCTAAAAGACGAGAAGCTTCTAGTGCTCTTGCACTCATTTCTGAGATCGAACCGAAAAACATAGAAGATGCATTGAAAGATGAAAGCTGGATTGAAGCAATGTAAGAAGAACTGAATCAATTCAAAATCAACAACGTTTGGGAGCTAGTTCCTAAACCAAAAGGTAAATCAATCATTGGTACCAAATGGGTTTTCAGGAACAAGCTTGATCAACAAGGAAAAGTGGTAAGGAATAAAGCAAGACTTGTGGCAAAAGTCTATACACAAGAAGAAGGCATCGACTATGATGAAACCTATGCTCCGGTGGCAAGGTTAGAAGCTATAAGATTACTTCTTGCTTTTGCTTGCTTTAAAAATTTCAGGTTATTCCAAATGGACGTGAAAAGTGCATTCCTAAATGGAATTATCCAAGAAGAAGTCTATGTGGAACAACCACCAGGATTTGAAGATCCTAAAAGACCAAATCTTGTTTTCAAGCTGAAGAAAGCCTTATATGGTTTAAAACAAGCACCCCGAGCATGGTATGAAAGGTTAAGCAACTTCTTAATTCAAAATGACTTCTCTAAAAGTAAAGTAGATACTACCTTATTTATAAAAAGAGAAGGTAAGGATTTCATACTTGTTCAAATTTATGTTGATGATATTATTTTTGGTTCTTCTAATGAGAAACTTTGCAAGAATTTTTCAAAGTGTATGCAGAATGAATTTGATATGAGCATGATGGGAGAACTAAACTTCTTTTTGGGACTTCAAGTCAAACAATCAAGTGAAGGAACTTTCATCCATCAAGAGAAGTATGCAAAAGACCTTATCAAGAAGTTTGGAATGGAGAATTGCAAGAAAACAGAAACTCCTATGTCAAGCTCATCAAAGTGGATAAAGATGAAGAAGGAAAGAGTGTAGACCAAAAACTATACGAAGTATAATCGGGTCACTTCTTTACCTTACGGCTTCTAGACGACATTTTGTTTAGTGTTTGCATATGTGCTAGATTTCAATCTAACCCTAAAGAATCTCATATGACTGCTGTTAAGCGTATCATTAAATATGTTGCAACTACATCTAAGTTAGGTATGTGGTATTCTAAGCAATGAGATTTTACTCTCCTAGGATATTCTGATGCTGACCTTGCTGGTTGTAGAATGGATAGAAAAAGCACTACAGGTACATGTCAATTATTGGGAAACAGGATGGTGTCTTGGTTCTCAAGAAAACAGGGTACCGTGGCTCTTTCAACCGCTGAGGCAGAGTACATAGCTCTTGGAAGTTGCTGCTCTCAAATTCTATGGATGCAACAGCAATTAAGAGACTTTGGAGTTGATGAAGCACATACGAAAATCAAATGTGACAACACAAGCGCAATCAACCTCACAAAGAATCCAATACTTCATTCAAGAGCAAAGCACATTGAAATCAAGCATCATTTCATTCGAGATCATGTTTAAAGTGGAGATGTGGTGATTCAGCATGTAGATTCAAAGAATCAATTGGCAGATATATTCACAAAGCCCCTAGAGAAGGCTCACTTTGAATCAATTCGCTCAAGACTGAGTATCATGGAATTTGAAGATGATCAGACTCAAAATTAAAAGTTTGAAGGCGGTTCAGATTCATCGCTAAGTCTGAAGGTGGTTCAGACTCATCGCTAAGTCTGAAGGTGGTTCAGACTCATCGCTAGGTCTGAAAGCAGCTCAGACTCAAAGTAAGGTCTGAAAGTGTTATGACTCAGACTCTACATAAAGTCTTATTGTGTTCAGACGCAAAGGTAAAGTTTGAAAAGAGGTTCAGACTCAGAGGTAAAGTCTGAACAACTATCAGACTCTGTTTGTTTAATCTCTTTATGTATTTTAATTCTCTCTTTATTTTATTTTTGGTAATTATTTTTCGATATTTCAAATTCGAGATTTCAAAATCTCTTTTTACTCTTTTTCTGACACGTAATTATGGCAGTTTATATTTTCAAAAATGCAGTTTTCTTTTTCGATATTACGGTTTATTTTTTGACCGTTTTACCTTTACTTTTTGGTGACGATTCGTATTCCCGTGTTATCTCTCTCACTATTTATACTCTCGAACCGTCACTTTTCACTCACAGCTACTCCTTTACAATTCATCCTCATACTCTTTCACTTTCAAAACCCTAAAAATATCCCTTTTACCGTTTCTGTTCCATCCCTTTCTCGTCACAAAGTTTCCATTTTTCCTCGCGTTCAAGTTGAATCTTTGCTTGCTCTCCAAGAATGTCGTCTCGCAAGTCTTCTAGAATTGCCAGCAGAGGACCACAGAGACAGCAAGAGGGTCCTACTCGAGTGGATCTAACGGAAGAAGATTAACCTCAACAAGAAGCTGAGAGTCAACACTTTGAGGAAGTGGTTACGAAGGCAGAACCGGTAAGAACACTCAAACCTAATGTGGCTTACGATCTCTATAAAAGGCTTAAGGATGGAAATGTTAGCCTTAAGACGATCGAGGAATATTTGAAGGAAAGAGGGTTTAAGAGCGAGTATATGTTTTTGGTGGAGATGGAAAAGCTGAATGTTGTTGAAGGTACTGCACAGAGGACGCTGGAGAATATTTCGAGTAATCCACTTGAAAATACTCCTGCTGAGACCCTAGATGATGATGAGAGACTGTTCTCTCACTTTGAACCTCGTTTTGGTGTGGCTACTAATACTGTTTGTCCTTCGGGAAATCTATTTCGGTCGAGGGAGCATGAGCGAGTTTATGTGAAGTTTGTTAAAGAGGGAGTGGTCAATCCGAGGAGTGTGGATTTTGACTTCCTAGATTTGATAAAAATTAATTTAAGAGGGAAGTTTGCTAGGTTGCAACCGGAGAATTTCGCACGGATATGACGAGGCCCACTCGAACCGGCGGCGTACTTTTACTCGAATCTATCTTTTTGGATGCAAATCATTTGTCCTTTTCTTTCATGGACAAAGACTATATTGTTGATGTTGACTTGCTGGCTGACATTATTGGTGTGGAAAGAAGGAGTTTCCAGCCAATCAAAGTCTCAACAGCCTATGCAACCTTGGAGATTGTACGAGACAAAACTGTTGAAGGCAAGATATCCTACACTAGAATGAATGCCACGAATGTTTTGTTGCATAAAATAGTCATCAACTGCATCCGACCAAAGACGACCTTGAAGATTGATGTTTCCAAAACAGAGGCAAAGCTGATGTTTGCCATCAACCAGGGCAGACCATTCTCTCTCTCGCATGTCATTCTTTTCCATATGTATAGAACTGTAGTAAAGGATAAGGGTCAGCTGCCTTATTCGTCCATCATCACCAAACTTTTTAGGCATTTCGATATTCAAGTCCCTGCATCTTTATGCCTAACCAAATTAAATTCGATGCTTGTTGGTGAGAAAATGGTGATGAAGATGAAATTTCTAGAACTAAATGTAGCACTGGAAAGGTTGAGGAGGGAAACACCTTCAAAAGAGATCCCCACTACTTCATCGAAAAGAAAGGGCAAAGAGCCCATGGCTGAAAAGAAAAGAAGGAAAATCATCCTGCAAGATGAGGAGGATGAAGAAGATGCCATGACTCTGTCCATTCTCTCTAGGATGAGGAGCCCTGCTATTTTGAGAACAGAGGCTGAAGAGAGAAGGAGAAGAGAAGCAGAGGAGAAGGAAGCCGAGAGACAGAGAAAAAGAGAAGAAGAAAGAAAGAGAAGAGAGGAAGAAAGAAAGAGAAGAGAAGAACAAAGAAAAAGAAAAGAAGAAGAGGAGAGAAGAAGAGAAGAGGAACAGAGAGAAGAAGAAGAGAGACAGAGAAAAGCTGAAGAAGAAAGAAGAAAGGAAGAAGAAGAGGAAGAACTGAGAAGAGAAGAAGAAGAAAGGAGGAAGAAAGCAAACAGCAAGAGGATATGGCTGCAGGATTAGAGCCATCTTTTGCTGGGGAAGAGACCGAAAAACATCCAAGTGCTGATATAGATGTTGGCGATGAATTTTCTACTCCACCCACTGGCATTCACACAGGGGGAGTTGCTGCAGAACAGGGGACAATATCGCCACTACACTTTAGTGATGTGAGTAGGTCTGGTGTTGACTCTGAGGAGGTTTATGCATCCCACTTCCCTGAACATGAAGAATCCTCACCTATCGAGAAGGAAAGGGCTAAAAGGGAAGCTCCTAGTTTCCAAACTCATTCTACTGGTCCAAGTGGAAGCAATGCAAATTCCACAGCCTTTACACAGCCGTTGGATATTATGTTGGATCTAAAAAAGCAGGTTTTTGGGATGGACTTCGAGATGAGAGATTTGAAAAAGGCGCTGCTGAGTACTTCAGTGAACATGCAGGACCAGATCAATGCACTGAGAGCACAAATGGCTTCGAATCAGAGCAGTGCAGAATTAGCTTCAGTGAAGGAAAACCTTGCCAAACTCGAGAAGTCAGTCCAGGAGCTTAGCAAGTTTCAACTTGTTCGTTTCTCTGCAGGCCTCTAAATCTTTTCAAAACTTTATTACATTCACTCTACCTCTTTGATGGGACAAAAAGGGGGAGAGTTGCGCAGATTTGATTGCAAGTTTTGAAGATTTGAAGTTTTTGAAGCTTTGAGAAAGCTTTGAGAGTTTTTATTTTTTTGAAGTTTATTTTTATTTGATTGCTTAGACTGTTTTCGTTTTGGATTTCGATTGGGTTGTTTATTTGAACTTCTATGACGTTATGCTGATTTGATGATTTGGATCTAGACTTGTGAATTTGATTGCAGGATCATTATATTTGTGAGGATAATTGTTATTGGACTAACGCTCTGTTTTGCAGAAATAATCCTCAAAGTATATATGAGTTTTTCCTTGCAGGTTCTTAAATTCGCAAATCTGTCGAGGGTTTTGTCACCATCAAAAAGGGAGAGATTGTTGAAGAAAAATCCCTTGGAGTTTTGAAGTTGACAAAACAGCCTCAACAGTACGGTCTAAGGACTCTAAGACTCAGTCAGTTACGTCTGAAGTTAGTCAAGACACAGTTTCAGTCTGAAGACTTTCAAGACTCAGTTTCAGTCTAACGACCTTCAAGACCCAAATCTAAGTTTGAAGACAGTTCACGATTTTTATAGGCTGGCCACAAGTTATTATTATGGCTAAGGAAAGTAAGATATTGGATTCCATATTTCCTAATCTTAACCATGGAATATCCCTAGCTGTGACCGTGAGCTTGGAAGATTTATTCTTCGGATTTTATCCGTTGAAGATCAAGTTTATTCTTGGAAGAATCTAATTTTGGGAACTCAAGATCCTGATTGTATGGGCGAACAGGATTGACGAGCTACTGTCTACTTACGTTTTCGGCGACAAGGAGATCACTTAAATTGATTCAGTCCAACGGGTTGATTGGATGAATTTTTGGTAAGTGCTAATGGGTATGAAGGCACGGAGACTATTTAAGGTGGATCGATGTTGCTTGGAAATAAGGAGAGACTGGGTAGAAAAATCTCGATGTTAGAATCTCCAAAATCACTTGTTCTCTAAAATCTTTCATGTTCAAATTGTGTATCGAAAAGAGTGAGATATAGTGCGAAAGCAGCAGGAAGCTGTAGGAGAGACTGTCTATTAAAGAAGTCTAGTCCGTATACCGTAATGACTCTCGTTTGCTACATAGTGATTACAATCGGTTGGGCTGCCGGCGTGGAGAGTGGACGTAGGCTTGGACTAAGCCGAACCACTATAATCCTTGTGTCAATTCTCTCTTACCCTACTCTATTTACTTTATGAATATGTGCTTTATTTATTATTGATATATCTTTGATATCAACGTATTCTACCGCAAAAGATTCCAAAAGAATTCCGCAACAACCTATTCACTCCCCTCTAGGTTGATTCACTAGCCTATTTCATATTGTATTAAGTATGGATAGCAACACATGGCTAGTTCAAATTCAAAATATTTTGAATTGGTTAATGCTTTTATTATTTAGTTATTACTGTAACAGACTAAGAATTAGTCCATTCATATCTCATGTAATTATTACCGTAGTTATTAATGTAACTGACTAATTCAAAATTCAAAATATTTTGAATTAGTCAATGTAAATTATTGTAATAGCTAGTACATAAACTCTATGAATACAAACACTATCCTAGAGTCAAAGGATAAGCGAAACTCAAGTTCAAACTTAGAGTCTTTTTTTACACAATCCAAAAAAAAAACATGCAGGTGTCTATCCCTTTACAAGCAATGTCCATGCCTTATTTTGCAATGTAGGAGTTTTTCTTTCCGTTGCTCCATTTTGTTGAGGTGTACATGGTGCAAAGAAGTTATGCGTAAACACATGTTTATCATAAAAGGCAACAAATTCATGAATATCAAATTTATCACTGTGATGCGACCTAATAGATGAAATAATATATATTTTCTCATCTCACTGTGATGCGACCCAATAGATGAAATTTGCTTGAGGCTTGTTGCCCCAACTTTCTATGCCATGTTCAGTTTTCTTCCTTTACACGCAGTGCTCTAAATTGATTAGCTTCTTCTACATTCAGCAAATAGAAGTTGCCACGATGTCTAACCTTGAGCATTTTCCCTGGGTAACGTTGTATCAAAGTTCTCTCGCATTTATACCACCCGCCGTGGTGACTCCGCTGGATAGGCTTCAGATTTCCTTTCGCTAAGAGGTATGGAGTTTGAAGCTCCTATGACGCAAGTTGCAGGGAGGCTGGCGTGAGACATTGGCGATTTACCTGGTGGCACGTGTGTGGTGGCTAGCACATGTCGCCCCCAATGATTTACCTCCGGCTGCCGGCCGTGCGGGATTCCCTGGATCATCAAAAAAAAAAAAAAGGTTCTCTCGCATTTATGAGATCGTGATTCAACCCCTTTACCAAGATGGTAAAAAAAACCATTGATCAAATTGCTGATTTCGATACTTCCTTTACCAACAAGCTTTGCTCCATTTATTCCACCAAGGATGACCATTGCTCCATATATTTGAGTTAGACAAAACAAGTAATCATTGGGAAATATTTCCTATTTGACCTGTAGAACAAATGGTTTGTTGAATTTTTCAATTATGGGTCTAAAATCATTTTTTGTCAATTAATTTTTCAAAGTTAATGTTCCAATTTGAAACATCAATTTGAAATCACATTGTGTGCTCGAATATTTCAAAATTAAAGAGTTTTTTGAAAGAAGATTCTAGCTTTAATGAGTAAAATTTTCAAAACTAAAGTCGCAGCTTTGAAAGAAAATTCCTCAAACTTTGACAGGTGGAACTTACTTGGTTTGTAAAATCCTCAAAGAAAATTCCTCAAACTTCTCTAAATGTGAATTACAGCGTTTTGGGAACATTGAACTCGGCCTTAACTCTCTTTTATTCACCTCTCTCCATCAGATGAAGCTCTCTGTAGATGACTGGTCATTAGAGCCGTTAAACAGGTGGGTCAGGTTGGGTCATAAATGATCCAACTCAAATCGACTCATTTAATCTATTTATGACCCATTTATTACGGTGCAAAATTTTTAACTCATACCCGACCCGACCTATAATCGATCCATAATCGACCCATTTAACGAAACCTAAAAAAAGCTTATATATATTTTAAAAATGATATTGCTAACATGGTTTTATACAACACAAATTTAATGGACAATTTTTATAATTTTAAAAATAATTATTTTTAAAAAATATAATTTTAATTATTTTTTATTTTTATAAATTAATTTTTAAATTTTGTTTATTTTTTATTTTTTAAGAATATAATTTTTAATTTTAATTTTCTTTTTCTCTTTTCTTTTTTTCTTTTTTCTTCTTCCTCTTCTTTGGCTCTGCCGTTGGCCACGACGACGGCCGGCGACTAGCCACGTGCAAGCCTCGAGCTTTGGCGAGCTCAAGGCTTGCTATATTGGCGAGGCCTCCGCCTTGTCGGATCTGGCGAGCTCGAGCTCGCCCCTCACCGAATCTGGTGAGGCTTGAGCCTCACCGGACATCGGCGAGGCCTCTACCTCGCCCGATCTAGCGAGCTCGAGCTTGCCCCTCGTCGGATTTGGTGAGGCTCGAGCCTCACCAGGCGTCAGCTAGGCCTCCACCTGGCCAAATTCGGCAAGCTCGAGCTCGCTTGATGCTAGCAAGCTTGAGGCTCGCCAGATCGGTGAGGCTCGAGCTCGCCCCTCCTCGGATCTAGCGAGACTCAAGCCTCGCCTGACGCCGATGAGCTCAAGGCTTGCCTGGCCGATTAGCGGCCATCGCTTCTGCTTCCTCTGGCAGTTCGTTCCTAGCTAGCTTACAAGGGGTGAGCTCCAGTTGTCACCAAAGGTGACGAGCTCGCTAGCTAGCTGCTAGAGGCTGCAAGCTTGCCTAATCTAGCAAAGCTTGAGCCTCATTGTTGGAGGCCACGAGCTCACCCGATTTAGCGAGGCTTGAGGCTCATAGGCTCGGGCAAGTTCAAGTTTTGTTGTCGAAGGCCATGAGATCACTCGATCGGTAAGACCGAGCTCACTAGCCGTCCTTGTGGTCGGTGACGGGTGAAGAAGAAGCAAAAAGAAAAGGGAAGAAAATAAAAAGAAAAATAAGCAAATTTGAATTTTTTATTTTTACTTTAAAAATGTTTTCCAAATTTTAATTTTTTAAAAAATAAAAACATCAAATTCAATTTTTTTTTAAATATATTTTAAGACCCACCTATCTTAAGTCTTTAATTATTAAACCTATTTAACAAATTTCTTTTAAAAACAAGTGACTCATATATGATTCATTTATGATTTAAATGGGTCATATATGGGTCTAAGATCCATTTTGCAACCTCTACTGGTCATTCACCGACCATTCAACACCCACAATGTGGCAGCGCCATTCACCAACGGAGTTTGCCTTCCAAAATTTGGACTTTTCGTTTTCTTGAAAAAAGAACTGTTCCATTTGGCCTTGAACTCTTGAGGCTTTTGCTTTATTTATGATCAGCTTGTGCTATTGGGATTAGAATACTGAGATGGTTCGTTGAGTCAAAACCCAAAAGCAATTTACACCAAAATACTTCTGGGGCCGTATTTCCTTCACTGCATTCTCAGTTAATAATTAGTTCTCACATTGAGAAGCTCGGAGGGGTTATTGGTTTCGCACCAGCTGATGAAAGTTCCACTCGTCTGTGCAAATACAGTAGAAAGCACAGCCAAACAACTCTATAGGCTCAACACTTCGCTCGCGAAGCTAACTCACTCCAACCTCTACACAGAATGTCTCCCAACTGTTTGTCCGAATCCGTGAGAGTTGTCACTTGAAGCCGGACCACTACACTCTCTCCAGCACAATCACTACTTGTGCCAATGCTCGCAAAGCCGTGTTTGGCTAGCAGCTTCATGCCCACGCTATTCGGGCTGGCTTCAAAGCTTACCCACACGTTGCGAACACCCTTCTTTTGCTCTATGCAAAAGTGGAAGATGTGGGTTCGGTGAAAAAGGTGTTTGGGGAAATTGAGAACCCAGATGTGTACTCATGGACGACAGTGATATCGGCTTGTATGAAGCTAGGGGAAGTTGATGAAATGCCTGACAGGAATGTGGCAGTTTGGAATGCCGTTATTACTGGGTGTGCAGATAATGGGCATGAAGAGATTGCCTTTGGCAAATTCAGGGAAATGCATGAGTTGGGTGTCAGGCATGATAATTATAGTTTCACTTGTGTGCTGAGTTTGTGTTCTTTGGAGCTGCTTGAGTTCGGGAGGCAGGTGCATTGTTTAGTTACTAAGACAGGATTTCTGATCAAGCCCTCAGTCGTAAATTCCCTGCTTACAATGTACTTCAACAGTGAATGTGTTGGTGATGCTTACAAAGTCTTTGATGATGCTGAAGTGCGTGATGAAATCACCATTAATGCAATGATAGATGGTCTTGTGGGAATAAGTAGAGACGAGGAGGCTCTTTTGATTTTCAGGGAAATGCAAAGGTCTGGGCTTAGTCCTACTGAGCTCACCTAAGTCTCATGAGTTCATGTTCATTCGAGAGAGGTGCTGCTCAATTACATGTTCAAGCTATCAAAAGGGGTCTTGAATCTTGTACTGCAGTTATTAATGCTGCAATTACCATGTATTCTCACTGTGGCATATTGGAGGCAGCCAAGACAGTTTTTAATAGATTTGATAAGAAGGATCTTGTGTCTTGGAATGCCATGATCTCCAGCTATGCTCAATTAAATTTGGGTACATCAGTGATTTTGACCTTCCTACAAATGCAAAGGCTTGGTTTCGAACCTGATGAATTTACCTTTGGAAGTCTGTTAACTAGCTCCGAGTCAACAGAACTAGTGGAGATGATTCAGGCCCTTTATACCAAAAGGGGCTCCTCTTGAATATTCAGGCTTCCAATGCATTAACATTGGCATATTCTAAACATGGAAAGATGATGCATGCCTGCCAAGTGTTTCGAGACATATCTTTAATAAATCTGATCTCATGGAATACCCTATTTTCTGGTTTGCTGTCAAATGGTTTTCCAGTACAGGGCTTAGTTAGGATGCTTACCTGAGATGTTTATTTATGATCTTAAGCCAAATGCATATACTCTCAGTATTGCTCTGGCCATGTGCGCTACCCTCTGTTCCTTGGGACATGCAAAACAGATTCATTGCTACATTATCAGAAATGCATTTCTCTCAGAGGCTTCTTTGAGTAATGGACTGATTACAGTGTATTCAAAATGCGGAGTTCTGGACTCTTGCTTGAGAGTGTTTAATAAGATGCCTGAGAGAGACACGGTATCATGGAATGCCCTTATCTCTGCTTTTGCTCAGCATGGGAAAGGGAAGGAAGCAGTGAATTGTTTTGAGGCAATGCGAAATGAGTCCAAGTGTAAACCAGATCTAGCCACTTTTACAGCATTATTATCTGCTTGCGGTCATTCTGGTCTGGTTAATGATGGTGCTCGCATATTTGACTTAATGTTAAATACGTTTGGCCTTAAACCTCAAGAGGACCAGTTCTCATGTATGCTTGACCTTCTTGGTCAAGCTGGATATCTCGATGAGGCTGAAACAGTAATAAATAGTCAGCACTTTCAAGCAAATTCTGGCTCATTATGGACATTGTTCAGTGCTTGTGCATCTCATAACAATTTAAGGCTTGGAAGAGTTGTTGCTGAGTTGATTCTAAAAAACGAGCCAGACAATCCGTCAGTTTATGTGCTTTTGTCAAATATATATGCAACTGCAGGTCGATGGGATGAGGCAGCATATGTGAGGAAGATGTTGAAGAGCTATGGGGTTACAAAGCAGTGTGGTTGCAGCTGGATCAGATGTTAATCCCGTTGAACAGTAGATATACATTATTCTGGTATTGGAAACATTAAGGACTTGAGAAACGGGACGTTAAGTGAGAGCTGAGCCGTGATAAAGTCTGGTAGGAATTTTCTGCAATTATATGGTCAAGGCTTTCTGGAACTTCCTGTACTTGGAATAGGTGCTCCTCTGTCGAGTGAAGTAAAAGTTATACATACTATGCCCATGAGTGTGTACTTTTGACTTTACATGGATACTGTTGAGAGCTTGCTAATATGCATGGTTTTACCCCAAAATTTACCTTATAAGGTTCCTCTTTTATCACAAGTGTTCTCCGAATTTTTACTCCAATGTTACTTAAAGAAGGTTCCAGATAATATGATCTTTGCTATGACTTGGCCCATGTCCTGTACGTTCTTTGATTTAGCCAAATTGGAGGATGGATTATGTCTGAATTTGTTTTCACATTATGGACTAAGACCTCATGAGATATTTTACTGTGTGAAAGATCATGAGGACTTGTGAGAGTGATTTTATATCAAATAAATGCTCCTAAATCTCCACAATTTCCCTGTGTGCTGTACTTACTGTCTAAATTTGTTTGGCATTTGATGTGCCTTTTCATGTCCAGTATCTGAAGCCATCTTTCTCATATGTATGTGTCTGATGCATTCCAGTGGTGAGTTTGGTTGATGGAGATTATTTTCAATGACAATCTATTCTTGTCTTGTCTTGCCTTGGCTCCTTCAAGCAGTCCAAGTTGAAGCTTGTTTCTTCTCCAGTGAGCTTTTGAATCCCAATTGTTTGAGTGGTTGTGTCATCACAAATGATTCACACGCTTGCACATTTGCAATATATTCTCTGAGCAGATACTCCATCTTCTTCTATCGTTTATCTTTTATTTTATAAAGATATACTGTGCTGCTAAGTTGCTTACTGACTTCCTCTGAACTGAAGTAGTCTCACTATTAATATCCTGGAAGACAGATGATCTGTTGCTAGAACTGCAGCCTTTCAGATACATACTATCTGGTTGTTACACTATTGACTGAAGATCAGTTCTTTTCCACTACAGAAGATATTTCCGGTTATTAGACAACAACATTTGCTGCTGTGCACCCTACTAATTTGCAATGCTGCTGCTATGGAGGTAAATGAGGTGAATTGTCTCCTTTGCATTTTGATGAGCAAGTGATTCATGTCTCTGTTTTGTTTGTTGCACTTGCAGTTGCCAGCACTGCCTGTCTTTCTTGATAGTTTGGTAACAACTTGGGGAGCTATTCTCATTTCAATGACCTTGATACTTTTGTCTGGCAAGGTATGTTCTCATTCTCGGTAGCTTATTTTAAGTTGCATTAATGAGCATGAGCCTCATCTTGGAATGTGATCTTTACTGCTCATTCCAGTGAAACTTTGGTACGGTGCACCTTGATAGGGAATTACTAGAGTTTATTCCTCAAAAATATGTATCACTTACTTGTCACTTGTCACACTTGGAAAATTCCTATTATGTACTGATCACGGTGGGTTTTCTTTAGGTATAGATTCCAGTGTAGTAAATAAAGTGATTCAAATTCTTCAGCTTTAATACTGAAGGTAGTGAAGGATAGTGGAGCAGAAATCCTCGGTTCAAGTTAATATACTCTGTGTTGTTAATACTGTTGCATTGGGCAGCTGGGATTGGGCTTCCTTTAATCTTACTCAGTGTATGTTCAAATTTGAATGTACCCATCACTCTGTCACAGATTATACCCAAGCAGTGTATTCTAGGTATGGTCTGGCAATTGGTGCAGCAGTGGCATTAGTACTCCATGTTCTTGTCTTCATCTGTTTTCATGTTGCATATCCCATAAGCAAGGTGAGACTTCGTATCACAAGAATTAGCTAAATCCACTAATGCAGTTTTTAGGCTAATATGGTCATAAGATTCTGACAATAGTGTGCAAATTGTATATTGACAGCTTTTGGCTTTCCTTCTAGGATAAGGATACAAGGCTCTGTTTTTCCATGCTGAGTTGAAAAAATTAGTTGATTTACATGGTAATGAGGTAAGAACATACATGCAAATCCATACCCTGGACTTTGATGAATTATCAAATTTTATCCTGCTTGATGCTCATTTTGTTGATAATGGCTAGTTATTATTCCATGATACGCAACTCTTTACTTCAAATTTGTGTTTACAACTGCGTGGGCTTTGATGCATCAGGCATGAAAAGGTGGCAAAGATACACACAATGAGAGAACTACAATCCCAGGAGCACTTGAACTCACTGAGGAGACTGCAAGAGTTGTGATTATTCCTATATCTGAATTTTTTGCCATAGATATTAGTGCCAAACTTCACAGGTAGCATGAACTTTTTTCAATCATACAATATAACATGGCATTTGTCTCACCTATTTAGGGGAGGCATTACTTAGTGTTAGTTGCAAAGGTCAGAGATTTGCTCAAGTTGATATTGGAAAAATGGTCACAGAAGAAATCCATTAAAATATGAGCAACCAAGAAATAAACTGGTTTTATATTGGTAATTTCCCGTTAATCTTGTGATAAATATGATGTGTACAGCACCACTTAGACATGTCCTTTTAAAATGGATATGTAACTGAACCCTGGATTTCTCGTGTTGCATTAAACTAATCAATTCACACAGTCACTAGGTTGGCTACTCATCCAAACCACTGCTTCAACCGCACAGCTGATGAACTTGTCCATTGGACTCCGAGAGAGCCCATTTTGTTCTTGATGATTTACTTCCTCCAATTGCATTGTTTATTTCAAAAGGATAGCCTTGCAGCTAGCATCATTGTATGAGTTCTGCTTCAGTTTACCTGCACTATTAAAAGGAGGGGGGAAATCAATAGTCAGATTAAATGATACTGACCTATCTGCAAACTATTCCCTAATTGGCTTCATATTCAACTTGCAGGTGAAGAACTTACTAGCTATTCATTCAAGAGATGATGTGTTCGTGAAGAATGTCAACATCTGAGTCATCCCAGGGTAAGGTCTGGTTCTGTGGCTGTAGATCTTAATTCTCTTTTTCATGGATAGGTATTTGCATGATTCAGTGAGGGTAGCACGAACAGAGTAGGTAGCCTACTTTGTAACTAAGATTGCCAGTGGATTCATCTAATGAGTGTTCTAGAATTTTGGTGCACTATAAGAAGCTTTTTATAATGGATTATTTTCTCTGGCAAACACTGCCATATTCATGTTCATTTACCTGGATAACTTATTAGTTGTTATGACAATCAATTGTAGAATAAGTTAAGGGTGATGAAACACAAACTCCATGGGTTAAAGAGAATATTCTCTTCAATCGCAAGCTGTCAGTGCATATTTTTAGGTATCAATGCTTCTGTTGTTGCATGAATACTATGCTCGGGCACATGTAGGTACGACCAACTAGTGCTAGTTTTTCCCCATATTTGATGGAATTATTGTGAATAGAAAGGAAGTGCATATGCTATAGATTGATGGAGTATGGAAACCAAGGGGCTAGTCATGCTAGAAGAATGTAGATGGAATGAGAGGAAAAATTAAAGCTCTTAGGAAGTAAGGTTAAGTTCACACACTAGGGGAGTGTAGATGCATTTTTTCCCTCCCTAAGAAAGGTCCTTTTGTCATTTATGTATGGTGTAAACTCATACTGCAAGTGTGAATTTAGCTCATGATTTTTAATGCATTTCAACAATACGTGTGCTGAGAAATATATGCTTATTTCCATGATTGGGTTTTTGTACATTTCCTGCATAGTTCTGTTAAGCTTGTGCACAAATGAAAAATTTTCTATAAGACTGCCCATTATAGGCTTCCTGCTCTTCAGAATAAATGCACTTATAGTCAAGCTTACGACTTAAGAAGTCCTCCTGTTCCATGTGCTAAAATCTGGACACTTTTTTTTTTTTTCTTTTGATGGTTATATACAGCTGTTGGTTGGTCTAAAGTAACCACTCTTGACTCTCTCTACTGTCAGTAGTTGTGTGACGCATCCTTGTTTCTCAAGAATTGCAATGTGCTACTTTTTCCCTTGTCCTAATGCTTGTTTGTTCATGCGGTGTTGATTAGTAAACTTTTTGTTTCTTTCGGTGACCTAAATAATATGGTAGATGTTTTTGCATACAATGTGGCTGCACCGCCTTAGTTTAGCCACTGTCATGAGGGTTTTAACAGGTGGATGTTCTGTTGCTGCATTCTGCAGTTAGAGCATTTTGCAGAGATGTATATTGGGTCACTTGTTTCTGATGCTTGCCTTATAAAATGCAGGTTGAGGGCTTGGCTTGCAGTTGTAGTGGTTGATGTGTTGCTAGATGCTGATGAAGTTTCTGTCCTGGGACAGTTGTGGTTGGATCACCAGTAGGAAGCATCACTTACTGCAGTAGAAGGTAAAGCCACTATTAGTTGGGACTCATATTTGATTGGCTATGATTGCTTTTAATGACTAGTGACTCTGTGTCATTGGTCATCATTAGAAAGCTGGTTTCAAAGTTCAAAGTGTCAAAGTAGTTCATTTATCGTATTAGCAGCTGCCACCATTAATCCTTAATGTGGCATAGACTTGGTCTTGCTCGAGCCTCTTCACTGTACAGTGCAATAGTAGTGCTGAAATGATTGCGCCTTGATTACATAGAAAAAAACAGCCATTCATCCCTCTAAGCTGTTGAGTATGGAACTCTGAAAAGCACTTGTTTTGAAGCAAACTGATGCTAACTTTTGTGCTAAACAAGAGATTCCTTGTTTTGTGAAAAATCAACTTGTTTATATGTGTGTCCATAAGAAAAAATGCAAGAGCATTAAGTCTGCTGTGTAACTTTTTCTCTGCGTGACTTCAACAGGTATGTTCTGTACTCACCAGACTGCAGATGGGTCTCATTGATAACAAGATGAATTGGACCGTTGAGCTGCAATAGGCTAGGTGAAGCAATTACATCACTAATTTGATTTATTTCTAGTCTTTTGTATCAGTGACTTGCAGTCCTTTCCCAGTAAAGCTATGTAGCTCCTTTCCTCTGGCTGGTGATTGATGTAGATGGGTTTTGACTGATTGTGAAAAAATGCTCTAAGACTGTTGCAGTGTGAAAGACCATGTTTAGTCTTGAAACTGTTGGTCTTCTCTTCGTATATTTCCCTCAGGTGTAACTGTCAGTCAGATGAAAGAGAAACGTTGGACTTTTTCGTGCTTTAGCTTGGGCATGGCATCAATGTTTAAGGTTGCTTGTTCTTTTCACCAAATTTAACTGCTTTTAGTGACACTTCATGTCTTACTAAATTCTTCTTGCTTGATTGAAAAGTGATCTAGTGTATACTTGTAAAATTACCCTCCGGAACTATTTCATGGGAATGGTGCTTGTTACAGATCACTAATCACAATATGAAGAGCCTGGCTATGCTGCCCTTCATTTCGAGGCAAGTTGTTCGAAGAGTGAATGCTGTTTATTACTGGGCCGTGTTGAGTGCAATGGCCATGAGAGACACTGAAGAGCCAGTCGCAGTCCATATGGGCTGTGTCTTATATTTCCAAAACATCGGTTAATCCATGTCAAATGGTTAACACTCGATAGACGTGTGTGGATGTCTATGGTGAGCGATTGCTTCAAGTGGCTTGTAAGGTTGGGCTGGTTGGCTATTCGTCTTAACTGTGTCCTTGTACTTCAGGTCAATCTGAGTTAGCAATAGCATTGGCATAATTACTTTGACTAAACACTCAAATGATCGATGTAACTATGACAAGTGTGCTCCATGGTGCCATTTAAGTTTTGTGTTCTTTTCTGTGTTTTCCTAGTGTTCCAATCTACGTAACAGGTTATGTCTAACATTTCCATCTTAACCGAAGGTAGGAATCATGCCACATCTCATATATAGTAGTAGCTTTTGAGTTGTAGGTTTTCGAAACTAATGGCACGTTTAGTGGCAATGATGCCATGAAAGTTATGATGTATCTGTCGCGAAGGCTCTAGTAGAACTATAACACATGAGAATAGGTATTTATTATGTGATTTAGTGAACAGAGTAGTTACTATTTAATTCGCTTTGACACTAAAGTTAGAGGTAAAGTATTAATCAGGAAGTTCATTGTATGTTATAATGTACTAGAACTATTATACCGTCACGATAGAGTCAAATTAATTGACAAACGAGATAGTAATAATGGTATCATAGTTTGGGAATCCAAATGCCATACATATATAATCCAAATGCCATACATATATAAATGAGTTAGTTGAAACGAGAAAATACGTTTGAGAGTGTACTTTTATGTGTATAATGTGTTTGACATTAATGTCTGAATTAATTGAAACATGCTAGGTCGACTTAAAATGGGATGATCTAACTGTATGTTTTTTTCTTTTTTGATGTGCTCCTAGCATGATAAAGAACTTATTTGTCTCTCCTTGACATTTTAATGGAAATGTTATAACCTTGAGCAAAAGGATGACTTTGGACACTACTTAAAAGATCGTGAGTTAGAAAATTAGTGAATAAAGTTCCAAATGAAGTTGTTAGCCTGATGGATTGCCCCCATCTATTTGCATTTTCATCCTCAATAAATACATTTTAGCAATTTGAGTCCTTGTATATTACCCGTTGAGAATCAAGCGGATGTCCAAGTGAAATAAGTACTCTTTGATTAGTACTATAAGAGCAAACTCTCCACGCCTACTCAGAATAACATAATATATGTGATTGCGAGATGATTGTTCAAAAACTGACATTAAGTTCAACTCTACACACAACTGCAGTTTATGGCCAAAAGGTACAGCCCATATGAAGGAACAAACGCAGCATTATAGCAGCGGTGTTCCGAGAAATTAATTTGTTACAGGCCAAATTCTCATTCCAACACTCGGACACCGCATTGAAAGCCATAATCAAACTAATCCACTAATTCATATTCCTCTTCTTATTATCTAAAAGCACACAGTCGTCTGATGTTCTAGAAATGTTCTATTACTTGACTTTTATGCCTACACTACACCTGGCGGAGACACCTTTTATTTCTCTACACTCACATACGTACGGATCACTTGCTCCTATATTGTCAATGCTCCAGTTGACACTGAAGCATTCCACATTATACCACTACAAATATGTCCTATATTAATCAGTACATTGCAACTTGCTATTAAAAATCCGAAGAAAGAAAGGATTAAAATAATCTGGCAAAAGGCCAAATCCGGAAAGATGAGAGAAAAATCAGCCAATAAGTTTAAACTTGTTGTGTCAATTTCAATTATATCAATTTAGTCCTAAAAATTTTGACGATTTACCAATTTAGCAATTTTTTATGAATTTTGATTAGAGATCATTTACATGGATGCCGGCTAGCCATCGACTATCTTATGCGGCATGGTTGGCACTAATACAAATAATTCTTGCATTTTTTTATAATTTTTAAATATTTTTCCCTTTTTTTTTTTTTTTTTTTTTTTTTGCCAGCCTTCGCATGTAGCCGGTAAATATATATAAAAAAAAGAATTCATAAAAAATTATGAAAATATGTAAAAATTATTCATGTCAATACCGAAACACTCAATAGCCAATTCAAGTCCACATCAATGTTTTTCGGCCAAAATTGGCAAACAAATTAAATTGAGAAGTTTTTAAAAACTTTAAAATTAAATTGATATAAATAAAAAATTTATGATTAAATTAATCAATGTCCGAACGGTTGTACAGTAAAAAATCTAGAATTGAGAGGAGAAAGAGGCGGTGCTTTTCAATTTACCTTTCACAGTACAAGAAGGTGGGTAGGACGGCTGCATTGGCCTCATAAATAATGACCTTTTTAATGCCGTACGACAATGAGTGGAAAGAAGAGAATCACTTGCAAGAAAGTAATTAAAGAGATGACAATGACAATGCAAGAGCCGAGCAAGACACCTCATAGGCAAGGGAAGACCAGGCTTGCCTACAAGAAAGATTTGGGAAGCAACATAACATCGTGGGTCGTGAAAATTGCTTGAATTGCGAAAAAATTATGTTGAATGTGGATTTTGCAAGAGAAGAGAGAATAGAAAGAAGGGGACCGCAAGGAAAGAAAAAAGGAGAAATAAAATAAAAAGAGTTTCATCACATTTGACGAAACGAGAATGGGGACCACTTCTATAGAATTATAATTGAAGTGGTGGGTGACAAAAGGAATCGCATGGTCAATGTCTAAGTCAAAAAAATGAGTGAAAAAACACATTTTATTATAAATTATATTCATCTTTATCTTAATTTAGGTAAGTATCAAATATATGATTTATCCCGATTACTAAACGTAGCCTAATATAATATATCTTTTTTCAAGTACTTGATTTGTTTTTCCATGTCTCTTATTAGGACATTGATTTCCTTTTCATAGATTAAATGGTCTTGTAACAAATCCAAACCTACTTTATAAATAGATTGAATGGTCTTGTAAGAGATTAAGTTATCTTGTGTATGTTTCGCAACAAATCCAAACTTACTTTCATCTGGTTTTGTTTTTTATTGCTTTGTATGTCACTTGAAATGGTTTAGTTAATTTTATAAGTAGGTGTCCTTGAAATTAGATTGTTGATACTATTTATTGTCAAAAGAAAAAGAAAAGATGCTTGTTTGTATTTCTTTATTGGTAACTTTAGTACAATTGAAGTCTGCTTCAATATTTAGGGAGTTTGCTGATAAGATTGGTCAATGTGCACAAATTAGTCGAGAATTGATGCCTCTTATTTGATGATGGCCATATTAGGCCAAAACTAGTTATTACATTGGATTCAAACACATATCCTAGTTGGGATAATGAGATGTCCAATTTGTTCAAAGTTTTGGAATAATTAGTCACAATGAGGCATTTTACGATACAAGTCACGTGAACGATTGTTGAAAAGGAAAGTTGGCCTGGTGAATTGGCTGGCCTAGTCATGAAGGGCCGAGACACAATAAAAAACAACGTTAGATGGGCAGTGGGTGACGGCAAATCGATCAACATCAGACAAGACAAATGGCTACAGGAGATGATAGAAGGCCAACCTGACAGAACGAACCTTCTTTGATAGCTAGTTTAATCCAAGATCCCACTCGCGAATGGAATCAACCCCTAATACGACAACTGTTTGAGGAAAAAGTGGCTAATGAAATCTTAGCCATCCCCTTAAGCCCAACTCCGCAACCAGATCACATCCTCTGGATAGGCAACAGCACAGGCTCATTTTCAGTGAAAAGCAGGTATAATAGAGCGAGCACTTCAGCCAGTAGAAAACAACCAGATCAAGCATCGAGCTCATACCTGCCTCCTCGCACCCTCTGGACGCAGATCTGGAGTCTCACGGTCCCGCCGAAAATCCAGACTTTCCTCTGGAGTTTTTGTCAGAATGCGATCTCAACAAAGGAAAACCTACATAGAAGAAAAATCAACTCGGACCCTTTATGCCCGATTTGTCACACACAAGTTGAATCGATAGAGCATCTATTCTTTCTCTGTCGGTGGACAAAAGGGATTTGGGAAGATCAGCGGTTACATGCCCTAAATTTACACAGGAACATCACATGCACAGATAAATGGCTGGCCGAGCTTTTTCAATCAACGAAAGACGAACCTGAAAGAGCGTTTTTTGGGACACTTCTCTAGCAGATTTGGAAGGCCAGAAATTCCCGAATCTTCAGGGGGCAACAACCACAGCCTTTAACCATCCTCGAGCTCGCACAGAATCAAAGTGTTACTACGACGCAACAGATGAAGATCCAGAAGAACACAAGGCAAGATCGGCCCTTACCCAGGCTTTGGAAACCTCTGACGGGTCAAGAGATGAAACTCAACATGGACGCATCGTGGCTGCCTGGCGAATTTCTTGGATCTGTAGCAAGGATCGTGAGGGATGACTCCGGATCTGTACTCGACGGCTTTGTGGCTGAAACTAGGGTCTCTTCAGCGGCTCAAGCAGAAGCCGAAGCATTACTGCACGGGATTTACTTTCTATAGGAGTTGAGTTCGAAGCAAAGTGAAGAGTTGAAGAGTCAAAAGATTCGGTGGGTTATTGAAAGCGACAACTCATCGGTCGTGGGGTCTGTGCTAGGCCGGGCCGCGCCTCCTTGGAACCTAAAAGAAGTAACTACACGTTGCCGACAAGAATTAATCAAAAGCCCACATCCCACCGTCGGATTGTGTCCTTGCGAAGCTAATCGTGCGGCCGATTGGTTGGCACGTCATCACCGAGAGCAAACGTTGCCATCAAACTGGTTGTCCTCCCTCCCTATCTCTCTCCTGGATATTATATGTTTGGATTGTAAGTTGTCGTTGCGTTATCCGCCTTTATAATATAATGCCAATATATGTCTTTTGATAAAAAAAAAAAAAAATTTGGCTGGCCTAGCATCATATGGGCCCATGACTGAGGTCAATCGACTCAATTCATGACATGGGTAATCTCCAGACGTGGCAATAAGAAGTCTATTTTATTATATAGCTTATGGAAAGATCAATCTAGGTAATTATTTCTTAAAAATGACCTATTTTAGATAATTGTCATTTACTCTTCTCTTAGAGTTTTGAATTCAAATTTTGTTGAGTACACTTCGTAATCAAAAATTTAAAAGCACTAGATCGATGTGGGAAGAGTACCCTACTATGATTGCCTAGGGAGTTGGACTGATCAAGATGTGTGAAAACCAATCCAAACATCTCTTAATAGCAAAACGAAAAGAGAAGAGTAAATTTCTTTTTCAAATCCTCTAGGTTGATCTTGGTTGTTCCGATATGCGAATACTTTCTTAATTTCCCTTTTTCAAATAAAAAGGTTCTTTCTATTTGAAAAGGAAATAACGAGCAATCCGCGTCTAATTTAAGTAAAGAGAGAATCTAGAGATACCCTTGGAAATGTCTCTGAGTTCGTCGTCAGTCCTCACAGCTTTTCTTACGTGATTTGCACAAGCAAATTGCATGTCTACTCCACTTTAATTTTTTTAATATTATTTTGTTGGTTTCAAAAGCCACAAAAAGACAAAAAGCTCCACGTGGGATTTCTCGGGTGGCTCCAGCAAAGTGAGTCAAGCACGAAAATTCTTGGTGGGTTTATCAAGTTAAATTTGTATTATGTGTTAAGTACAATATTAAGAAAGAATTTTTTTTAAATATTAATTAGCCAGTCATTAACAAGATCCTTTTTCTAATTTAATTTGGTAATTAAATCTCGTCGAACACTTCTTACTAAAATTCGTATTTATTATATTAGGTGCTAGATTTTGACTTGGACTTTTCCGGCCAATCTTTTTTTTTCCCCATTAAATTAGGCAGGTCTCGAATTTATGTCAAGTCATACGCTGGCCATCGTCTAGGGTAAATAGGACCCGGTACAGAGCAGCCACAAAGACCTCAACTCTATATTCTCCATTCTGCTCTGTCTCTCTGAACCAGAAGTCGCGCAGAAGCTCAAATGGAGAGTACTCCAGCGCTGGCAGCTCCCCAGCCGAATTACCTGATTGGCCCCGCCCGCCATGGCCATGCTTTCAAGCCCTCTTCGTTTTTCCCTGAGAAGAGACACCCCTCTGCCGCATCTCTCAGGGTCAGTTCTGTTTTCATTGTTACTGGTGTAATAGCTGAGGGGAAAAGGAGTGTCTTGATCCCTCTCAATATGTGTCCGAATAGAAATGATGGGTCTTTTTATGGGTTTCTTTCTGCAGCTGCAGAAGCAATACCCACTCACCTTTAGCGGTGTTCTGCAACAACCGGCCTCTCCCTTGACGTGCAATGCCACATTATCTGACACGTACAGGTAGCTCTCTCTCGCCTGTTTGTCGCAGTTGATGTTGGGTTTCTTTCTCTCTCTCCTTGTGAGAGTCTTTAGAAAATGGCTTTGAATGCATTGTATCATTGTGGTGTTTTGAGCGTGAAATTCTGGGAGAATCTGCTTAGCTGTTTATAAGGTTTTCAGGGCAAGGGTAGTGAAGTTATGGAATTTTGGGAAGGGGTAATAGATAGGTGGCGATGATAATGGCAGCAAAGGGCTTGCTCATTGTTTCATTAAAGCGCAGTTTGTCGCCTGTGGTTGGCCCCAGTGCCCAATTTAAGGGGAAACCTGCATATGTTGCTGACATGTTTCTTTGAACACAGTACTGAGGTAAACGAATTAGCAGACATAGACTGGGAGAACCTTGGATTTGGATTGCTCTCCACTGATTACATGTACACCATGAAGTGTGGTCGAGATGGAAACTTCTCTAAAGGTGAATTACGGCGTTTCGGGAACATTGAGTTGAGCCCTTCCGCAGGAGTTTTAAATTATGGCCAGGTCAGATATTAAGTTTGGTCCAGACTCCACCAAAATTTAATTTTCTTTTACCCATAAATGCATTGCACTTACTGGCTAGATTTTGCTTGGTGACATAATAAGTTAAAATTTCAGGATTTATGTATGGTTTGCTACCCTTTTGTTTTTCGATTGTGGGAATGAAGAAGATGTCATATTCATGCTCTTAAGGCCATTTTATTCTTTAGTGTCTATTATATCTTTGTGTTTGTACCTTTAATTTAGTGGGCCTATGTGTTTTCTTCTAACACAGGGTTTATTCGAAGGTCTGAAAGCTTACCGGAAACATGATGGTAATATCCTTTTGTTTCGCCCAGAAGAAAATGCACTGCGTATGAGAATGGGAGCAGAGCGTATGTGCATGCCGGCACCCACTGTTGAACAATTTGTTGAGGCTGTAAAGGCCACTGTATTAGCAAATAAACGTTGGGTAAGAAATCCACTTTGCATATGCATCTCTCTCTGTCTGTCTCTCTCTCTCTCTCTCTCTCTCTCTCTCTCTCTGCGCTATTTGCTTTATGCCTGTAAATTTTTTTCTTTCAGATACCGCCAAACGGTAAAGGTTCCTTATACATAAGGCCATTGCTCATGGGGAGTGGAGCTGTTCTTGGTCTTGCCCCTTCTCCTGAATACACCTTTCTAATCTATGTTTCACCTGTGGGAAACTACTTCAAGGTCTGTCATGTTCTTTTGTCTAAAATCAAGTTTATTAGCTTTTACTTCAGTCGTATGCTTTAGTAACCTCTTTCTTGTACTATTTTAAACTGTCTCTATATCTGGAACAAGTTGCTTGTACTGTACTTGTTGTCATGATGAACTTGAACATAACTAGGGGATCAATCATGGTAGACTTGAATCTCTGACGTGAAGTGGTCTCAAAGGGCTTCTATTTTTCTCATCATTTGGCAGTATTATAATTGAATCTATTAGGAGTTTCTTTTGCCAGATAGTTTTTTATCTTTTGATTGGGCGGCTTTTTTTTATCTTTCCCTTATGTTTAGTTTGAACCAACGCCTTCCAATATGAATGACAGGAAGGTGTAGCACCAATACATTTGGTGGTGGAGGACGAACTGCATCGAGCTACCCCTGGTGGTACTGGAGGTGTCAAGACTATTGGAAACTATGCTGCGGTAAGCAAGCAAGTCTTTTTCCTTGATTTCAGATTGCTTGTTTTTGTTGATAGCCTCTAGATAGGTAGTAGACGTGCATATCTGCACTTATATCTCATCTTCAACTATTCTTTATTCTATAGTGTTTACTTCTTCATGGCGATTACTTGCTACAGTAAATGATTGCATGGAAGTAAAAAATTCTCACTTATTTTTCACTTAATTAAAAAATGAAACTAAGATGCTGTCTTGTTGTCCTTCTAATAGTTTCAATTTTGAGAGCATCTAGAGGGGAGCTTCCACTTGTGAAAGTTATATCTTCTCTCTTGCTGAATTCTCTAAACTCAAAGCTTAAAGAAAACCAATGTGAAATATGTGATCGATGGCTTATTTATCCTTCTTGGACAGTGAGAGTCTAAGGCCTTCTTTGGTTCATGAATCTTCTATTTTTGATTTCCACTTGAGAGCGAAACAGCCTAGAAAATGTGTTTGCCAGCACTTTCTAAACAGCTTCCATATGAAAACAAGTAAATTGGGAATACCAAATGAAAAACATCTCTTATAATTTTATTGCACAAACTATGTTTCCTAGAGAGAATATTTGTTTGTATCTATGATACATGTTTTAAGAAAATTAAATACGAACTGAATATTAAGACAATATTCTTAACCCCGTTGGGGTCAACTCTTACATCAGTTTCATCTCCTTCTGTGTTCGTACCTGTTGAGATCTACTTCATTGTCTCTCACATCCATTTTGTCTCTCTATAGTATGATGAGAGAGCAGAAAATTAGAAACAAACTAAATATTGAGACGATATTCTTAACCCTATTGGGGTCAACTCTTACTTCAGTTTCATCTTCTTCTGTGTTCGTATCTGTTGAGATCTACTTCATTGTCTCTCCGTAGTATAATTGAGAATGCTCTCTCATTTTCCTTTTTATTTTCCTTGTTGTCTGTTATCATTTAGGGGCAGCCATTCTTAAATGTCTCTTAGGCCTCTCTTGTCAGTATAGCAAGGCATAAGTGTTTGTCGGTAGATTCATGTATTAGTATGTGAACTTGAATGATGATGTCTTCTTTCTGATTCTGTCTTGTAGGTTCTGAAGGCACAATCTGCTGCTAAAGCCAAAGGCTTTTCAGATGTTCTCTACCTTGATTGTGTGCACAAAAAGTATTTAGAGGAGGTTTCTTCTTGCAACATTTTTGTTGTGAAGGTATTTGTATTGATGGAACATTTGCCAGTTAAAAATCTGAATAATTCTCATTGGTTCTCCATGAAACAAACTCTAAAGACTTTTTGACTGCTTTAGCTCCATGATTTTGCCACCGCAACAGGTGAATGCTTGTTGACCTAGAAGTATCTTGTTTTTTTACATGGAATACTGGGTAAACAAACTAAGGTGTGTTTGTTTCACTGAAAGAGCTTTCCTCGAATTAGTTTTCTGAATTTTCACATGTTTGGTTCATTGAAATTGGTTATTAAATGGAAAAACATTTATGGTTATAGAAAACATCCATACCTAAAGTTAGGAAGACGGATTCCCAGTGAATAGAGGAAACCTTTTTTCCAAGCATAACTAGTCTCTTACCACAAATACTCGGTACCTTCTTCACTTTCTATCTTAAAATAGAGTTTTATGTGCTTTTCAGCATACCACCAAACAGATAAAAACTAATAATTTTCCTTGAAGCATTTTCCTTTATCAAAAAGTTTATTGGGAAATCAATGCATATTTAGGAATAGCTACCTTTTCTGAATAGGGCTTTGATAGAGTATGAGTGAGATCAGGTACTTATATGCTTATGAGAATGCTTTATCCAAGTTACCATGATTCATAATTAATTATTCTACATAAAAATATGCTATGGATTTCTATGTCAGTCATAGAGACATATCATGCTCAGCACATCATAGACAAGAGATCATGAATTTTTACGGATATCTAATCTTTGTGTTGCACTTAAAATGACAATTAGTTTGCCATTGACTTTTGTCACTTGGTGGCAACCAACATCATTCCTAGACTCACCTTTTTGGAGAAGTCCTATTTGTTCTGTTCTTTTGACTAGCATGTGGCAATCTTGGTTTGGATGTTTACTTAAGCCTTTTTTATTAAGAATCGTTTCTTATTCATGGTGTTACTTGAGAGTCTTGCTGATAAACCCCTATTTCTGTATTATGAGGCAGAGCAGTGAAGGCACCTTTTTCATGGGACTGCAATCAATTTATGTCTGTTCTCTTTATTATTCAAATGTTGACTTGGATATAAATTTCTGGCCTGGTTGGACTGTTGAACCTGATGATGCAATTACCTTTAATATGAAAAGTAGTGCAATTAGTGTCGAAAGTTGGGGGTGGTTATTGTCAGTTCTTCTGTTACATTTCAGTGGACTTTTGTAGCAACTTTGATTTATTGGAAGTGTTGCGTGATCAAATTGTTTGGAATTTTAAGAGTTGATGCAGATTTAGTGAGAGGATAAAGTCATCTTCAAAAGTATAAGTGTGCGATTGCACCAATTTTTCTCAGGGAAAGAAAAGGAAAAGAAGTTTCCAGTTGTGATTTGACTCCATAGATAGGGACCAATTTTTCTGCATCATATGAGAGTGTGAAGAAACCTCAATTCTTTTAATTATGTAAATAAAGTAATTGCTATTTTGGTTAGACTGGAGCTATTTAGACCTTAGTGTCCCTCTTTGCAGCAATCTTGGCTGTAAACAGAGTAGAGTAATGCCAGTCATTATATTCTTATGTTTTTTGACTGTTGTGTTGTATTGGTATTCCTAAACCAATGTCTTCAGAAATCTTAATTAAATGCTTTTTGATTTGTGGCTTTTATTGTCCCAGTATGTTATCCTGATGAGTGGTAATTGTTCTGCAACTATCTTCACCTGCATCCCATTATTCTGTGCATAAAGGATAATTTTGGCTAATAATGTGATTGGGATGCAATTGTAGGATAATGTTATAAGTACGCCGGCAATAAAAGGGACAATCCTACCAGGTATTACGAGGAAGAGCATAATTGATGTTGCTCGCAGTGAAGGTTTCCAGGTACATTTTTCCATCTTTGATCGCAAGCATTCGATGCATGTCATTAGGTATCATCGCTTCAGTCATTGCATGATGCTATGCTTGTGCACATGTAGCATACGACCAACCAGTGCTAGTTTTCCCCCTTCGTAATCCACTTTTTATTTCTTTTCTTATCTGATAGAATGATTGTGAATAGAAAACAAGGGGCTAGAAATGGTATAGATTTATGGAGGATAAAAATGAGGGGGCTAGTCTTGCTGGATCAATGTAAGATGCCAAAAGTGGAAAAATGAAAGCTCTCACGAAGTAAAGTTTACTCATTTTGGAGTGTTGATGCCTTTTTCCCCCCTAAGAATTCTTCTTATCATTTATTTGTGGTGTAGCCTCATACTACAATTGCTAATTTGTTTAATGAACATGATGGGGTTCAAGAGCCATTGTGCTGAGAAAAATATATGAACTGCCATAATCAAAGTCCTTGACTCAATTCCACTTGATTTTCATAAGGTTTTTGTGCCTTTCCTGCATAGTTCCTGATAGCTTGTGGGCAATTCATAAAATATCTATGAAACTGCCCATTATAGGCTGCCTGCTCTTTAGAATAAACACACTGGTAGTCAACCTTATGACTTGAGCAGTCCTTCTGTTCTGTGTGCTAAAATGTTGACACTTTTTCTTTTGATGGTTGAAGAAAAATAGGAGAATTTGCTCTGAGATTTTTATTCTCCAGGGAAATAAATATTTACATGAGGCATCTAACCTTTTTATAGCTGCTACACCACCCTAAAACGTAATAAACACATTCTAAAAGCTAACAAACAGAATCTGGAAAAATAAAATCTGGAAAATCTAGAAAATCTAGAAAATCTGGAAGATCTGGAAAATCTAAAAATTCTGGAAACAAAATAACCAGAAAATCCGATTCTGATTTTCAACACTCCCCCTCAAGCTGGGTTATGAATGTCTGTCATACCCAGCTTGCACCTTAGAGTCTCAAAACTATTTCTAGATAAAACCTTGGTGAGTATGTCCGCTGTTTGATGATTGGTCGGAACATACAAGAGCTTCAAGATTCCTTCCTCAAGTTTTTCTTTGATGAAATGTCGATCGATCTCCACATGCTTTGTTCTATCATATGAACCGGGTTCTTGGTAATCTCAATAGCAGCTTTATTGTCACATAATAATGACATAGGATTGGTGTTAGTGAATCCTAGTTCATTTAAGATTCTTCTCAGCCATATGCCTTCACATATTCCTTGACACATTGCTCTAAACTCCGCTTCAGCGCTTCTCCTAGCAACAACAGGTTGCTTCTTGCTTCTCAAGTAACCATGTTGCCCCACATGAAGGTACAATACCCGTTGTCGACCTTCGGTCCATGAGAGATCCAGCCCAATCTGCATCCGTGAATATCTCCACGTTTCTTTCATCCGTTTTCTTAAAGTAGAGCCCTCTTCCAGGACTTTTCTTCAAGTATTGTAAGATTCGAAAAACTACATGCATGTGTTTCTCTGTTGGTCGGTTCATGTATCTACTAACCATACTTACTACGAAACCAATGTCTGGCCGAGTGTGCGAGAGATAGATTAGTTTGCCAACTAATCTTTGATACCTCCCTTTGTCCGTTAATGGTCCTTCTTCTTCCATCTTAGTTTTATTTGTAGAATCCGTGGGTGTGTCAGCTGGTTTACATCCAAGCATACCAGTTTCCTTCAAAAGATCTAGAGTATATTTGCGTTGGGAAATTGCAATTCTTTTTCGTGACCGAGCTACCTCCATACCTAGGAAGTATTTGAGTTGACCTAGGTCTTTAACCTCAAATTCTTTTGCCAAGATATTCTTCAGTTTTCCAATCTCCTCCAGATTGTCACCAGTTAGGATTATATCATCGACATATACAATCATTACTGCTCTTTTACCTTCAGCTGACTTCTTGACAAACATGGTATGGTCTGTTTGACATTGAATGAAATTCAGCTTCTTAACGACTCTTGTTAACCTCTTGAACCAAGCACGGGGTGATTGCTTTAGACCGTATAAGGATTTCTTGAGTTTGCATACCTTGTTGAAGCTCTCTTTAGTGTCAATTCCGGTGGAACCTCCATGAAAACTTCTTCCTCCAATTCCCCATTCAAGAAGGCATTCTTTATGTCTAATTGATGTAGAGGCCAGTCCAAGTTAGCTGCAAGGGAGAGCAACACCCGAATGGAGTTTAGTTTGGCCACTGGAGCAAAGGTTTCTTCGTAGTCTATACCATATGATTGCGTGAATCCCTTAGCAACCAGCCTTGCCTTGAAACGATCAATACTACCATCAGCATTGTGCTTAATTGTAAAGACCCACTTACATCCCACCAATTTCTTTCCAGCTAGCAATTCTGTATATTCCCAAGTATTATTCTTCTCAAGTGCATGAATTTCCTCAAGAACCGCTTTTTTCCTCTCGGATTGAGCAAGTGCCTCCTGGATATTCTTGGGAATTTGAATGTTGCTCAACGTTGAAACAAATGCCTTGTATTTAGGAGACAACTTTTCATAAGATACAAAATTATTAATAGGATGTTGAGTGCACTTGTCTCTTCCCTTTCCTAAGAGCAATGGGCTGATCAAGATCATCAAGTACAGCAAAATTTTCTGAGCTTATAGGAGCATTACCTTCATCTATTGTGGGTCTTGAATTCAAGTCTGTCTCTTGAGCTGGCTTCGATGTAATACGGTCCTCCAACTCTTTTTGAGTTTTCCGCCTAGAGTAGACAATTACCTCTTTACTTTTGTCTTGTGTAGCATCTTGAATGGGTGGACACGAAAGACTTTCGGATGTTGGATGACTCTTAGATGTTGGAATGGGTAGACACGAAGGACAAGTAGAATTTGAATGAAAAGTGTCCCGAAAATAATATTCCACACAATTCTCCCCTTGAATGGTATTTTTGGAGTGAAATGGCTGTTGCTCAAAGAAGGTAACATCCATGGTGGTATAAAAACGCTTTGTTTGTGGGCTATAGCACTTATATCCACTTTGATTTGGAGCGTATCCTAAAAACACACATTTGAGGGACTTAGGATCTAGCTTGCTACGATGTTGCTGATTTATATGAACAAATGCTGTGCAACCGAATACTTTGAGTGGGATGTGTGAGGCAAAACGAATATGTGGGTAGCTATGAAGTAGACTCTGAAATGGTGTTTGGAAATCTAGGACACGGGAAGGCATACGATTGATGAGATATGTGGCTGTCAACACTACTTCTCCCCAAAAGTATTTAGGAACATGGGTGGTTAACATAAGAGAATGAGCGACTTCCAAAAGATGCCTATTTTTTCTCTCCGCTACTCCATTTCGTTGTGGAGTGTCTACACAAGAGCTAATATGTATGATACCATGGCTGTTTAGATATGACCCAAGCTGTGAGTGAAAGTATTCTCTCCCATTATCTGTTTTGAGTACTTGAATTTTTGTGCTGAATTGGGTTTGGATCATTAGGTTGAAGGTTTGAAAGATTTGGCCAATATCTGATTTTTCTTTCATTAGGAAGAGCCAAGTGAGTCTTGTATGATCATCAATGAAAGTAACAAACCACCTAGAACCAGAAATATTATTGACACAAGAAGGCCCCCAAATATCGCTATGAATCATGTGAAATGGATGAGAAGACTTATAAGGCTGCAAAGGATATGAACTACGAGTATGTTTGGACAATTGACACACCTCACATTGAAATTTTATTGAATCTTTATTGAACAACGAAGGTAGCAACCTTTTTAAGTATGAGAAATTTGGATGACCTACCCTATAGTGCCACAATCTTACGTCACTCTCTTCTTTAGCACGAGATGCTACACATGACAGCTTCTTGTTTTTCCATTCTGAGGCATTAACTCGCAGAAGATAGAGACCCGCATCCATCTCAGCACTGCCAATCGTCATCCCCGAATTCAAAACCTGAAATTCACATAAGTGTGGGAAAAATTTAGTAATGCAGCCTAAATCTTTGGTTAACTTGCTGATGGAGATAAGATTATAGCTGAGTTTGGGAATAAATAATACTGAATTCAGTGTTATATCTTTTGAAATAACCACTGATCCAACACCAGCCACCTTTGAGCAAGAACCATCAGCAATTCGAACACTAGTGTCATTTTGACATGGATTGTACTCGTTGAACACCGTGATATTTCCGGTCATGTGGTCGGATGCTCCTGAGTCTACAACCCAAGAGGTGATCTTCTCCTGTTTAGCACTAAAGGCATTTGGAGAATTACCTCGTTGCGCTATTGTTGCTGTACTAACCCCTTCTGGATGGGTTGCCTTCTGAACTGATTCTTGTAGCAACTTTTTAGCATCTCCAGTTGCTCTTTGTTGAAGGGACTCGAATCTACCGAAGCGATTGTTTCGGTTTGGACTACGTTGCTTCTGCTCTCTCGATTTTGAGTAGGATGTGAGGCTGATGGCTTCCAATCATCTGGCCGACCATGAATTTTCCAGCATGTGTCTTTCGTGTGACCCGTTCGTTTGCAATGATCACACCATGGACGACCACCCCTGCGCTGGTTGTTGTTTGATTGACTGCCTCGACTGTAGAATGGTTGAGATCCTCGAGCTATTAGAGCAGAATTTGCTGGATTGGTCTGGTTGTTTGAAAGACCAAGCATCACCTTTCACCGAGTCTCTTCTCTCCTGACCTCAGCAAAAACTTCTCGTACACTAGGTAGGGGTTTTATGCTCAGAATTCGTCCACGTACCTCATCAAGCTCTTGATTCAGGCCTAACAAAAATTTGTAGATGCGTTCTCGATCTTGAATCTGCTTGTACCGCTTGCTATCTTCGGGACAACTCCACATCATATCTTCCAGCATGTCAAGTTGCTGCCAATGACGTATGAGTTGATTAAAATAATCAGTAACAGAAGATTCCCCTTGCCTTAGATCATGGAGAATGCCCTTGATCTCGAATATGGCTGAGGTGTTGTCTTTGTTTGAATAGGTTTCATGAACAGCATCCCAAATCTCCTTTGCTGTCTTGTAGTACATGAAATTCTCCCCTGTTTCATTTGTCATTGAATTCAGCAGCCAGCACATCACCATGTTATTTTCCGCCTTCCATGTTCGATAATTTGGACTCGTCTCCTCAGGTTGTACAGCAGCTCCAGTTAGGTAATCTTCTTTACCTTTTCCGCAAACGAAAATCATGACAGAATGGGACCATTGATTGAAGTTGTGACCGGTAAGTTTATGACCGGTGATGAGAAGAGTTCCACCTTCAGATATATTGATAGGTTGGGTAATGTGAGGAGAGTTCTGAGCTCTAGAATATGAGGTTTCACTCTCAACCTCGCTTGCCATGGCAGCTCTAGGGTATTTTGTCATGGTGGAAACTCTCAGAAATAAGGTAGAAGAGAATGGTCCAGATCGTGCTCTGATACCATGAAGAAAAATAGGAGAATTTGCTCTGAGATTTTTATTCTCCAGGGAAATAAATATTTACATGAGGCATCTAACCTTTTTATAGCTGCTACACCACCCTAAAACGTAATAAACACATTCCTAAAAGCTAACAAACAGAATCTGGAAAAATAAAATCTGGAAAATCTAGAAAATCTAGAAAATCTGGAAGATCTGGAAAATCTAAAAATTCTGGAAACAAAATAACCAGAAAATCCGATTCTGATTTTCAATAATGGTTATATATAGCTGTAGGTTGGTCGAAAGTAACTCATTCTTGAATTCTCAGTAGTTGTGTGTTGCATTCTTGTTTCTCAAGAATTGCAATGTGCTACTTTTCCGTGTTGTAATGCTCGTTAGTTCATGTGGTATCAATTAGAATACTTTTTGTTGCCTTTAGCAACATGAATAATAGAGCAGGTGCTTTTATGTAAAATGGAGCTGCTTCACCTTAGTTTAACTATTGTCAAGAGGGTGTTAACAGGTGGATATGCTGTTTCTGCATTCTGCAGTTAGAGCATTTTGCAGAGATGTATATTAAGTCACTATTTTCTGATGCTTGCTTTTTAAAATGCAGGTTGAGGAGCGGCTTGTAGCAGTGGAGGAGTTGCTTGATGCTGATGAAGTTTTCTGCACTGGGACAGCTGTGGTTGTGTCACCAGTAGGAAGTATCACTTACCGTGGTAGAAGGTAAATCCACCATTGATCCTTAACATGACATGACTTGGTCCCACTCAGAGCCTATTCACTGAACAGTGCAATAACTAGGGTTGAAATGATCACACCTTGATTGCATAGAAAAGAACAGCCATTGCATCCCTCTAAGATATTAAGTTTGCATTTTGGACACACACACTTGTTTTGAATCAAAGTGACATCAGACATTGTGCTAAACGAGAGATGCCTTTTTTGTGAAACACTGACTAGTTGATAGGTGTCTTCTCATAACAACAAGTACGTGGATATAATTCTGTGATGTAACTTTTTGGCAGGGTGTCTTATGTTGATGGGGGTTTCGGAGTCGTCGCACAACGGCTTTATTCTGTACTCACCAGACTGCAGATGGGTCTCGTTGATGACAAGATGAATTGGACTGTTGAGCTGAGATAGGCCAAGTGATGCAATTATAGCACTAGTTTGATCCTTTCTAGTCTTTGGTATCCATGACTTTCAGTCCTTTTTCAGTAAAGCGATGAAGCTCATTTTCTCTGGCGGGTGATTGATGTAGATAGGTTTTTGATTGAATAAAGACAATTGTTCTGAGACGGTTGTGTTGCGAGAGACCATGTTTAGTCTTGGAGCTGTTGGTTTTCTCTTTGTAGCTTTTCCTACAAGTGAACAGTCCCTCAGATGAGAGAGAGATGTTGGACTTTTCATGCTTCAGATTAGGCATAGCATCAATGTTTAAGGTTGTTTGTTACTTTCCCGTCTTACTAAATTGTTGCTGCTTGATTGCTTAAATGATCTAGTATGTATTTGTAGAATTATTAACCGGAACTATTTCATGGGAATGGTGTTTGTTTTCCCTAACTAATGACAACACGAAGAACCCGGCTATCTGAAACCCCTTTCCTTGTGAGCTCGTTCATATCTGGGCAAGTGTTGAGCCCAGTGCTGTTTATTGATAAGCCGTGTTGAGTGCAATGGCCATAAGATACACAGAAGAGCCAGTCACAGGGGCTGTCTCATGATGGCAAAAGCATTAGTTATTCTAGTTGCGGATGGTTAAAACTCGATAAAGGTGTGAGGATGTCTATTGTTGGAGATTTGCTTCAACTGGCTTGTCGGGCGGACCAGTTAGGTATTCATGTCCACTCTGTCCTTATAGTGTACTCCATGGTGCTATATTCGGTTTTCCGTTCTGCTCCGTGTGGTTCCTAGTTTTCTTATCTCAATAATGCGTTATGTCTTAACGGTCATAGTGATAGGGAGTCGTGTTAAATATGACCCGTCTTAATCTTATTTACTGGTCGCAACTCTAATTATAACTTGAAAGTGTATACCCACCACTCGAACTAAGCGGACGACCCTGCGCTCGATCGGATGAATTATAAATTACCTATCTAAAGATGGATGGAACTTGCAATTAATGGATTTTGAGGTGGGGATGAGGCTAATTTTTCCACCTCGGCGTGCGGGGCAAGGGGCATGAATGGATATGGTGGCCGGCCCCGTGATGAAGAAATGAGGCGGGGTGGGGTGCGAGAGTTGCATTCCTCATCCCCGCCCCATTATCATTAGATATGGCCCATCTCCGGTCCAGGTCCCGCATGAGACATTTATGTACTCCATTTCTAGCTCTTGTGGACCTTGGATCAGGCCAGTCTGACTCTAGACCGGTCCAAACCTGCTGGTTTTCATTCGCTTCCTAGAGGGATTGGGTCAATCCTTAGTCTCGGGATTCTTAGACCAGCACTATGCAAGGCAATTCTTGATCTTGAGAATTTAAGGTCAGTCCAATCTAGATTAACCTTAACTGTATATATATTACATAAATATATCTAAAATGTATTATGTATATTATATATCTATTATTTATAATTTTTTTATTATATATTCTAAAGAGAAAACTCTAAGTCAAATGGTATGAATGGCACTTAACGGCTTCTCACGGTGTCTAAAATGGCATAAATATCATTAAATAGTTCCTCACGATGTCCTCCTTGTCCTTTTATGTTTTCTTTGTTCTCTTAGTCTTTAATTTGCCAAAATTAAAGGAAAAAACTTCCTCACTCACGGCTTGACACTCATCCCGCTCAACTTCCTTGCTCGCCGCTCAACTTCCCATCTTGTCATATATTTCTATGAGTAGTCTTAATCCCTTTTATGGTTTCTTGCATTTATTATGTGTAAAATTTCTATTAGTGCCTTATCTTAAATTTATTGAATACAAAGTCGCATTATTGATGGATATGTAATTTGCAATTGTAGGTTTGTTTTTTCAGAGAGTACAAAAAATGAAATAAAAAAATTATAGGTTAGTTGTGAGTTAACCTAGGAACGGAATTAAATCCATTGGGTCAGTCCGGTCTTCGATCCTAAGTTCAATATGATTAGTTCTTGGTCCCAAAAATTGAAGATCAATACTGTGCAGATTGGTCCTAGGGTTAGGGGGTAGACCAATCCAATCCGGGCTATGTTCACTCCTACTAGTAGGCATGTGAATTTTCCCACTTGACTTGCTTTGCTCCACAAAAGTTTGATGTTACAAAATTTTAAATCAAATTCTCCTGCAAACCATGTTGAATTTATGTAATAATCTCTGGAAAAAAAAAATGCAAGTTGAGCGAGTCATTTATGGTAAGAATAATATGAATTTGGAATTCTAAGGTCTGGTAGCATAAAGTTCAACTTGGAAAATTCCCACGATTAATAGATGAGAAAAAGGTAACAAATTTTTTAAAAATATTCATGTTAATATGGGAACCGTCGCTATGTTGCCAAAGTAACACAACTTATATGAAGCAACTAGATTGGCACGAAAAATATCTAAATTTAAACATAGGATCACGGGTAAAATCCAAAGTCAATTGCTTTACAATTGGCCCCTCCAATTTTGCTTTTTCTCAGTTTGCGTTCTTAACAATCAGAACCATTTCTATGCTGCAAACACATGAGACAAAATGACAGTGAAACTACAGCTGAAGTTTTATTGTCTTATGGCAGAAAAGCAGATCAATTTCTGGGTAAATGCATCAAATCATTCAACAGACTGTATAAATTATGCTTTTGGATTGACTTAACTCTAACGAATCATTTACTGATGACCCAAACTTTGCGTGAACTTCAAGTTGTGAAAGTACACGATGGAGAGACGGTGAGATACCATATGAACTTTAGGTCTTAAACTGCGCAAATTTTACGAGACAAAATGAACTTTATCCGAATTATAAATTTCCAAAAAAAATCATCAATGGAAAGCAAAGTAAAAGCTAATAATTGAAGTTATTGGATAATTTTTAATATTAATACCATTAAAAAAATCTTACACTGATTCTACATGATATATTTAACCCAAACCAATTTTCATTTCATAAAAATTCTCAAACAGTATTACCTAACATGTTTACCTAAAATTAATTTTCATCTCACATGAAAAAACCAAATGGTATCTCTAACCTAAATTATTTCATCCAATGTCTTGTGAAATTGGTACATGGCATCTTTTCCACAGATGACCAAGTTCAAGCAGAACTGTAAAATAGATCTAATGTGAAAAAATTATTAACATGTACACATTTTAATATAGGATAAACTTAGGTAAGGGCATAAATTTGAGATTTTTCGTGAGACGCAAAATAATTTTGGATAAATGTGTCATAATGTACCTATTTTAAGTTATTTATGAGACGAAAATAATAATTATTTTTTTAGAAGCCATGACTTTTCATAATTGCTTTCTCATTCCCACTTTCCACATAGTCATAGCTTTTAGGAACCTCCTTTATAAGAACTTTATGAACTTTCAACTTTCTTGTTCTCACTACTTTTTCACAAAGGAGGATTAGCAATAGTTAATTTTGATTTTGCCACCTTTATTTTCTTAATTAATTATGTTTAATTATGCAGCGGTCAATTTCGGGAGCATTTGAAAAGTAGGAAATAATATCGCACCAAAAGTAGAATTGGGGTCTCTAAAGAGTCAATCACTCTGGAAACCAGGCGACGTGTTTGACATGAGTGTGTGAGCGCTGAAAATCATCTGTAAAAGATCAGACCATTTGTCCTCTTGTCTTTTTGACCTTTGGGCAACATATTCCGCAATCATGTCCATCTTTTCGCAACTTCATCATTTGGTCATCATGACGAATCCTTTTCCCCATTAAGTGAATTGTCCCTAATTACCCATTTTTCATACATTACAAATCAAATAGAAAAGCTACTTCCATTAACAAGTTACACTTATCTTTTTGACGAGTTGTGAACGAGTAAGTTTATGTCAAACAAACGATCCTAAAAAATATTTTTCTGAAAACAATTGCTTGTGTTACTAACGAAAATGAATAGATGAAAAATAGTTTTGTCATCAACGGAAATGTTCAGGCGTGGATTACTGTTTTTTTTATAAGCTAATTTTACTAAAAGATACAAATAAATAAATTTAGGAAACATTTTTCAAACAATTCACTGTTGTCTTTATTCTTGTAGTTTGTATCACATGTGTGACCAAAATCATGGATATGTAAGATTGTTAGGAAATATGATTGATAAGCATCTTGGATCCATTTTCTGGGCATGCTAAAATTGTTGAACATATATATTTATACTGAAAAGAGCTTTCAATTATTAATAATTAGGTACTTAACAATAAATGAGAATAAGAAGCCATAGAACACCTATATATATGTAAATCACCTTTCAACCCCTTTTCTTTGAATAAGTAAGATTTTTTAAAACATCATTATGCGGAGGGAGGGAGAGAGAGAGATTTTTGAAGATTGCCTCTGGAAGATAGCTACCTTGAGATTGTACTTGAGATAGACCTAAAAAAGGTTGCATTGCAAAGGTCAAGCTACGCACTAGCTACAGCCAAGTAAGACAAACAAGATAAAGGAAGAGAGATGATCGGACGTGCTCGTGGCCCGCATATGAAAGACCATTTCCAACTTTTCCCCTTGAAGACTTTTACACTTCACTTTCCCATGGCAAATCCCTTTTTCCAAAAAATAGAAAAGGAGTGAGTGGTTGCCGATGGCAGCTACGCAGGTTTCCAGGTGAGTAGAGTATTTGTCTTGCCCCGGAACTCATCTGGTCATATTGGTTCATAGTTTCTGGAACTCGAAACCTACTCCTTCATATTCTTAGGACCACCTTAGATATTGAAAACGTGTTGAGAAGTTCTAGATAACCCTGTAATTCTAGATACTTTAGAAACTTTTCTTCAATAAAAAGAATTAAATCAGCTTATCAAGATTTTTAAGTTGATTTAATAAAAATTATAAAAAGGAAATAGAAAATTAAATCAGCTTCCTCCATTTCACACATTTAGTCGTGAAAAAGTTATTAAAAAAAGAGAAAATTATAAATGTTTAAGAACTATTATACTCTTAAATCATATGCAAGGTACCATGTTCCTTTATTGAGGTGTCACGTTTCTTTCTGTTGGGTATCCTGCAGAGTACAAAGTGAGTACGAACACAGACACGGAACCCACTTTGCACTCACAGATGCCGAAATTTTAGATCCCGTGATCATAATTTGCGACTTTTAATACCCATCTTGAAATCTATCTGGTCATACCGTTTTTTTTTTTTTTTTTTTTTTGGTTAGTTGGTCATACTGATTTTGCAAGTACTCTTTTGCACATCCCTAGCTAATAGTTTAAAGTATGAAACAAAAAAAAAAAAAAAAAAAGACACTGAAAACATTTTTAGCTGTTAAGTGATACCTGAATCAATTTTTATGCATTAAATTAAGTCCATATATTGCTTAGGTAAAGTTGGTTCACTAAAAGATTAGGAGATTTGCAAAAAAAATCACTTTTATATAGATTTATACTTTATTTGTTTAGTGAAAAATGAATAATTTTGAAAAAAAATTTCCCCAAAATGATCATTTGTATTGTTTAGAATAATTAGCTAATCAGAATTGTTTTTATTATTGACAATAATAAATTTCCATGAGTGATGAAAATATTTTTTGTCCATTCATATGCTTATAAGTAATATAAAACGATCATTTTTAAGAAGATGTTTTTCAAATCATTCATTTTTCGCGAAATAAACGGAGTGTAAGTTAAGTGATAGCTTTAAATAGGAATTTAAGATGAAACTTCACAATTAACCTTTGTTTTCAAATTCTTCGTCACAACTTTATACTATAATTCTGACTTTACTGGCTAGTTTTGTCGTTAATGTGAAGTCCACTCGGACAACTTCGACTTGATTTCTCAGAAAATTTCCCCGAAAGAAGAGGGGAAAAATATACTCATTATAATCTGCCGTGGATCCGCCCTCCCTAGTAAATGATATTTTCCAGTTAGGGTTTTCCCATCATGTTTGAAAATTACTGCAAGGGGGGACTTTGCGTAATTATGATGGCTACAGCTTGAGGGATAAGCTCAAGATGTCAGATTTATTTTTATTTTTATTTTAATAGAACGCCTAACTCAAAAACTACATCAACAATGGCGCGGGGAATTTGATGGACTCAAATGCAAAAAGAGTAAATCTAGTTCTGAAACCATGTTAGAATGACAAATTCGTAAACTTAAACTAATAGGTGAAAGGAGATTACATGTATATAAAAAGTATATGAATCAATCGAGCCACGAAAATTTCACAGCAATAAAATAATTTTAAGGACAGAAGGCCTTTCCTCAATAACTCAAGTTAGCAGTGAGTGTTGACCAACTCGACTACTTTTTTGGGTTCCTCGGGTCGATTTTAATTTAATATTTTATGTCTTTCCCTATTGACGGTAATCACAGTTTTATTAGTGAGATAGAAACCTAAATTAAGAACTATGTAAGCCACAGGTTGGTTTCTCAATATACTAAATTTCTGGAGTGGATACTCCAGCGGTCCTATTTTTAACTTGGAAGGTGTAACACCAAAGTCTCCCGATTTGACAGGAGAAAGCTTGTGTCTTGACTCATAAGTAAAATCCATTCTCAAAACGGTCATTATTTGAGTACTCCTTTCGAGGCTTGGCCCCTTTGGGTTTGGCGGAGTTGTGTGAAAATTAAGTGCTGCGTAGAGCAAAGTATTTGTTGGCTGTAGCTGTGTAATTTCTGCTATAGCCAACAAAGTATTTATTGGCTATCTGGTGGAGGCATTAATACTTGCAGCTTTCAAACCCCAAAACCTTAAAGCAAGGTGAAATAACTTTCCAAAAAGCTATCGTAATCTAGTTCAATTATGGGGATGCTGTCCTGCCGTGACAATACTCTGGTGAAGAATCCCACTTGCTTAGGGGCTCTCCTGGGCTTGAGGCCGTCATTAACAATGGATTTAAATATGGAAATAGATTAAACCTTCATATACGGTGGGTCCATAATTTCTGCATTGAGATTATTTGAGCTTATTTTATTAGGTCATATATAAAAGAGTGACGAAACCTGGAGGATTATAAAATTTTAAACCCAAGGATTCCAAAAATCTTATTAGAATATGCCGACCCTAGCGACGTGTACAAGGGGTCACATAGGCAAAATGAACCGGGCAGAATTTGACTTTGGCACTATATCACATTGTCCGATCCAGAAGCTTAATGTAATAAATGGAGGGCGGCCACAGGTAAGAATGAGTATTTATGAGGAAAAGTTCTTGGTTGTTCAGGGTGCATGGGCAACCGCCAGATCTACATCTGTATGTGATTGCATTCGCATTCACACGTAGTATGCAAGACCCGTTGGGCAGATCGCATTTGACTAAATCAAGAAGTTTTAACCTAATTTATTCTTTTATTCGAGTTTATTGCTCCGGCCGGCTTTGACTTCCATCTCTTCCTCCACAAGTCTTCCTTTTTTCCTTATTTACCCTTTCAAAGTTCCTTTCAGACGCTTATTATTATTATTATTTTTTATCTTTTATCCAAGTATTCAAATTCTACATGCACACCTATACCATTGGCGAGGTATTCTTAAGTCTCCCTGTATTTAATTTTGGCGATTTTGATTAAAATATATTATATTTATTTTTCTTTGATAGGAATTACGCAATTATCAAAACTTGTCAATTAAGGTGCATTTATTTTGCGTAAAATGAATACTTTAGAAAATATTTTCTTAAAAATAATTGTCAGTATCACTCATAGAAATGAATAAACGAATAATATTTTCATCATTCACAAAAATATTTAGACATAAATTATTGTCGATAACGAAAATATTTTTCATTAACTAATTATTTTAAGCGATATAAACGATTATTTTTAGAAAAATATTTTTCAAATAATTCATTTTTTGCGAAATAAAAGGAGCCTTAATAACTCATTATTCTTAGTGCGACGACTTTAATCCATTAATAATATTTAATTGACTTTTTTTTTTGGTCGGAATTTTTAATTGACTTAAGAGGTACAAGCTATAGGGAAATCATTAATTAATCGGGACGTCTAAATTAATTTTTTTAATAATACAGGTTGTTTTTATTTCGCAAGTGATTTGCCATGTTGGTGGGGCTCCCAACGAGGCTGCCGAGAGAAAACGATGCAGCTGTAAAGAGAGCAGTAATCGCAAGGGACAGGCAATAAGGTCTAAATTGTTGACGCCATTGATGTGATAGAGGGCAACCGTTTGTCCACGGAATTCCAACTATAATAAAATAATAATAATCATTGCGATTATAATACTAACAATTACGACAACAGCAATATATAACAAAGGAAAAATCAAGGATGTAACTTGAAACAATTATACATTGAATCATTATCATGTCCCTGATCTTGGTTTGGGACCCCATTGGATGTCCTCGTTTCCACAATTGTCGTGTTAGATCATCTTCCTTCACCTCCCCCCCAGAAAGCCATCAATTACGTCCGGCTCCTGTTGATTAATTGTTTAATAATCGTTTCCGCTACAGTGCGAGGATGTGATTTCAACCCTTGTCTTTTTAAGTATTGCGCATAGGGTAGAATCCAGGATCAACTTTTTGCATACTAATTGGTGGGCGAGACGAGTCGCATTGACCGTTAGAGACGTCGGTGTTGACGGGGTCTGGTTCCGAGAATTCTCACCCTCGTGGAAGGATCAGCGCCGCGAGAAGGCAGGCTCTAGAAGCGGGATGAAACAGAGAGGGCGTGAGAGGAGGAGCGACTCTAGTACGCTTGAATGTTGGCCTGCGCATGAAGACAGCTGAGTTAGAGAGGAGTGAGTTGTGGAGCTCGCAATGATTCAATTATTGTGGAATTCATTCTTTCAAGAATTTATAACTCACAACATGCTATTACTCTCCCAATACTCCGGAATTTATCATACTAGAAAAGCCCTTCTAAAAATATTGAAGCCTAGAAGTCCAAAAGCATCTGGATCTAGAAGTCTAAAGTTCCCGAGTGAATTAATTAATCCGCGCCCTTTAGACATGCAATAAGCCGTCATTAGACTGCGTCCTCATGACACAAGACAAGCCATCCGCTGCAATTTCCCTAACTTTGAATGCTACATGGTACCATCCAGCTTATTAACCATCCCTATCTTATAGACTTTACAATAGATCTACTAGACCACAACAGTTCAGGGCACTCCTAATAAGAGATTGCTCTCTGGTGGTCTCATCTAAAGGGATTGGGTCCGGTAGAAATTGCCAAAGTCAACTTAAGCTAGTTGACGTGACACCAAGTTCAAGTAGTTTTGACAAAAAAAATAAATTTGTGTTAGTAGTTTATGTCTCTTTACAAAACCATATTAGGGTCTCTCGTTCGGTGACCTAACAAAAATCGAGGCGGCTTCATCGTCCCAGATGATAGAAAGCACTTTCTAGCTTCTAGATTTTTATTATTTTTTTCTTATCTTTCTTCTTAGACTTTTAGCTTGATTTTAGTTTCTTCTTTTTCACCCATTGGACCAAGTGCTCGGGTTTCACTCGATCTCCAGGTGGAATTTAGTTTTTCAAAGTATAAGGTGGGGTCAACTCCTATTACACATTGGGTTTGAAGTCTGTTAATCTTTCTAGAACCCAATGTCCCAATTAACAATCTTTATTGAATCCTTCCTAAGTCTATTCGGATTTCACAGCTCCTTCAATGTTACAAATTTTTTTTTATACCCAATGTCAATACGAGACTTGCTTTTGTTTGCCAATTTACTCACTAAGAAAATGGATCTTTAGCAAATAAAAGAGCTCCCCCAAAAAATTTAAATGTTGTGACAAATTTTTCTTGATGACGTTTGGTGTATTGCCTTTTAGAGTAATGATCAAATCTTATTGAATCATGATAGTCCTCCCATCACAAACGTGTCTATTTTGCCTAATGGAGACACGATCACGAGCTGAATTGCAAAAATGAATTCAACACTAAAACCTTTCATCTAATGATAAAACTCATAGGAAAAATTCTAAATAAAGTCTCAAAATGCTATCATTCTCTCACATAAAAGTCTGAAGTTGATATTATATCAAATAAGGATATGAAGTGGTCATTGTTACTTCAAATAAGAGCTTAAAATGCCTATAATTGTTTTAAGTAAGGGTTTGTCCTTACTAGTTGCCGGCTAGCTAAATATTCCGATTGATCAAGGGTATTTTCTTTCAATTATAATTATAATGTTAAATTATTTTTATTCTTTTCTTTCCTTTTTTTCACTTTTTTTTTTTTTTTAGCAAGGGCTAGTGGCCACTAATAAGGGCCGGCCGGGCCGAGCGGGCCAACCCTCCCTAGGTTGATAAGGGCTTAGTGACCCTCGCCAACCGTTGGCAAGGGTTGACCTCTCTTGTGGCCTCCCCTAGGGAGAGGCAACCCTCACCCAGGTGAGGCCATCCCTCGCCAGTGGACGACAAGGTCATTGAGCCCTTGTAGGCCCTAGGCAAGGCGAACCCTCACCAGATCTAGCGAGGGTGGCCTTACTTGTGGTCAGCGAAGGTTGGCAGGCCTTGGCTGACCTTATTAGCGATTGGTGAAGGTGGCCCTCGCCAGACGAGCGAGGGCAACCCTTGCCTAGCCTTTTCCAGCATCGTTAATGGCCAACTGGCGACGATAAAGAAAGTAAACCATAAAAAAGAAAAAAAAAAAAAAAAAAAAGAAGCAAAAAAGGGAAAAAAGAAAAAAAAATTCAAAAAAAGGTAAATGACTAAAATGCTCTTGACTAATTGAAAAGTCAGATCCTTATCTAAAATAGACATAATCACTTGAAGAGCTTGTTTGAAACAAGGTCCGCTTCAAGCTTTCATTTAAAAAATGAAGGTACTTTAGGCCCTTATTTGGAATTTTTCCAAACTCTCGAGCACCAAATATTATAACAGATATGTTACATTGCCAATCCTACTTAGGAATGGTATTTTACATACTTATTTGGGATAATTATCAAAAAATTCTGAAATATATTATAATGATATTAATTTAGTTATAAACTTTTTAATTTGACTATTTTAGTGCTAAATATTTGACGATTTGCTAATGTAGCTATTCTAATAAATTTGGCAGGAACTTGCAAACATGGATGCAACTGTCCCAAATGGCATGATCGGTGCTAACACTTTGCAATTTAAAAAAAAAAAATTAGGAATTATTTTTTTTCTTTTTCTCCTTTCCTTTCCTTTTCTTTCCCTTTTTTTTTTTTCTTATGTCCCATCACAAGCTTGCAGCCACTATGATGGCTGGTGGAGGTTACCCTCCATAGATAAGGGCCAAGATGCCTCTATCAGATTTAGGTGAGGGTTATGACCCCCATGCTAGATCTAGGTGTGGCAATCTGACGAGGGGCCATGAGCCCTTGCTATGCTCAACAAGGGCATTGTAGCCCTTGTGCAAGCCCTCTCTTATGGCCGGTAGAGGAGGTTATGGATTAGTGGAGGGACGTGGGAAAAAAGGGAAAAAACAAGGAAAAAAAGGAAGAAAAATTAAGAAAAATCAGAAAAATGCTTAAAAACTTGCAAATCCATAATAGCATTAATTATGCCACCTAAGATGGCTGGTGTCCACATTAGTAATTATTGGCTAAAATTGGTTGGAATGAATACATTGACAAAATATTAAAAGGTTTAAGGCTAAATTGGTAAAATTTAAAAAAAAAATTGGACCGATATAATAAATTTATGATTTTTTTGATATATATATTTTTATTTATAGCTACTAGTGACGAATGATAAAACATCTCTTATATGACTCCTCCTATCCCTTTATCCATTAGAAAAAAAACTTGTGAGGTCATGTTCATCAATGACTTGGTGTTATAGTTGTTCATTAATGAAATTAAGGCTCCATTCATTTTGTGGAAAATATAGCGTTTTTGGAAAATGTTTTCCAAAAAGCCATTCTAAGAAAATGTAGTTTTTTTTTTTTTTTTTTTTTTTTTTTGGTAAAAGTAATAGATAAATTGAGCAATGACCAACTATACAAAATCGATAAGAAAAATATTTTTCTCTATGCACTTTTTTTCAATAATTCTATTATTATTTTATTTTTTAAAAAATATTTTTTATTTTCAAAAGATCGATTTTTAGTCATTTTTCATTTTCTCTTATTTCTTTTTATCTTCTTCTTCTTTGGCCGGTCGCCGGCCATAATGACGAACATCGACTAGTTAAAGGTAAGCTCAAGCTTACCAAAGATCAGTGAGCATGAGGGCGAGCCGCGAGCTTGCTAGCCTCGAGCTTGCTCGCTAGTTTGCTATCCTAGTGAGCAGCGAGCATAAGGCTACCATTGATGAACCTCAAGCTTGCCCAAGGCTGGTGAGTTGGAGGCTCCCTTGTGGCCGGTTGCTGACCATAGCAGTGGCTAACGACTAGCCAAAGAAGAAGGTGGAAAAAAGGGAAAAAAATGAAAAAGAGAAAAAAGAAAAATAAAGATAATTAAAAATTTCAAATTTTTAAAAAAGAAAAAGAGGAAGAAGAGGGACTAGTGGGGTATGAGATAAGAGAGAGTGAGTAAAGAAAATGTTTTCCACAGCTTGAAATATGGAAAACATTTTCCTCCATTTGAGAAGACCTTTTTTCCTTGGTGGAAAATGTTTTTCACAATTAGTTCATTTTCCGTAAAACAAATAACAAAAATTTTGGAAAATATTTTCTTGGAAATTGTTATTTGTAAAATAAACGGAGATTAAGTAGAATCTCAAATTTATGTTTTCCCCCAAATTTGGGGTATATGTACACATTCATGCATGATGCAAATTCATGTGTGCAATTAATTGAATTAACTAGAAGACAAGCGTTAGACCCTTGAAGAGGAGGCGTCGTTTGTATGACAACTTTTTAATTGAAGTACCGCACGAATATCATTGTTGCATGCTCCATATATAACAAATCCGATCAACTCTCAAAGTTAGGACTACATTAAAATTTCGCAATAAAGGTCTAGAACTATATTGATGAAATTGAAAATCTAGAACTGAATTGACACCCCTATAATAGGTTGAATACTAAATTAGTAATTTTTCAGGCTATAACTCAATATAGTCCTTGAAATTGTAAGAGTGTATAAATATATGTGATTGAGATACAGTCACAGGCAATGTGTCGTGATTTCAAGATAAGTAAATATAATAAGGAAGATCACCATAAAGAAAAACAAATAAAGTTCCGCCATAGCTTTTCTAATGTAAATTTAAAGTCGCATATGCTTCTCAAGATAAGTACACGCGATTGGTCCTAAATTGAGGATGGACATTTCCCTCTCACCATCTAAATTCACGTATGTAACAAGTGCAAACTAGAGAAGTTCAGAACTACCCCTAATGATGATGTGGCTTCTTTCTTTACTTGATGACAGTATGCCGGTACAATTTGCGAAATTGAGGAAGGAAGTGCCGGGGAAGCTGCGTTTGATATCTTGAGGGAAGTTCGCTTGCGTTGGTACATGAAGAGCCATTCCAACAATGTGCGTAAGCCAAGAACCATTCAACCAACTTATTTTCTTTGCTTGGTAGTACTCTTTTAACTCTCTTCTCGATCCATTATGTGCGCCATACGAAGAGCGTCATCCAGTACGAAAGACGATTTCTTTAGGGAGCTGAACTTGGTCTATGTACCTTTTAGTCAGTTATTTGGGCTAGGGTTTCAATGGAAATATCCTGACATTGACCGCCACGAATGACGTCGCCGGACTTAGGTGACACTACATCTGACCAGCCAATGTTGGCAATGCCGAATCTTGGCTTGGGTGAGGTCGGACTGGACGTTCGAGCCCAGATCCTTGGCTTGCGACCGATTGAGAGAGATGGCGAGAGGCCCCCTGGCTCGGGGTGGCGGTCTTTGACACTAGCCGATGATGACGATGACGATAAGGCAAAGACAACACGGCGACGAAAGAGAGTAGGTGCTGTGGCACTTTGTGGTGGAGCTCGCCAAAGACAGTTTTTTTTTGTAGATGCGGGTCTATCCTCATGTGTGTTCGAGAGGGAGAGAGGGAAACCCGGACCGCTAGGGAGGGGGGGTTGGGTTGAAGGCATAATCATAAAACCAGGGAAAATGAGAAAAACTTATGCTTAACGAGTGGTAGTTAATTCTTATCCTAACTTTATTCATACCGGTCAAGTGAGAGATTGGGATTTCTTTTTTTTTTTTTTTTTTTTTTTCCCGAAAGAAACTAGGATTCACTTATGCATTGAATTTGCACAATTTTGCATTGAAGCAAAATCCATATTTCGAAGAGCAATCAGATTACTAGCACAAAGAGCACAGGCGATGCATACATGTTAACTCGCCCGATCAAGCCTAATTCACGAAAGCAGACAACAAATCTACCAATAAACCACATATAAAAAAAAAAGAATAAAAAAAGAAAAAGAGAAGGACATCGTAATGTCATCTTGACAGACTTAGGTCCCAAGCACATACTGTCACACGACTCGCAAAACGATGCCCAAATTTCGCGTAAAGTGTTTGATTGCTGAACTCTAATTTACTATAAAGAAACTACCCAAATATGTTGGACACACAATTTGTATGAATATTTGATGACCGATGCGAAGATGCCTTCTAGGCTTCTGGTTCAACATCATCAAGCGCCATCGCCTTGAACTCTTTTTTCTTTTTTTCCTCCGTGGCTTCTCACACTCAAATTTGAGTTATTTAAACCCCATGTTGATGCAATCGATTGGACCACACAAGATTCTTAGCTTTATGAGCTGAAGGTCACTTGTTCAAATTCCACAAACTCATACAAACTATTCTTGAGTTAAGGCTACTTACACATGTTAAAGTTTAGATTTACCTGTTTTGTGGTAACTCATATATTGTTCCATAAGCTTTTAAGTAATTAGGTTTTTGCGCTTGTGTCGCCAAAATATATAAAAGAAAAAGAAGATAAATTCGACTTATTACTATCAATCAACTGAAACCGACAATTCGTGTTCACGTGTTGTATGCGACAATTCGTTTTCACGTGTCGTATTAATGTTTTATAATCATAGCAACTAGTAACATGAAAAAATTATTATGTTATTTTGTTAATCATGTCGTAAAATTTATGTATGTTAAATTCACGTCAATATATGTCAGTTTAGGTTTGTCAAATAATATTTTCAAATAATATACCGCTAACCATACATGGTTTGATGAAATTTATTCATACTAAATCCAAGTGAACCCTAAATTAGAGAGAGAGAGAGAGAGAGAGAGAGAGTCAATGTGGGATGGCGATAGTGCGTATAACCCGATCCTTGGGATAACAAGACAAGAGGAAAGACCCCCGGACCCGTTCGGGGCAATTTTCAAAACACCCTACATTATTATATTCATAAAGCTTCCTCCTTTTTCTTTTCTAATCCCTACTTTTTTGAAATCTCGTTGCCCAACTCTGTGTCTTTCCTTCTCCAGCCATTATTGTCTCCCCTCCCCTTCTCTTTCGCGTGCATATATATTAACATTATCATTATCCCCCCGATTGACATCTACCCTTCAAGAAAAAAGAGAGAGATCGAATCACACTTCAAGAGATCACCATAACAATTTCGAGACGCAGGAAAAACATGGGCAGAGCTCCTTGCTGCGACAAAGCCAATGTCAAGAAAGGCCCTTGGTCTCCCGAGGAAGATGCCAGACTCAAGGCTTATATCGAGCAGCATGGCACCGGCGGCAACTGGATTGCCTTGCCACAGAAGATTGGTACGTCCCACGCTTGGAGGCAGAGCGGGTTCTTCTCTTTTTTTCCTTTCCAACTTTGTTCTTGATGAACCAAGTCGAGAGTCGCCTAGCTGAGTTTAGAAAATGATTCTTATTCTTCAAGATGCTTGTATTGTTAATATAGGCCTCAAGAGGTGTGGTAAGAGCTGTCGGCTTCGTTGGCTCAATTATCTCCGGCCAAACATCAAGCACGGCGCCTTCTCTGAGGAAGAAGAGAACATAATTTGTAGTCTCTATATCACCATTGGAAGCAGGTGATTTAATTAGCTTCTTCCTGTAATTCTTTGTCAAAAATATCCAGAGATAATCAGACTCGTCGCTCTAGCCATCAAATTTTGCCTATTCAAACCGAGTGCTTACTTTCTCTCTTGCTCGATGCTCATATAGGTGGTCCATCATTGCTGCGCAATTACCAGGGAGGACCGATAACGACATTAAGAACTATTGGAACACGAGGCTCAAGAAGAAGCTCTTCGGCCGGCAGCCAAAGGAGCGCAGCACTGGACGGATCACGAATGGTTTGAAGGAAGAAGCTACAAAGAGAGATCAGAAGGAAAGTTCGATGGTGAATGGTGCCGGAAACGGGACCATCAATTACAACCAGTACTGGCCCCAGCTACCAGACTTCGCTACTCCATCGGCTCTCCATGAAATTCCCAACGTCCCTCAACACGGATCACCAAGCGATCTGCTTACTTGTGTCGGAGCACGATTCTCTGAAGACCACTTGAGATCGGTCTTTAGCACTTTGGGCGATTTCCAAAACCCTATTCACATTCCTCCTTCTCCTTCACTAAAGTTTGACATGCTCACAGAACCCTTGAGCAACGTACTTGGTTCTTTCCAGTCTGTGAACTCTATATGCTGCAACACCTCTCAGTTATCGAATCCCCACTTCATCAGTACCGTCCAAGAGGCTGTTCCGAATGCATGGAACGAGCTTCAATATTTTGCAAATGATGTTGGCGAAGATGAAGCGGTCTATAGCAACCAACAGAGCTCAGATGTGCTGTTGGAAGCTTTCTGCGGCAACTGTAGCAGTCAAGCGAGCAGCACTCCAGAGAGCAGCTACAGTTGGAATGACATGAGCTCTTTAGTCGATCCATCGACGGTCTCCAAGTATGAGGCTTGCCGACCAGAGATTCAGCAAGATTGTTCCGAGCCTTTCAGGGAATTGATGTACTTTGGGCCGCAGTAACACATACATCAATCGGATGCGACCTGAGAAAGTTCACCTAGCTAAAGAATTTTTTGTCACTGTTTAACAGCAAAACCTAGTTGCCTGTTGTTGATCAGGATGTTGTCCATCTCTCACATAGCTTTTCCTGAACTCATATCAGTTTTTCACTTCCCCTTTCTTCTGTGTCGCCTTTTCAGAATAAGCTAATTGGTAACGGAATAATTGCTCATGGAATATGGGAAACTCTTTAAGAATCAATCTCACTCGAAATGATCAAATTATCTCTCATATGTTACTCATTCCATAGCTGAAGGATAAACTCAGGTGTTCGACATACGAGACATGTGGGAGCGGGGGAGCTTCGATTTAATTTTTGTTGTCAACTGATTCAGTTATATAAGGATAAAAATTAAACATATGCAGGTTTTGAAGCTGCAGAAAGACATGCTCAGATGCAAGCCATGGTGATCATAAATAGTGTAGAACATCCGGTGATGTTGTTATGTCTCTTCTTTGCCAAACTGAAGCTAAAAGAGAGAGGCAGATTAAAGTTGGAATGGTGCTTTGACGTTTTGGACCCAACTACCTTGGCTCTATACCCTTTGGGGCTCTCTAAAATGGCCGGTATCTCACTGTCCGCAACCACACCAGAGAAGTCCGAGCAAGTATGCCCCCCTTTCGTTCTCATGTTCTGTTTGTTTCACTCAAATTGAACATTTTCAGACCTGGGTCCGGATGTTGGTTTCTTGGTTCTCTGAGAACTCGTCCTCGATTGCCAGAGAGACCTGGGTCCGACCGTGAGGGATCGGGCTCTAAGTGTCGGGCACGTAAGTCCGGCCTGACTAAATCAACACTCATAAAAAAAATTTCATTTGGTTATAACAATCTTTTCGATTGACTCACTTTCTTAAATGATTCAAATTCCGGAAAAAGGAGGAGAATATTTTTTGGTAGTCATATTTTCACGAGAACAAAACTTACCGAGTAACCTTAATTAAAAAATTTCAATCAGAGACCCACCCGAAAATTCAATAAAAAAGGTCACTTAAGGTTAAGGAACACTAGAGGAGCGCAAAACACATGTAGGATCGAGAGGGCTAAAGTATTTCAATATAATGTAAAAAAGAAGGAAGAAAAAAAGAGCTAAGTGGATATGAGAAATGAAGAACACTTAGCTCGCGTCGTGTTGTTCCATGAATTGTCTGGCTGCTGAGTATTATTTATTTGGAGTGGGATTCTTTGTGGAGTACGTCAGATCAGCTTTTCTAGTTTCTGCTCCGCTTGTGGATGTCGTGTTCACTTTAGTCTTTTCGGTCCCCTGTTAAGCAGAAATTGCACATTCCTCCCATCTTGTTGACCTAAATTTGTTGCACTTTAGGCCCCAAGTTTTTGTTACAATGAATATTTAAACTCGTTTGTTTAACAGAAAATGAATAATTTAAAAAATAATTTTCTCAAAGTTATCACTTATATTGTACACAAAAATAAAATAGACAGAAAAGTATTTGTCCTCATCCAAAAAAATATTTAGACATGAATTATTGTCGATAATGAAAACTAATTATTTGATACAAGTAAATATTTATAAAAAAATATTTTTTATATCATTCATTTTCACAAAATAAACAAAGTCCTGTATCCTTAACTTCCCTTTTTTTTAAAAAAAAAAAAATTTCGAGATGACATGAAAATAAGCGTCGTATTTTAGTCATTTTTTTTATATTCTTTTCCAAAAAGAACTTGAGAATACATATCGATTTAGTAAATTATGTCAAAATTTTTGAAGGATTTATGTGAATATGTGCAATTAAGTAATGAATTCGAGGGGGTGGCATCCTATTTGCACCATATAAGTACGATTTGGACCAAAACCATAGGGCTCCAATCAAGCAAAAACGGATTTAAAATAAAACCCTGAATCCCACCGTTAAATCTCAAATCTAGTCCTCTAGATTCAATCAAAGTTTTTGTCAATCAACATTAGATGCCTATTGGACTTTGACCAGGTAGTTTTGGTCAATCAACATTAGATGCCTCTAATTAGGTCCTTAAAAGACCCAAGAGAAAGAAATAGGCAGGAAATCCGCCTTCGGGTAAAAGAACTCGCAATGTCACCCCCATATTCCCTCCCGATTGAGAAGACAAATATTAACTTGAGAATTAGGGGGCCTTTCGATGATGAAGGTAAACACTATGTCAAAGTTTTGACCTTAACTACCACTGGGTAGATAGGTAGTAGTTTCCCACATCTAAGATAAGAAGGGGTGGGTGTAAACCTCTCTGCTGGATTGGGTGGCTTAAATGCCAAGTCTAAATAACTGACAATCAAATTTAATCCTCTAGATTCAATCAAAGTTTTGGTCGATCAACACTAGATGCCTACAATCATGGAAAGAATGCTATTGAATTTTCGATTTCGCATTTCATCATTTTTTCGTTGATCGGATGAGAATTAAAATTTAGCTAGTCTTTTGAAAACTACCTTTTACTGCTTAAAGTCTACCGCATGGGTCCTATTATTCTAATGAATTTCAGTTTATATGAATAATTGACTTTTTGATGGGTCGAATTGAGGTCTAGGATCAAGTTCTTCGCTATTAGTTTAGATTGGATGTGCGCTAGACTAGGAATAAAATTTAAGTTTTAATTTCATTTGATAGCCAATTTACACTCCGGGATAGACATAACTCACATGTTTTATTACTGGGTTAAAATAATGCTTAATGAAGCCCTCGGGTTGGTGTAATTGATTGGGATATTGCGAGATTTTCCAACTCAAGATCTGGACATAACCTATTTAAATTTTGTCAACTACGTACAAATTACCTAGGGAAAGAGCCACTTCACAAGCCAAATGTTTGGACTTAACCAACTCATGTGGATTGCAAGTTGCTTTATAAAGATTAAGGCCGCCGATCGCCATGACCATGTCCCAGTCATAAAAGAATAATGCTTAACTTTGTGTGAAATCCAAATAGTCCGAAATTGTGTCTACCAGATGCTACCACAACGAAATTAGAACTTGATCTCCGTGTTTTTAAAACATTTCAGATTCCATTATATATATTTTTTAAAACGTATAGAACTCGGTTGTGCTACCTACAAAATGGTTTAGGAATTTTGGTGCAATTTTCCCTTATGGAATCATATAATGTAACGTTCCCAGAAATTGAGTTCTTTGCTTTGTTCTTTCTCTTACGTTCATGGAGAAATTCTGGTGTATCTGAACGTGGCACCTGACGACCATTACTTTGCTGCACTTGCGTGTAATTTTTCCTAAGAGGAATGCGAATCCACCTTCCCTTTGAGGCTAAAAAGGAGAAAGAGGACAAAAGGAAAAGATACAAAGACGAGCACCAGCAACCGATGACTATTTACTTATTTTATTTTGCTATAAATCCAAAGTACGAAGTTCATGTTGAGAAACTTTGAGATTTCTATGAGTGGATTGAGGAACTATTATTCAAACTGATCATTTTATAGCGAGTCTGAAACTTTTGTCATAATGCTTAGAAGAATAGCAAAATTGGTTGCCCAACCCATCTTTGATTGTCAAAAAACTAAAAGTATTTTTTGGGTCGAATAATAAATAAATAAATTATGAAGAGCCTTATTTTCTTTATTTTTATTTTATTAGTACCAGTCATCGGTATACAATGACAAAAATGCAGTCACTAAGCTACTTTTTCTGCGTCCATATCTTGCTAAAGCCGTCAGACAGAAAAGAATTTGTTATATACCTGTGTCTATCGCATTTATAAATGGCCCAAGCCAACATTCATTTCACCTAATGGTCGTTCATATTTAATATTCTCTCTTAATTGAGGAAAAAAAAAGGAAAAACACAGAAAACATGTCGTCGCTCACTATTCATGTGTTCTCTAAATTCAGCACCAATATTTTTCGAGAATGACATTATGAAGAAATAAGCACATTGATCTTCTCCCCCCTTGGCTGATACCCATGAATATCTAGAAGCGCATGAATCCAGTCAAAATGACTTAAGCTAAATGTTATCTCATTTGCCATTTCATAATGTACGTTGAAATAGTTTGTTATCATTAAAAAAAGTGATTGTTAGATATGAAAAGAAGTGATTTTTGATATGAATAGAAGTAATGGTTAATTATATAAAATGGCAATAAGGTACTTACTCTCAAGAGATGTATTAATTGATTGTCTATAACTAGGACCAAATCATATATTGTTCATCACAACTTTTCAAAAAACAATTTTCTCCTCTTCATAATATTCTCTCTTTTCATACACAAGTTTGGCAATTCATTCAAGGTAAAATTCCAAAAGGGAAATTAAGTAATTCTTGAACTTGTTTCTCTGTAACTTTAGTGTATGTCGTAGAGGTATATTTGTTTTACACCCAATAGTAATAATAATTGGGGCAAATAATACCTTATAAACAGTTATCTTCATCATGCATCAAAATATCAAAAAATATAAACTACTGTCTTATCTTCATCAACAACAAAAATTCCCAAGAATGTTAAGGTATATTTTCATCAAAATGGAGACAATGGTTGCATCAAGTACTCATGGTCTTGACAGATAAGTATTAATGAAACTTTTGTTTCAATTTTTATGCTTAAGTCATCTTCCTTATGACATCACAGATTATCTCAAGTTGGCTATAATAAATTGAGACTTGCGAATAAAAATGGTATGATATCATATGATAATTTGAATAAGAAAGACTGAAGAATATACTTACTAGCAAATATGACTAAGAAATCGTTCTCAAATGTAGAAAGATCTACTAATGTACTTAAATTGGTGCATTTTGATATTTACGAATTAAATGGTATTGTGCATCAAGCAAATGCACCATATATACTACAACAAAATGGATTGATAAAAAGAAAGAATCAAATTTAGGTAGATGTGGTTAATTCCATGATCTTACAAAAAACAATTGCCAATCAATTTGTAAAGAAAAGACTTCTTACTGCATGTCATGTTCATAACAACTTTGTTCAAAGAAGTTTAAGATATCTCCATTAAATTATGGGAAGGAAGGGTACAAACTATCCAATACTTTAAAGTATGTGGATGCCTTGCTTATCATAGAATTCCTTATCCTAAGTGTACTAAATTAGTAAAAAATATTTTGTTGGATGTTTTGATAATTCTAAAGCTTATTAATTATTAGATGTTGAATATAATAATGCTGTGGAATCAAAATATTTAAATATCTTGAACTCAAATTTCTTAAAGATTCAAGTGATATCTCGGCATATTAGCAAACAACGATTAACACAAGCAATCCTTCATTAAGTAAAAGAAAATTGTATGATTCTTCAAGTGAGCCAAGAAGTCAAAAAGTGTAGAAAACGGAATATTTTGGTTCTAATTTTGTAACTTTCGTGGATGAAGATCCAAGAAAGTTCAGTGAGGTAATGACATCTAGAGATACATCATTTTGAAAAGAAGCAATTAATGATGAAAGGAGGTGTCAAGAAAGAATTATCCATGCTTTGTTAGATCTTCTATAGGAAGTTTTAGGTCTCACATAAATCCCAAAGACATTTGGAATCCCAATATAATAATAGCAAACAAGGTACCACTAGCTTTACTACTTTAAAATATTTTGATACATATGCACTAGTTGCTCGAATAACATCCGTTAAGAGTTCTAAGAGCTTTGACATCAATTTACAAGTTGCATGTGCATCAAGTAGATGTTAAAACAACTTTTCAAAACACTTAAATAAAAGATGAGGTGTATATGGAACAGCTTGAAGGATTTATTCTACTTGGAAATGAGAATAAGGCATACAAATTAAACAAATCATTACATGGTTTGCAGTAAACACTGAAACAACGGCATGAAAATTTTGATTCGGTGGTATGATCATATTGTTATAAGCTTAACAATGCTAATAAGTGCATTTATTCAAAGTTCACCAAAGAGTCATATTCTACTTATATGTGGATGATATGCTAATTGTTGGTACTCATATGTATGGCATAGATAAAACCAAAAACTATTTACTTCTCAGTTTTTTTTTTTTTTTTTTGGCCAAGATTTACTTCTCAGTTTAAAATGATATATTTGGAAGGAGTCGATACAATTTTAATTATCAAAGTGATCAAACATAGTGGCGGTTATGCTTTTAGTCAAGGCCAATTTGTGGAGAAACTTATTTAAAAATATCCATTTGGGAATTAAAGTCAAACGTACTGCATGATGCATCAATTAAATTGATGGAAAACACTTGGCAAAATTTAGTGCAATTAGAATATGTTAGTGCAATTGGAAGTATGATTTATGTTATACATTAACTAGACCAAATATAGCATTTTGCTCTTTATGGAAGAGCCGACTCCAGAGGATAGGTATGGAGAGCTTAGGTGGGAAAGTATGATTTATGTTATACATTAACTAGACCAGATATAAACTTTATTGTGTGTAAAATATTTGGATCTACTAGTAGTCCTAGGGCTATGCATTAGATAACCATAAATTGAATTCTTGGTTACTTAAAGAAACAATACATTATAGTCCATATGCAAGACAACTAGCAATTCTAGAAGGATATTCTAAGCTAGTTGAATAACTAGCACAATTGATAACAATTCAACATCTGGATGGGTTTTTAAGCTTATTAATGGTATAGTCTTTTGAACATCAAAGAAGCAAACATGTATCATTCAATGATGGAATATGAATTTATAGCATTATCAACAGCTAGTAAAGAGGTTGAATAGCTATGGAATTTGCTATTGGATAAAGAATTATGACCTCAACCAATAGCAAGCATATCTTTACATTGCTATTTGAGGTAACAATGTTAAGGCATATAGTACAAAATACGGTGAAAAATCCAGACATTGACTTGCAACATGAGTATGTTAGACAATTAAGGACTGATGGAATTGTTTTAGCAATTAATGTTTGGACAAATAATAAGTTGATTGATCCATTCATTATGGGGCTCTCGAGAGGTTTAGCTAGCAATACCACAAAAAGAATAGATCTTAGACAAATTGATAATTGTCAAGCACAATAGAAACCCAATTTTACAATTTCTAATGAATTTGTCAAAGTTTAGTGGGTAGAAGAAGTTATTATATCTTGACAGTAATCAAGCACTGGGGCACAAGGTTAGTATGCAAGGAAAGTTAGGAGGTAAATATAAGAAAGCATTCTCAATGAAGTTCAGGCTTTAGCGGGGCAATGCTATGGTAATAAGTTAAAAAATTCACCTATATGAACATAAGAAGTGGTATCTCTTTTAACAAAAGTTTATGAACTTTTATAAATGTTCATGGATGTACAAGGAAGCATAAGGTCATAAAAGTGCTTAGGCTTAGGAAATTTCTAACTAGATGTGTGTAAATTCATATGTTTGATATTTTGGTTAACAAATGAAATCAAATTATTTAAATTTTATCTGCCACTGATTTCGTTAATGGAATTGTTTCTACTAATTGAGATTTCAAATCTTAACAAATAATTTATTGTATTTATGGATTTATGTAAATTAGTACAGATTACAAACTAAATGGGGGATTATTGAAATAGTCATCATGAAAATAAGCAATTGTTGGATATGAAAATTGGTGATTGTTAGATATAAAAGGAAGTGATTATTGACATAAAGAAAAGTGACAATTGATCATGGAAAGTGAGGAATTGATTGATTATTTGTAAGTAAGACCAAATCATACATTGTTTATCATAACTATTCAAAAGAGCTTTCTATTGTCCATAACTCTCTTTCGTTCACCATATTCTCTTTTCACACACAAGTTTGATAACATATTCATGGTGAAATTCCAAGAGGGAAATTAAGTAATTGCTGAATTGGTTTCTATATAACTTTGGTGTATATCCAGGATGTATATTTACTTTAAATCCGACAACCACAATAGTAAAAGCAAATAATATCTTAAGAATGATGATCGTCATCCCATATCAAAGTATCAAGTAACTATAAATCACTCCTCTATTTTCATCAACAACTAAGTTTTCCTGACGATGTAGATAACACGAGTCTCTATAAATCTAAATAAAATATCTAATAACTTATCCACACTAGAAGGGTGGGTTAATCTTATTGCAAAATAAAATAATTTTAGAAAAAGGAAATTGCGAGAACTATTGGGGGGGGGGGGATAGAGAGATGTTGTGATGTCGGTGTTCATTGTTCTAGTTGAGTATAAAGTATAAAAGAGAATTGATGGATTTTCTGTATAATTTTATATATAAAAATAAATAGAAGAAATCAAAGGGAATCAAATCAGATATGCATAATAAAAATAGATATTGAAATAAGAGGAAATATCTAAAACATCCCTAAGAGATATCTAAATAGTTTAATATTATAACATCCCCTCAAACCAAAGGTGAACCGAAACAAATCAACTTGAGTTTGAATGCAAGCCTAAACAATGTCCAATTACTAAGATGTGGTGGATGAGGTGGCATTTCGCAGCTATTGATGGTGAAACTTCCATATTTAGCTTAGAGTTGAGAGTGGTGAGTATGGTGATGGTATGGATTTTTGAAATGACACACGAGATGTCGAGAAATGGAGGTATTGGAGCCCAGCAACTTACATCCTTTGCCATCGACTTTGCTATTGAGACAATAATTTAAATGTAGTCAATACAGTTGTGGTTACAGCAAGCGGAATAAGTTGGATTTATTAAGGGAAACATTATTGTGTGAAGACACGTTTTCGTGGCGTCGAAAATTGCCTCCGTAGAAAAGAAAAACTCGACTTTGTGATGCGTTAGAGACATCGTAACATAATCACCATGGTGTTTACTCAAATGGGAACGATGCACTTGCGTGAACATTGCCACTCGGTGGGGATGGATTTATTTGCTTGGATGCATGGGTGCAAAGTAGGGAAAAAAAAAAAAAAAGAATTGGGAAATTTCTTAGGTGCATTGTCTAGCGGCTGCAAAGTGCACCCTGTGCACTAGGATTGCTTTAGGAATGGAGACTCTAATACTAAGTTACATATAAAGTTAAAAAAGAGAATTGTGGAATTTTCTGTATTATTCAATATATAGAAATAGATCGAAGAAATCAAAAGAAATTAAATTTAATATGTATAATCAAAATAGATATTAAAATAAAAGAAAATATCCTAAATATCTCTAATAAGAGATATCTAAATATCCTAATATTGCTAACAGTTCTTATGCGATAACTGGATTTTGGGGGCTACGACCAACTTGCTTTAGTCAGGGACCACACACCATATAGGCTACTTTCCATTAGGCGTGTGCGAAAAAATTAAGAACCGACTAGACCGCCCGGAATTGGATTGAAATCGGTGGTTCCCATGAGGGGCCAATCTCGTTCCCTATTTCAATTTTGTGGAACTGGTGAGTACCAGTCTGGTTCTTAGTTCCAATTTAGTAAAATTGGTAAGTACCAATTTGGTTCCTGATTCTAAGCGGACTGGTATATATATTTAAAAAAAAAAGAAATTTTATCTCAATTACTTAATTATTTTGTAATTTTTTGACCAACTATATATATATATATATATATATATATATATACATATGTATGCTTGTAGTTATTGGATTAACCCCATACTTTTTTTTTTTTCATTCTAATAATCCATCTATTTGTCTACTCAACCAAAACAAAATAAGCAAACGTAGAAGAAGAAGAAGGAGAGAACCAATTAGAAATGTCCATGAGAGTCAATGACTTGTTTTAAGAGTATAATTACGTCTCTCCTTAGCCATTTCCATGATTAAATTACGTTGAAAAAATAAATAAACCAAGTGATTAATGTTTTAATTTCTGTAGAGGTCAAGACTTTTAATGTGGAGTCTAATTCTCCACATGTTTCCGGTATCGAAAAACCTTAGGAGGACCACACCATGACTTTTGAAGAAATTAAGTTTTTAACTAACAAGTATTGTTGATTTGTTTTACCTTATAGTTTTCAATCTTTATTCAAAATCAATGGCTCACAATTCAATCCAAATATAGGGCCGAACAAACTTTGTGGGGATTAGGGACCGATTCTGTGGACCCACTTGGGAATCGGACCGGAATATCGGTTTGATTCCTTGGTGGATCCATGGAATCAACAAGCGGGTTTCAATTATTCAGAATCGGTCTTTAGTGGGCAATTCCCGGTTCCAAGGTGGGAACCGCCTACCCAAACTATGCTCACCTCTACTTTTCATATGTCGTGATGGTTTCAAGTGACCACCGTACCACTAGGGTCGCATACTAGATGTAGGGGTTTTATTTTATTTTATCTACAACTTTTATATATATATATCGGAATCTTTGTTGGATATTTCTCAAACAATTGGCAAGCTATATACATACCCACACACGAATGATAAAGATCTCGAGGATTTTTTTAATCTCATCATATCTTTCTCTATATATGCTTTTTTTTTTTTTTTTTTTTTTGTTATGGCAACCAGTCAGGACATTTTTTATTATCAATACACGATCAATTTATGTTTTAATTCGACACTTGTTTATTACTTAAGACTTTAACGATAAAAATGTTTATTACTCAAACCAAATATTTCTTTATAAATGCGATAAATATTGGGGAACTATCAACGTAGGCATGTCATATTTGGGCCACCTATTAAGCTTTCAACTCGTATGTCACTCATTTACTAAAATAATCTGTAAGACCGAAGCTTATTCATTTAAGGTGAACTAACTTGTCTTTAAATAATAATAAAAAAAGTCCCTAGAATTAATTTAATTTCATTTGAGACTAGACAATGGGTTTAATTTGTTATCAGTAAGATGGATACACTAATAAATTTTATATCTGTGGCTGTGGTTTGGTAGTCCATTGTTTTCTGACTGTAAGTAATAAGATCACCAAAGAATTGGTGTCATACTTATTAATAAGGGTGCGAAACTGCTAGTCCTTTCAACTTTTTCTTTTGATATATTTGAACTTACCACGCTAAGTAATGAGTTGTATGTCATTTTGAAAGAATAACATAAACACTGTGGATAGTCTATGACGGACACTGATAAATGAGTGAATCGCACCACACGGTCCTCTGTTCGAGGACTAATTTATAAGTCATTCAAGCAATAACTTATAAACTTTTTTTGTTTTTTTATGTTTCTCTACTGTTGCTATCTCTAATTCTATGGATAAATATTTCTTTTTGCCAATGTCAATTGACTTCAAGTATGAGCATATCTCTTCATCAGATTCTGTGGGAAGCATTCCTCCACGCCTGCATTTCTATATGAGACTTTATGGCAAATTGACCCCAAAAAGAAGAAAGATATTGAACGGATTCTGTAGCTCGGTCTACTCTCTGTGAGAGAGAGAGAGAGAGAGAGAGAGAGAGAGAGGACAAAAAATGAGTTGGAAATGTGGAAACAGGTTGGACCGGGTCCGTATGAGGCCCGTGAGATTTCAACAGTTCGTACTGTCAAGCACTACCTTGGATTCACAATGGTGAAATGTGGAAACACTAGCGTTGAACAAGGTTGACCAGATCTGCATGAGGCACTTGAGATTTCAAAGGTTTGCGCTGTCAATCACTACCTTGGTTTCACAATGGTTGACCTGACGTTGTCAAAAGATAAAAAGGCAGAGAGAGATGGACGTCTCAGTCTGAATTCAGATCCAGGCGCTACTCTACTCATAGCAAGTGGCATTACTCTCACTTAGTCTTGATAAACAATTAATACATTTTTCATCTCTTAAAGCTAAGATTTTTTTAACTTTTTGCTACTTTTTATTATCTTATTATTTCAAGTTCTCATTTTTCTTCACTTACTTTCGGCCGGAAATATTTTAGGCATGTTCATAACTTTGGTCAATATGTGATTTCACTTCTTCAATGTCATTTGTCCTATATATGCAAATAAAAATTTATTAGATTTCTTTTACTTAGAGTAGAGAATAAGCCTAAAAGAATTATAAAAAGGCCCATTTAGAAACAAGAAAGTGACATCGTGATTTGGATTTTTACTAGTTTAATAATAAGAATTAAGGCATAGGACTGGCATTATTAGTTAGGGTACTAGAAGATATCTAGTTTTGGAATTATAGTTCACTTGTTTAAATCTCACTAAATGCTTGCAGGCTTCTCTTGGTTGGCATCATCCGCATAAATCAAATGTATGAACTTAACCACTTCATAGGTTTTAGAGGGTGTTTCACAAGATTGGCCCTGTTTAAAGAAAAAAGATTAAACGGAAACAAAACGCTGAATACTTAAGGTTTTAACACTTTTAAGTCTTGACTGAGGAGGATTCACATTGCAACTACAAGCCTTTCTTAAAGCAAGCACTCGATCCCATTGTCGAGCGTAAGGCTTCGTGATGTTTTGTGATTTAGCATTTAGCAGTTTGTCATTCATCTTGACACAAGCACTCAATCCCCCTCACTTATCGCATTATCGTGGGGCTAACGTTAAGTTCTCGAATGAATGCTGACTATTTTTTCAAGGAGACGGTTTGGAAAAAAAAAAAGATATGAATGCTACTAAGGTGAATGCGTAGAAATCAGTTGCTTTTCATAGAAAATTCAAAGCAAGTTATTGAAAAGAAATTTAAATGACTGGAGACCTTTTGGAAATGACCAATCGTCCTCAGCTTGCGTGCGACGAGATAGATGATCAGTTGTGGTTAGGAAAGGGCGAAAGAAAAAGGATTTTTATTGTACCGGTTGGCAATAAAAACTAGGTATATGTACATATTGAATTTATCATGAGATGATGTAGATCTGGAAATTATGTGGAATTGATTTTGGGGTGTTGAGACCATTGGTCTTTGAACCTAGTTTTCCGCTGCCTCTTATTACTATTCTTTTTTAAACCCTGAACTTTTGGAATTCTGTTTAATATAAATCGTTACATTAAAATCGCTGAAGGTGTTAGCCGATATGGTGTCGGCTGACATGGACTCTTAACATGGTAACTTGCCATTTATTATCTGTATTGACTTTTAATTTGCTTGAATGATTATTTCATGTCAAGAAATACGTAATCAATAATTATAATATTTACACGCAAAGTCCACCGCCCCCCCCCCGGGCCCCCCGCCCTTCTCTCTCTCCTCCCCAAAAAAAACAAAATTTTAGAAAAAGTAGCACCCTCCACCTGCCATCCGTACTCGCCAACTATCGCCATCACACTCAGCCGCCTCCATCAAACTTGACAAGCCAACAACTACCGTCACACCCAGTGCGACCACCACCGTAAACACAACAAGACTCGGTCATAAGCAACTACCATCGTCCTCTTACCGTGTGCAAAACAACCGGGAATTGTCTGTATCGCCCGAAACCAAAGTCCAAAACCGACGGTTCCAGTAGAGACCAATATGGTTCCCAGTTCTGATTTATAAAATTAACGAGGAATCGTCCGATTTCGAATTCTAGGAGTAAAATCGTACATCTACTCATCTGTCCGAACTGGATAGATATATATATATATATATATATATATATATATATATATATATGTTAAGTTTTCATTTACTTTACTCATGGCAAAGTGCAAACAGACAATGAATTCATTTCCCTTTGTTGGCGACGCTAAACAGAAGAACCAGAAGGAAGATTGAAACCCTAATCTCCTCATCTCACTCTCCCTCTCACGCCTCGCCTCCGGCCTTCCGTCCCTCAAAGTCAACCTCACTTCTCTCAGTCGAACCATCGCATCACTCGGTTCTGGGATCTGAACCGAGCTTCAACTCTTTGAAATTCCGTTTCTATGTTGATCTTTAGTCTCTTAGTTGCTCCTTTTTTCGGGTTGTTTCACATTGGATTTGCTTTGATTCATTTCAAATTCGAATCCGTTGCTTTGCTCTGTTTCTATTTTTATGTTTGTTTGGAAGTTGCGTTATTATTTGCGTTGTCGTTCGGCTTTGCTGAGTTCGAGTTCAATCTGTGTATGGCGGCCATTTACTAACCTGAAATTCTAAGTGCTACGAGCAGCTAGTAGTCTGATTTTTTAACTTCATTTGCTCCACAAATCTAGAGCCCGTGATAACACGGCAAGCACTCGTACCTCCATGGCAATGAAACCTTGAGACCGGCAAATCATTTCTTTCACTTCGTATCCTAACAGCAAGTTTCTGCGGTCAATTTCCTTCTGGACAAGTCTTATTGTGCTTAAATTAATTAGCCGGATTGGTTCTATGAACCCACCTAAGAACCAAACCGGACCAATGGTTTTAGTTCACAGTGGGTCTATAAAACCAATGGGTGATTCCCAATTCTAATTTTTCAGAACTGGTCATTAATGAGTAATTCTTAATCATAGGATGATAATTGCCTACCCAACACATGCTCTCCCCGTCAAACTCGACAAACCAGCAACCACCATCACCACCAATGCAACCAGCACCGCGAAGACCACAAGACTCGGTCACAAGCAACCAGCATCACCCCTACCTCTTCGGGACTCACCGCCGGGACGACTCTAGGATGACTCGGCAAACAAAACAATTTGTGAAATCACGTATCAGAGTGGTCTCGTTAGTAAGTCCCGGAGAGGTGGCAAGAGACTTTGATTTAGCCTTAGTGGTAGGCGAGTGAAAACTAACTAAAACTAATTAAAATAACTCCCTTTATTTTCACTCTTTTATTGGCTTTTGACACCCTAATTATATTAAATTAACTACATTATCTTTTGCTGATCTCACTCTCGATTAAAGATTATTTCTCTCCTTTTTTCTGCTTTTTCTGCTTTTTCTTTCCTTTTTCTACTTTTTCTTTTGTTTTAACTTCATTAAAAGACAAAACTACCTACATCTACATCGGTTTCGAACAACTTTTTTAACCCTTAGCCACTTCTTCCACACACATCATATTTCAACGTTTCATTCATTTTTGTCTTATTATAAACTCATTCCGCCAATTATTCACTTTATTTCTCTAGATAATCCCATGATTATGAATTTTTCAACTACGATTTTTGAAAAATTTTTAGGAGAATTTACTAAAAAATTGATTACCATGGGTGATGAATGCACTATACACAATTTACTCATATTTTATCATATTGTTTTTTGTAATGTAGTCACTATGGAATACAATAGCAAAGAGAACCAAAATCGCTTAAATGTATCTATTGCTAATGAAATTGCGAATGGAGAACAGTTGCCCATAAATTTATTTGGAACTTCATACACTAAACATTGAAAATTTTTCCTTCATATATATTTGTTTTATGTGAATAGTGACTCTTTTAATGATGTAATTGAAATATTTTACTGTCTAATTTGGGTAAATTATTTTTTCGGGAGAGTAACCATTTTTTGGGTAGCCAAGCGGTTGAAAGACTATCTTATAGTAATTGCATGTGCAACTTATTATTGTAGTACATTTTTATTTTTGAGGATGATTTGCTTTCCATTGATTATTGTATCAAAATTCTGATGCATGTAGAATTGACATGTGTGTGTACGTACGTACGTATGTATGTATGTATGTATGTATGTATGTAAGTATTTGCAAATGGTTTAAATGGGTTGTCTTATAATATCGTTACAATTGCCATAATTTCTTGTCAACAACTCTACTTATATCATGTAATCAAGGCAAAGATAGTATCCTATGTAATAATCTTTTAGGTATCATTTTCTTTTGCATTTGCATGATAATATTCAATGTTTAGAAATTTTTATGTACTCAACTTTGGCATATTTTTAATTTTTTGTGAAAGTATCTATCATCATGCAATGATAGCATGATAAATAAATAAAATTTGGACTAGCAGATTCACTAAATAAATTGAAAGTTGAGCAATTAAAATAGCAGACTACAACATAATGGCACATATTGAAGTTATATTTAAATGAAGGATGTACTAAAACTAGTAGATGGTCTCTTCACTCTTAATTGTGCTTAGTTTATTTTATTAAAAAAATAGTTTTGTTATACAAAAGAGAGAGAGAGAGAGAGAGAGAGAGAGAGAGAGAGAGAGAGAGAGAGAGAGAGAGAGAAACTTACAACTCATTAGTACAATGTTTAGTTTTTTTTAGTTTTTTTTTTTTTTTTTCGGTCTCGCTTTACCTTTACTCTAAGCCTTCTTACAAGACGTAAGAATCAAAACTCACACTTGATACTAAACCGTTCCCATGCCAAACCCCCGAGTAAGTGGGGATTCGAACCTCGCACCTCTCCTCCCATGTGAAAAGATGACCACTGAGGTCAATTCTAGTAGTTATTAATACAATATTTAGTTAGATCTCTATCAAATAACTTATTTTTTAGGGGAAAAAAAGCACCAATTTTATTCTAAATGGAGAAAGAAAAGGAACAAATCAAAAATGAAGAAAAGAAGGGAAGAAATAATCTTAAATTAAGTGGGAGCCCCACATTTAACCTTAATAATTGTTATTGAAAGGAGCATGGCTAATTTCATCTCCAACGAAAATGGGAACACAAGAGAAAGAAGGAAAAGAAGAAGAAGAAGAAATCATCTTATATCAAGAGTGGGACCTACAAGGGATAAAGTAGTCAATTCAATGTGTAGAATTGTTTCAACTTCTAGCACAACATCAAATATGTAAATGTTGAAGAAATTAATATTGAAAATTTTGATATATAAGTTGACAATTGGTGAATTCCAAAAGTACAAGATCAAATTTACCAGCAATCTAAATTTAGATTCTTTTCAAAATTGATTATTCAATTAAAGCTGAAGAAAGAGACATCCCTCTTTCAATTCTAACGAAGTTATTAATTAGATCCCAAAGTAATTTTAAGAAACACAAACAAGAATTCAATTACGTCCAAACAAGATTAGTTCAAGTCATTGTTATCCAAATTGTTGGTTTCTTTAAGAGACAAAAGCATCTTAAAATTATAACTGTCAAGACCTTTCTCAAGCGAAATATCCTAAGGTGATTAATCCAGCTTTCATCAACAATGGCTTCATCAATTTTGGGGGTCGTCTCATAAATCAGTGCCATGGAATTCATCAATCCTTTATATGTAAACCTGGTTTTGATTTCTTTATCAATTTTTCCAAGGACTTGTTCTTTAGGATGATTTGTTTTGAACTTCCAGTCCTTTGTTAACAGTGTAGGATTTGAGCATTATGTTTCTGGTTATCACGATTGATGGACATCATCAGCCAATGCATGGATTCTTCACTATCATCAGTCTGCATGCCTAGCAGATTATCCTTGAACTCGACATTAATAGATTCCTCCACTTCTTAAGATGCTTTGTTAAATATACAATAGGATCTACTAGAAGTTGAGTAGCCAAAAAAAATACCTTCATTTGCCCAAGGATCAAATTTCCCAACATTATCACTGGCATTCTTGAAAATCTAACATTTGTACCCAAACACATGAAAGGATGAAATAGTTGGCCTTCTACCTTTGAAGATTTCATGGGGTGTCTTCTCCAACAATGGTCTTAAAAGTACTCTATTCATGATGTAACGGGCTGCAGCGACAACTTCTACTAGAAGTAAGTAGGAATGCAACTTTCTATTATCATGGTTCTTGCCATTTCTTGAAGAGAGCGATTTCTTATTTCAATAGTACTATTTTATAAAGGAGCGTAGGCAGTAAAGAAATTGTGATCCACACCATTTTCATCACAATAATCATAGAAACTTTTATTTTCAAACTCTCCTCCATAATCAATTCAAATGGACGTGATGTCATATTCTTTTTCGTTTTGAACTCTTCATGCAAACTTCACAAATGATTGAAACGCATCGTGCTTGTGAGCTAGAAACATTACCCATGTAAATTTTGAGTATAATAATTAACAATAACCAAACAGTATCTCTTTCGTCCAAGACTCATGGTTCTGGTTGGTCCGAATAAATCCATATGCAATAGTTGCAAAAATCCTTTAATGGCAACAGTCTTTATGGGCTTAAATGAACTTCTAACTTGCTTTCCCTAGAGGCATGCATTGCAAGATTCAGACTTCTCATACTTGATCTTAGGAAATCCACAAACGAGATCTCCAGAAGATATCTTGAGAATCTACTTCATATTGACATGACCTAATCTCGTGTGCCACAAATTACTTTCATCACTAATTAACTCTAAGCATTGGACATGATCAAGCAGGTATATATTTCTATAACGCTTTCTAGTAAAAGATCGTGACTTGTCTTGGCTCATGCCAACACACTTGCCTTCTTCGAAGTTAATTTTGTAATCTTTGTCACAAAGTTAAGTGATACTTAGTCAATGTGGTTCAATCTTTTGATAAGTGAAACATCTTTAATAATCAAATTTTTTAACCTAATGTTTTCTTTACCGATTATCTTTCCTTTGTCTTTTCCTCAAAATGTGACATTTCCTCAGTTAACTTTGAGTAACACCTTCAAACTTGATGTTGTCTCCAGTACCGTGAGCAACCATTGTCCATATTTCACTTATTTTCCTTCAAGATTACCTACAATCAAGGAAATTATCATCAATTCTTTGGTACCAAGATAAATCTGGGTCTTTTTTTGTTAGGCTTTAAATCTATGTTGAATCTCCAATGGATCTTGTTTGACTTCATCTACTCTAATTCATATTTGAAGTGACCATTTTCATTGCAGATTGAACAATTTCAATTGTTGACTAACAGATCTTGTGAAGTGTTTTGCATAATGGTTCTCATTGAGAAATATAGAAGGTTTTTATGTCAATCTCCCTTGCACTTCTTGAAAAAGATTCTTCTCTTCTTCATTATCCTTATATCACATACCACATTTTTTATACTGAGGAATTTGTATAGAGTGTACTACGGTATTTTGGGCCAAGATAGTACTTATTACTAATTTTTGAAATCTCTTCCTTAAGAGAAGCATTTTCTTTTTGAGAAAGCTCATGTTCATTTCTAATGATTATTTCCTTCTACAAATTTTTGAGTTCCTTTCTTTATAAAAGGTTTTGGCTTCAAAATTCTGAAACTTCATTTTTCAGCTCAAAAATCTTTTTGGAAGCCTTTTTGTGCTCCTCAAAGATTTCCATAAAAAAAAAAAAAATTCTACATTTCCTCATAAGATAGTTCAAAAAACTTTACCTCATTTTCTTCATCACTTTCCAAGTTTTCATCAAATAGAGATTTGCTTCATCATCGTCACTAGACCCACATTCAATGTTACCGCATGTTTTAGCTTGCAATGCACGTTTCTTCTTTTCAAACTTGCTTTTCTTTTTCTTGAGGAGTGGATATTTTGGCTTTATGTGTCCCAGTTTCCTACATTCATAGCAAACAATATATTTATCTTTATTTTCTTCTTTGCTCTTGCTTGGATTCTTATCTTCTAAGAATTTATCTATCTTATTCCTTTGTGGTTTCCTCATTTCCTCATGAAGCTCTTGAATTTCCTTATTAATAGTGCCATGTCTTCATCATTGTTGTCTTCTACTACTATTTGCCCATTTGCATCAGCATAATAAGCTTTAAATGTTATAACTTTCTTATCTTTGAGGTAATTATTATTATTATTTCAAGCACTCTGCTTTGTAGGACATTAGTGTACCTGTCAACTTAACTATAGTGATGGTAGACTCATCATTGTCTCTCAAATGGAGGTCTTTATGTAGCTCCATTCTTTGGGTAGTGCTCTCAGCAACTTGTACACTTTTTCTTTGTTAGTGAAGATATATCCTTGATTTAATAGGCCACTCACTATTTCAACGAACCTTGTAAATATTTGTGTTACTATTTCATCATATTTCATCTTGAATAGCCCATAACTTTCAAGGAGAATGTTCATCTGTCTTCTTCACCTTGTCAATTCCTTCTAAAGTTAGTTATAGTCAATCTCAAATTCCTTAATGGTCACACAAGAGGAAATTCTATTGAATATAAAAGATGTTTGGCTCTAGCATTATGTCCAGTACTTTGAGTTTCTTCTAAGCAAACAGTTGCCTCAACTTTAGTAACTTGAGCATTTTCTCTTTCTTGCTAAGTAAGAGCTCTAGCTAGTACTACTATTTCATTTTGAATCACATCCCACGTGAGCAAAATAGTAGCTTAAATGTAGGCTTACATCCTTTGCTTCTAGTAGCCATAGATGAAGATTTTTTTTTTTTTTTTTTTGGTGAAAGTAAGTGAAGATTCATATGCTCAAAAGTAATAAACTTCTAATAACAAGTAATGAAACTCTTATACCAAGTGTTGAGGTTAACTAAGCAATCTAGAGGGGAGTGAATAGGTTGTTTTCACAAGATTTGAAATTATACGCGGAAATCAACAATAGTATGTGGAAATCGGGAGAAAAAAATAATAACAAGATCGGGTGAAGCAGATGTATAACAAATCAAGTAAGGACAATTTAAAGATAACACCCAACAACTTATAGTGGTTCGGCTTTATCACCAAGCCTACATCACCTCTCCAAACTAACAATCACAACTTGAGTTGGAATGCACTTGTAATCACCAAGATAAGTTACAATCAATAACCAATGATCCTATCATATGATAGATCACACTCTCAGGACTTAGTCAATGCTAGAAATTTGACAAGGTATGACACTTTTCGTTGATGTTTTCAAAAGGTTATTGCACTCAAGTGATTGAAAATAATTATAATGTTCAACTGAGCATCGTACATAAATTATAATACTTAAGTGATCAAAAATAAAAAGTTATGGCACTCATGTAAGTGCCCTACAAAAAATTGTGGTACTTGTGATATCCTTTACCCTAAAAAGTTATCCTTGCTCTTGGTGAGGTGGATGAGTGGGACTCAATATCTCAACTCGCCGGAAAGAGCAATTAGTTTTGTTGAGGAAGCAAAATCACCATTACAACAAAGGACATCAACGATTTGTTAATTAAAGACCAAGATGAAGGGAGTAGTTTCCAAGTATATTCTAAAGAGTTCAGAATCTTTAAAATGATGGAAATGGATTCTTTCCATGCTCTTTGACATTTTAGTAAATATACCTCCTGGATGGATGTCTTGCCCCATGACAATGGTGATATCTCGTGTAAAATTACCAACAAAACAGAATTGCCATTTGCTCTTAAGGTTATTAGTTCCCCATTTCGCTGCAAAAGCAAAAAAAGTTTTGGAAAGATGAGTCAAAGAAATTAGATATGGAAGTAGGAAATCCTTCACAAATTAAAGATTAGTCATCTTTCTTGATATCGCATGTGTGACATTCGAAAATTCCTATGTCAATTAATGTGTAAGAAATGAAGGGGACAAATGTCACAAGTAGAAACTTTAGTTGAATTAATAATGTTGTAGTACGATGGCGATAAAATGTATTTTTCATGTCCATAGTTTTCGGAAAGTGATTTTATTAGGGTTATATTAATTAATTAATATTTGCTCTTGGGTTGATTATTTAGAGTGACGTGGAAATGTGTATCCTCATATTAGCTTTTAACTAAGATCGTTTCAAGATTGCATAACACACATGTGACATAGTAGAAATTTACTAAGTTGAGTTTTGCATGGCGTTTGGTAACTTTCATGGAACGTTTTAGTGGGTTCAAAATATTTTTTTCAATTTATCAATAATCAAAATATCTACTTTGGAACCATATAGTTAAGCCAAATGTCACTCTTTGATTAGTACAATTCTCTCTCATCAACCACCAAGTATCTTTAACCCAAGCTATCATTACTTTTTCTTTTCTTTTCTTTTTTTTTATGCTGAGGATCTAGCCTAGCTCACCTCATGGGAGCACAGCACCGACTATACCTTGGGGGAGATTGGCCCAGCAACCCACCATCGAGGCCCCCCGCTTAAATCATGGAACTACTCTGGGAGTTGTGGTGGACTTCGGGAGTCGAACCCTTGACCTGGGGGTCAAGAGGCCAGGCCTCAACCAGCGCCGCCATACATGGGTGGGTCAAGCTATCATTACTTTTAACCCCTGGTTTTTTGTTTTTATCCATTTGTAACTCATATGAGTTTCTAAATACCATTTTGAAATGCTTCAAGCCTTCGAGATCTCTCTCTCTCTCTCTCTCTCTCTCTCTCTCTCTCTCTCTCAAATTTTACTTTCGAATCTTTTGAGAAAATGTGACATCTCGAAATTTCAGTCCTATTTTCAATTGAATAAATCAAGCCTTTCATCGACGCGCTTATAGTGCTATTCTCATAACTGATCACTCGTGAGATAACTAGACTATCTAGGAAAGTCAATAAGAGATTTTAATGCAATAGAATTGGAAATTCAATCAAAAATCGGCTACTCGACCGTGCTCATTTGCATAAGTCATTACGGCATAGTTAAAAATTAATTAGAGATCGGGGATAGGTTGGTTCGACTGAGATGTGTGGCTAAACATGGGTGATTCCACTAATTTGCGAAATTTTTGTCGAACGGCACTAGACTGATTTTTCTATCGTTTTGGTACCCTGTGTCCGTATTTGAAATCTCGAGATTTTCACGACCACTAAGAGTCACCGATGTGTCAAAGAGGTTCATTGTGGCTCGAAAAAAAATCGACCACGGGCCATTTGCATTAAAAATTTATAAAAGTTACCCGATAGCCTAGTTCACGCTAAAATTGCACTAGATTGAAATTAATCGTGAATTTGAATTCGATTTTAAAAATTGAAAGTTCTGTTATGTCACAAGTCATTTTAGAAACATTGACTCAGTCTCCAAAGATTTTTCTACAAATTGAGATTTTTGGCGAAAATTCAGGATAATGCCGTTTTCGACCAGGAAATTCAAAGGACCATCTTTTATCGCGAAATTGGGATGCAAGTAGGTTTCATTGGTAAGGAAAAATACCAATTTGATTGAGGATACAATGGTGGAATTTTTAGAGGCCGAATTGAGTTGATTCAAGAAAGATTAGAAGTGGAATTGAGGGAAATTGTCTTCAAAATTCGTAGGTCCCCCCCTTGGACACAAACCTTGGAACATCTCCAAAGCTTCTAGAGGAAGATTAAGCTGGAAAATTGGCTAAGGAAGCCAACTAGCGTGGTGGACCAAGTCAAGGGAGCAAAGGGATAGAAGAGAGGCCTAAAGGGACCCTCCACTAGCCAAAGCTGTCCCCTCTCTCTCTCCTTGATGCCATCGACCCCCTCTCCCCATTCCATCCCTTGAAACTTCCAACAACCTAGAAAATTAACCAGCACCCTCCCCGTGCCTGTCGAGCAACCGTCCAAGCCGTCCAGCACTACCGTTCACCGTCGCTTGCCCGTCGCACACCACGCCAGCCGCGCGATCGTCCCGTGCGTTCCTAGCCGTCATTCCACCCAGGTGCAACCCCCAGGCCGTCCCTCAAGCTATTTGGACCACCCTCACCATCGCTGGAGCCGCTTGGTTGCCCGTCGAACCGCCGGAAGCCCACCGCAGCCCATCCGCCATCTATTGTCACCGTTTCCAGCCCATTCGTCCGCTTAGCTCCCTCCTTAACCCATCGAATAGAAACCAAAGCCCCTAGGTTTGCAGCCACTATTTGGCCCATTTGGTGCCCTTCTGGGCCTCGCTTGTTGCACCCTCTTTGAAGTTTGTGGACCTTCTCCACCTCGCCATCGTTTTGGTTCAAGCGGATCGTTAATCAAGTGAGTTTACTCACAAATCCTCACTTAGGGAGCTAAGACATTTAAGGGTTGATTAGATTAAGTTAAACTTGGATTATGTGGTTAGTTAGAATGGATTAGTGAATTAGTTGATCTTTAATGCATGTTAGGTGGTTAGATTAGTGTAATTAGCAACTAGATAAGCTATAATATTTATCTAGTGAGGTTCGGGAATTTTCCAAACCCGTCTCGGCATTTAATTAGGCTTTACGGGCCTAAGTGTGCATTTTGGTATTTATTAATTAATTTATGTAATTATTTAATTAATTATTAATTTTCTGAAAATTAGACCGGAATAGCCGGTGACCGGAATTTTCCGTTGATTGCAATGGTGTTGTTAATTTATTTATTTGACTGTTATTTCATGCAATTTGAGTGTTAATTGCAATTTTGGGATATTTATCCTAAAATTTTATATTTTCAATATTTGATTGGAAATTACTTGGCATGGGTTTACAATGCCAAAAATGCATTTGTGGATTATTGAAATTTGTGGGATTTTCAAAAAGGGAAAATATTGTATTTTGGCTAAGGCTGACCATACACTCACACACAATTATTTTTATCAGGAATGATAAAAATTGTGGCATTCTTAGATGGTGAGAACAATATACTATATCAGCCCAATGGTTGGTATGTTAGCTTAGTGAGAGTAATATATCGGTATACTATATCAGCCCGATGGTTTGATATGCCAGCTTAGCAAGAGCAGTATACTTGAGTAGCTTCTGGTGAGCATTGACAAGTGTACTATATCAACCTAAGGGCTTGGATATGTCAGCTTAGCGAGAACAGTACACCTTAACAGCTTCTGATGAGCATTATTAGTGTACTCTATCAACCCGATGGCTTGGATATATTAGCTTAGTGAGAGTAGTGCACTATTTATGAGCTTAGTGCGAGTTATACTATCTATTTTCAGCTTAGAGTGAGTAGTCCTTGATATGATCAGACTTTATAGATAGTATTGAATGGATTGACTAAGTGATGGTCTTGCTGACATGGAATCGACTAGGTCGATTGATCGATGATTCGATCTATTGTAATGGTTTGAATTGTGAATGTGATTCAATGAATTTTTCAATTGTATTGACTTGCAGGAAGGAACTAAGGTAAAGGTAAGTTTTTTGGCTTGTGCTTGCGTTTAGGCAACCCTTGGGGCATATTTTCTTCCTAGTTGAGGCTTAGGGGGTGAACTTGCTAAGATGTCGTCTTACCCCGTTGTGGGATAACTTTTTCAGATCCTTAGATGACAGCCCCTCCTGAACGTTTTGGTCGACCAAAGAAGGTCGTGGAGCAGAAGAATTTTATCCCGATGCATGGGAACCCAAGGGGATGGGTGTACGAGTTGGTAACAACCGTGGTCTAGGTTGATGAGACCTTACCCCATAAGGTACCCCATCAATATAGATCATGGTATCATCAGGAGAGGAACAAGAATAGAGAGGGTCATATAGCTGAGTCTAAGATCCTGTTGTACATGCTGGAGGTTGGGGAAAGGCACGACTGACCCTCCAAGCGGATCAGTGGTGGATTCGTATCTGTCGGACCCAGGGACCCTGGAGTATTCTGAAGAAGCTTCGAATGCCTAAAGGCCTGTAGCTCCTACCCCCTTGTTTTGTAGACATTGTTTATAGTCGGTTATTATTGTATTTGACATAGTTTGATGTGTGTATACAAGTGTGGTTTGGTTTTCAAGAAAAATTGTGACCTTGCTTTTCTATCCCATATTGTTGTTGTCTAGGAATTTAATTAATTGCTTCCGCATAAGCATTAAATTGAATGGATTAGCAACGTGTCCTAGGATGTCACTATTTAATCAATCAGTGAGGGATGGACACGCACTCGGAGGATCGGGGCGTGACAGTAAAAGCAAGAGTTTATCATTGTAATATTTCGATATTTCAAGTCTATTGAAGGTGAAGTATTGTATTTCGTCTTCATCTTATCAAAGTAGTTTTGTCCCTTGAAAATATCGAGAGTTGTTAATTTATGTTCTTGATTATTTTACTTTGAATGTAATTAAAGCTTTGATTCGCTCAAGACAATTTAAGGTAAGTGAAACTCTAACTACTAAATTAGATTGATCTACCTTGTACCTTTAACTTGGTTGTTTGATGTTTGTTAATTTTGGCTTGAAAGTTAAGGTCTAGTGTGTGAAGGTTTTTGTTAATAGTGTGTCGAATCCTTGGGTTCTTGTTACTTGAATAGATGACTCTCTACGTACTAAGATTGCGATTTGCCGATTTCCATAAGAATCAGTGACATGTTAGGTGAAAAAGGTGAAACTAAGCTTGAGTGATATTTTTGTGATTCGACTAAGTTACCGATTTATTAGCTAAGTGTTACCGATTAATCACATGGTCAATTCTTAGAGTTATTGATGTTTACATGGCTAATTTATTGGAGTTATCAATGTTTACATGGTCGATTCTTGGAGTTGTTGATGTGCACATAATTGATTCCTTAAGTTGTTGATTGTCAAGTTATCAATTCGTCAAATGGTCGATGTTCACATTGTCGATTCCTTGAGTATGTTATCATTGCTTGCAAGAGAAATGCAAAGAGTAAGCATGTCATTGTCTTTGCCTATGCATGTAATAATTGAAAGGGCAAACTAATTTTTTTTTTTTTCAGAAATGACTTACATGAAAAGATGTTGTGTACTAAATGTTGATTCTTGAAAATGATTATTAATTTCGTTCTTCATGCAAGAAGATCATATTATTATAGTGTTATCATGTGCAATACTACTATGTGATTAAATAAGAAAATTATTATGTTAAATTGTTCCATTGTTCATAAGTTAATGGGTAAGACACCTCAAAGTTGAGATGCCCCAAAAGTGTTAGGGATGCTTTAGGAGTGGAGATGTCCCAAAAATGTTAAGAATGCCTCAGGAGTCAAGATCTCTCATATGCAATGTTACCCCAGGAGTAGTCGGGATGCTTCACAGTGAAGATGCGTCATTTGTCGAGATGCTCAAGGTGTGTTCAGGATGAGATGAAATAAGGGATGTGATGCTTGTCTATGTGTGTGTAAAGGTGCATATATTAAAACATGTCTAATTAGTGTAGCCGTGCATCATAATATGTAATGACATCCTCTTGCATTTGAGGGAATTGTCTTATGCCACATTGCTCATCGATTTCCATTAGCATATTATGATAAGAAGAATAATGCATTTATTCATTTAATTGCCTCTTATAGCTACTTATTGCTCGTCTTGATTTAACGTCGTTTGTTAGTACTAGGTTGAGTGGCAAGATGATATCCTACCTTAGATATTTCATTTATTAAGCATTGGTTCATCCCTTGATTTTTAGATTTGTAGGATGAATCACCCTCCTCCACTACAATTTAGAGTTCCTATGTATTTATCAAAATGTGTTAGTACCTGAATCGGCGGAAATTTATACTAAGTGTAGCTTAGTGGTATGGATTGACATAGGTATACTTGGGGGATCCCTCGTCGATTTATTGCCCGGTACTTCAACATTGATGAGGAGTTTTTTGGACCACTTGGGGGCTATGATGCCTCCCCTAGTTTCGATAACAATGGAATGTCAATGAACAAAGTCATTGATTCGTAATCTAATTTGCTCGGCTTTTTTGGGCATAAGAGCATGGGATGTTGAGAAAACCTCTTCATATACTTTAAAGTTGAAAAAACTTGAACCAAATCTAGAGGAATAAGAAGTTCATAAAAATTTGAATAAATCTAGGTAAATAGTCTACAATATCAACATTATTGTCATACTCAAGAGAATATAACCTAAAATATGCAACATGAATGAATACCTTATAAAAATAATAAGTCTAATGAAAGCGCAGGCTGTCTGATCGAAATGCTATATCAAAGAATAACTTCAAGGATTATTATTATTATGCATCAATGCTCATGAAAATTATTCAATATCGTTCAAGAATCATCAATATATATATATATATATATATATATATATATTGTGACATCTTGAATTTCAGGTTCTGTTTTCAATTGAATAAGTTGGGCTTTTCATCGACGCGCTTATAGTTCTTTTCCCTGAGCTGATCACTCTTAGGATAACTAGTCTATTAGGTGAAGCCGTTAAAGAATCTAAATGCAATAGGCTTTAGAATTCAATCAGGAATCAACTGCTCGATCGTGATAATCGACAAGGGTCATTACGGCACCATCAAAATGGATCAGAGACCGGAGATATGTTAATTTGATAGATGTAGGTGATTAGTGTGTGGGTGATTCCACCTGATTACAAAATTTCTGTCAAACGGCACTAGATCGATTTTTCTGTCATTCTGTACTCTGTGTCTGTATTTGAAACCTCGAGATTTTCACAACAAGCAAGAGCCGTCAATATGTTGAAGAGATACATTATGGCTCAAAAATAATCGACCGCGGGTCAATTGCATTAAAAATTCCTAAAAGCTATTCGGTAGGTTAGGTCATGCTAAAATTGCGCTAGATTGAAATTAACCGCGAAATTGAACCCGAAGTCCAATCATGTCACGATTCATCTTAGGAATGTCGACTCACCCTCCAAATATTTTTCTGCAAACCAAGATTTTTGGCGAAAATTCAAAGTATGACCGTTTTGGACCGGGAAAATTAAAAGACTGTTTTTTAGCACACCATTTGTCATCAAGTTGGTTCAATTGATGAGGAAAAATGTGAATTTAAGTGTAGGCACCTTGGTTGAATTTATGGGCATCAATTGGATTACATTGGAATTGAAATTGAATGAATTTGGAGGGAAATTGTCCAAATTTGTAGCCAAGGGGTTAAACCACTTTTGGACCTCTTCAATGGCTTGTTAGGGAAGCCTTGGGTGTGCAAATGGCTGAGGTTGAAGGCTAAAGAGGTGGGGGCCAAGCAATGAGCATTTGGAGATATTTTGGTGGACTTTGAGGGCAATTAGGACCCTCTAATCTTCAGCTAGCTTCTTCTTCTTCCCTCAGCCCACTTTATCCATTGTAGAGGCATTTGAGAGCTTGAGAAAGCCAAAGATCAACTAGCTCCATCCCCCTTGGCCGTTGACAGCCACCGAAGCTCCCTCGCCGCCCGTTCACCCATCACGCGCCAACCACATGCCCATGGGCTCGTCGTCAAGCCCCTACCGTCTCACCTCCTGCTCGCGACTAGCCACTGTCCCGAGCTACCCAGGCCACCGTTCGCTGCCGTCGAGCATCACCATCGCTCGCTGGAACCGTCACCGCCCGTCCCGTGCCATTCCAGCCTGTCCAAGCCACTCTATGACATCTTGAATTTCAAATTCTGTTTTCGATTGGATAAGTTGGGCTTTTCATCGACACGCCTATAGTTCTTTTCCCTGAGTTGGCCACTCACGGGATAACTAGTTTATTAGGTGAAGCCGTTAGGGAATCTAAAAGCAATAGACTTGAAAATTCGACCAGGAATCGATTGCTCGACTGTGCTAATCTACAAGGGTCATTACGGCACCGTCAAAATCAATCAGAGATCAAAGATAGGTCAATTCAGTAAAGGTATGTGATTAGTGTGTGGGTGATTCCACCTAATTGCAAAATTTCTGTTGAACGACACTAGATCAATTTTTTTTGTCGTTTTTGTACCACGTGCTTGTATTTGAAATTTCAAGATTTTCACGACAACCGAGAGTCGTCAATGTGTCGAAAATGTATAGTGTGGCTCGAAAATTCGTAAAAGTTACCCGATAGGTTAGGTCACGCTAAAATCGCACCAAATTGAAATTAACTATGAAATTAAACCCGATTTTAGAAATTGAAATATCTGTCATGTCATGATTTATTTTCGGAACATCGACTCACCTTCCGAAGATTTTTCTGCAAATCAGGATTTTTGGCGAAAATTCGAAGTAATGCCATTTTTGACTGGGAAAATTGGATAGCCATTTTTTAGCGCACCGTTAGCCATCAAGTTAGTCTAATTAGTGAGGAAAATGTGAATTTGAGTGTGGGCACCTTGGTTGGATTTATGGACTCCAATTTAGGTCCAATTGGATAGGAATTGAAGCAAATTGAATGGAATTGAAGGGGGATTTCACAAAATTCGTAGGCCTTAGTGGTGTGCAACATTTGGACCACTTGGAGTCTTGTTAAGGAAGCTTTGGCTGCTGCAAATTGGCCTTGGAAGACAGCCAAGGTGGAGGGGGCAAGCAATAAGTGAATGAGGATAGAAGAGAAGACTTTGTGGCCAAGATGGGCCCCCTCCAATCTTCAACAGTCTTCTTCTTCTTCCTCAGCCTTCCTTTATCCATTTTAGAGACTTTTGAGAGCTAAAAATTGTAGAGAGACCAGCTAACCCCTCCCCCTAGCCGTTAACCATCGCCCGAAGCAGTCGGACCCGCCGCTCGCCCGTCGCACCACTCACGGGTTGCTCTGTCCCCCGCGCACACTGTCTGCTCATCCCGCGTCGTATCGCCCCATGTTCCACCTAGGCCGCGTCCCAAGCCTCCGTCCAGCCGATCGAAGCCTCACTGTCACCGTTTCAGCCACCATCAACTACCATCAAGCCTCGCGTGGACCGCTGCAACCATCGCCGCCTAACCCGTGTCGTTTAAACCCCGTCTGCCCTTTTTAGCCCAGCTCAATAGCCATGCTCTCAACCCAACCGTGAGTTGTTGGGCCCATTTTAGGCCTCTTCCAAGTGTTGGTTGGCGTCGTTGTTAGGCTTGGTTGTTGCTCGCCTCCGCGTCGCCGTCGCCGTGGACTCATCGGATCGCTAAACCGGCGAGGTTACTTGCTAAACTCTATTTAGGGAGTTAATGATGCTTAGGGGTAATTAGTTTAAGTTAATTAGGGATTATGTGGTTAGTTAGATTGGATTAGTGATTTAATTGCTTAATTATGCATATTAAGTGGGTAGATTAGATTAATTAAGGACTAGATAAGTTGTGCTATTTATCTAGATAGGTTTGGAAATTTTCTAGGCCCGTTTAGGTGGTTAGATTAACTTTTCAGCCTAAGTTAGTATTTTTGGTATTTAATTGCATTTATTTAATTATTTTGGTATCTATTTAATTACTAAATATTTTTTCGTAAATTATACCGAGATAGCCGGTGACTTGAATTTTGCATGGATTGTAGTGGTGTGGTTAGTTTATTCAATTGAGTGTTAATTTGCACAAATTGAATGATGATTGAAATTTTGGTTATTTATTCCAAAATTGTGAAATTGTGATATTTAATTAGAAAATCCCGGGGTTCGGGTTTTGAAATCGAAAATGGTTTTAAATATTGTATCAAATAGTGGGATTTTAAAAGAAATGATATCAATTTTTCGGGTTCGATCTAACTATGTATCCACACACGATTATTTTCATCGGGTGTTTTTAATACGAAGAAAAATGGTCAAGTGCATTATCTTAATTGAGACATTTGAGTACAATGCACGGTGTCCTTGGCCGTAATTGATTGATCGTGTGTTGGCTATGCGAACCCATCTCGAGTATTTACGCTAGATGAAGCCCCTACATGGGTTGCCCCTGAATAACAGAAGCCGATCGCGGTAAATTATGGACCTATACTCCTTCGAGAAAGACATCTAGAAGAGATGTTGCCATGCTCAATGGGGTGAGACGACGCCTAGCTACGCCAGAAGACTGCCGAACATCGAGTAGGCTGTGCCCATTGGATCGAGATCAAAAATTAGGAACGCGTGTTTGATTGAGTGAAATGCGCCAGATTATGGGACAAAATTGTATTGCACGGTATGAGACGTGTCATAACGATTTAGCCCTATAATGGGGACCCTGTGATTGTTTGAGTTTGAATGTAGCATTCCAATTGATTGAGCTTGATTACTGCTCATGTCTATATATGAATTATATCGACATGCAGAGAGGAACTGAGACGAAGTGAGTCTTTATGATTATGTGGTTGTGTGATTGCGTGGTTATGACACATCTAAGTGTATTTTCTTCCTAGTTGGAGTTTAGGGGGTGAATTTGCTGAGATATTATCTCACACCGTCATGGAATTAACCTTTTCAAGTCCTTAGATGGCAATTCCTCCAGAACGTTTTGGTCGACCTGTGACGGTTACCGAGCGGAGTTTTGACTACCCTATCCCCGAGGCTCACTGGGTCTATGTGCTCATGGTGACCACCGTCTAGGTCGATGAGGGTCTACCTCATAGGGTACCGCATCGATTCAGAGCGTGGTTTCGCCACAAACTCAATGGATACAGGGAGGGTCCCCTCCAAGGTTTTGAGATCCCCGCTGTGGTAGTCGATGCCGCTCTTGGCGAGAGTGCAGCTGACCCTCCTGATGGTGCTGTGGAGGACTTGAAGCCCTCGGAGCCTATGGAGACCGAAGGATTGGCGAATGTGTCCGACTAGTTAGTCTTAGGACAACTTTGTTTTGAGAGCCGGTCTTTTGTAGACTCTTGTCTATATACTAGCTTTTGTATACAAATCGGGGTGTTTATAAAAGCGTGTTTTGGCTGTAAATTGTTTCCCTGCTTTTCTATCCCATGCCTTTTACTGTCAAGGGATTTGTTTATTCGCTTCCACATGTGCAATAAAATGAAAGGGTTGGTGACTCATCCTGGAAAGTCGCAATTTAATCAACCACCGAGGGATGGACACACACTCGAGGTTTGGGGCATGACATCCCCGCCCGGAGTGGTATCAAAGCTAGTCAGTAGTTGGAGTGATAATGTGCAATGGTTTCTTGGGATAGTTAGTAGGAAATGCCTTTATTTTATGTTGATGCATGTGAGTGATAGTTGCTTGGTAGATTATTTTGTGAGGATCACTCAATTTTTAATTCTGTGTGGAATTGGAAAGTAGGTTTCTATAAAGAACTTATGTTATGAGTGATCAGGAGCAAAGACTCCTAAGAAGAGAACCATTGAACTAGCAACTTAGGGTAAGACGCCGACTAGGATCGATACCTGAGGTGGTCATGGTAGAGCACTAGCTCAGGCTAGCGTTAGTGGAGTAGCACCACCTCCAGTTGGTGCTAGGGTAGCAGCCCCTGGCAATCCTAGGATAGATGGGATCATTCAGGCACTAAAGACGCTAGGAAATGTGGTAGGGCAGCAGGCCCAGAATCAAGCTACCGTCGCCACTGCTTCAATCGCTAGTACTACCACCGCTGATGCTGCTACTGCTACCGCAACCGTTGCCGTACCTACCGAAGTTCCACCCAAGAACGTTGTTATTGAGAGAGAGGCCGATGCATAAGCTCGTTGAGCAAATTCTGAAGCTGAACCCACCAAGGTTCGCCTAGGCAAGAGATCCCAAAGCTGCAACCCTATGGATTCAGGACTTGGAGAAGGCATTTGCACTGCTAAGGTGTGCAGAGGAGAAGAAGGTCATCCTTGCAATTCATTAGCTACAGGGAATTGCAAGCACTTAGTGGAAGACCACTAGAGGAATTGTGTTCCCAAAAGGTGTGGTTCCAGAGTGGAATGCCTTCGTTGAAGTGTTCAATGACAAGTACTTTTCTGACAGTACTAGGGAACTGAAGATGGCGGAATTCCAGCACCTTCGCCAAGGTATGATAACTATAGATCAGTACAAAGCGAAGTTCGCCGAACGATCGCAATACGCCCCCAAACTAATCAAGGATCCGATAGACCAAGCTAGAAGGTTCAGAAATGGGCTCAAACAGGAGTTGAGGAGTCCACTGGTGCCATTCAATTTGAAGGACTACAACGACCTATATGAACGGGCCTAGTTGATAGAGAGAGACCAAAATGAACAAGCCTCTACATCTGGGTGAGGGTTCGGGTCAAACAGAGATGGAAATAGGTTTGGGAAGAAACCTATAATTGAAGGAAGGTATCCGATTCCACCCAACAAGAAGGGTGGGATAAGAAAGTCAGCGTTAAGATAGAATGATGTGTGTCGTTTTTGCGGAAGACAACATGGATCAGCCCCGTGCCATTCTAGGCCGGGTGCTTGCTTTGAGTATGGCCAGCAAGGTTACATAGCTAGGAATTGTCCTAGAAGACAAGTAGGACCGCGGTTACCGCCGCTGCCATTGTTAGGTCAGAACCAAGGATTTGCACCGCAGATTACACAGCAAGGTGGACAGAACATACCTCCAACGCAGGGAAAGGTGTACGCCATCACCAGAGGACCGGCAGAGGACTCGCCTGATGTGATCATAGGTACGGTCTCACTGAACGACCATACTGCATATGCTTTATTTGACCCTGGTGCGACTTATTCTTTTATAACTGAGCAGTTTGTTAAGCTGATAGGACTGAATCCTAAGTTATTGGAGTCAGTGGTTAGCATATCTACATCGTTAAATGATAAGGTATTGTCTACGATGTGTTAGAGAAAAATCCCTTAATGTTTTGAAGCTAACAAAACATCTTCGTCAGTCTAGTTTGAAGAGTTCAAGACCCAAATGTTTCAGTCTTAAGATCTCTAGACTCAACTATCAAAGTCTGATGATAGTTAGACTCAAATTTCAGAGTCTGCCCAAGTTGACAGCTTTTCAATCTAACGATTTAGGTTTTTAAAGATTGGATAATATCTTCTATGATTCATTCTATTTCATGGAAGATCTCTGGTTGAACTTAGCTCGAAAATTATTTGGTTATTCTCATCAAGATTTATCTCGATTTGAAAATACGTTGAAGAACAAGAAAAATTTGGAAGGTTCTACTTATGGAAACTCAAGATCTCGATTGTATGGGTGAAGGGGATTGATGAGCTATCTTCTACATATATTCGACAGCTTGAATATCACCTTAATTGATTCATTCCAATGGGTAGATTGGATGAACTCCTTTGGAAGGTGCTAACGGCTATGAAGACACAAAAGTGTATTTAAAGGTGGAGTCATTGTTGTTCGATGTAGTGCGCTGATAAAAAATTTCAAAGTCTGACCTCTGAAGCTCCTTGTTCTCACAATTCTTTGAGCTATAGTTGTGTACAAAGGAGGGAAACATACAATGAGGATTTGTGTGAGTAATAGCCAAGATTTTCTACTGAAGAAGTCTAGATCATAAGCTGTACAAAACTCTTTTGCTACATAGTGAATTCAGCCGGTGGGTTGTCAGCATGGAGAGTGGACGTAGGCTTGGATTAAGTCGAACCACTATAAACTTCTGTGTTCAAATCTTCTTACCTTAATCTCTTTATTTTATTGTTGCACGGTTTAAAATTGCTCAAGTGTTTAGTTTCAAGTCTTTATACTCTGATTTTCATTTCAAGTTGAGTGATTCTTGTTAAAGGTTTCAAAAGAAAATTATAAACACCTATTCACCCCCCTCTAGGTGTGCTTACTAGCCTTTATCAATTGGTATCAGAGCTTGTGTGCTTGATTGTTGGAAGTGTTTATACTTCCTAATCTAAAGATCTACGGCTAGTATTTTGGCTCCAGGTTTGATTAAAGGCCAAAGCAACACCAGACCACCTTATTTCGATAGGAAGGAATATAATGTATGGAAGAACAAGATGAAGGCATTCCTAAGATCAAAGGACCCTCTGGAATAGAACGTAGTAGAAAATGAATTATTCCCAAAGCTACATCATCCACAAGAAAAGAAATAGTAGATGGAGGAGGACCGTCACAAACCGAAATAACAAAGAGACAAGCCCTTGATGTTAAAACTATTTATTCTATATACTGTGCTTTATATCGTACTGAGTATAACAGAATCTCATCTTGTGAAACAACGAAAGAAGTCTGGAACAGGTTGCATGTCACTTATGAAGGAACGAATCGAGTTAAAGAAATAAAGATCAATATCCTTTTTGGACAATATGAAGCCTTCAAGATGAAACCAGAAGAATCCATTACTGACATGTTTAGTCATTTTACAGAAATTGTAAATGGCTTAGCATATGAGGGTCAGCCAATCTCGAGACCAATGAAGGTCAATAAGCTGCTGAGAGGACTCTCCAAAGATTGGAATCACGTAAATACTTCCATAAGAGAAACACAAAGGATCATGCCTCTTTCTATAGACGAATTGGTTGGCACACTTCAATCATTGCTTTAAAATCTAATGATGATTCTGATGATACCTATTCAGAAGATGACTTGGATAATGAAGAGTTAGCACTCTTAATAAGAAAGTTCAGAAGGTTAAACAGAAAAGAAAGAAGGTTCATTGGGAAGAGATAGAGCAATCAAAGATTTCAAAAGAAATCAAATGAAGAAAATGAAACCAACAAGGATGTTGTTTGCTTCGAATGTAAGAAAAATGGATACATCAAACCCAACTGCCCCTTGCTGAAGAAGAAGAAAGGAAAAAGAGAAAAATTCAAGAAGGCTCTTAAAGCTGAAACATGGAGTGACACAGAAAGTGAAGACAGTGATGAGAATTATGCCAACATCTGTCTTATGGCAAAGTCAGACTCAGATTCAGACTTAGTCTTAGAATCAGACTCAGAATCAGACTCAAATTTAGACTCAGACAATGAGGTCAAGGTTAGATATCTCAAAATTCCTACTAAAGTCTCGAAATATATAGATGAACTTTGTCTTAACCTTAAAGCTTCTCTTAAAAGGAATTCTGAATTAAAAAATGAGAATTCCAAACTAAGACCACAGGAAAAGATTTTGATTGAAAAAGTTGAAAATTTAAACAAATGTTTTGCTAAATCAAAAGAAAATGAAACTACTCTTTCAAAAGAAAATATTTGCTTGAAAGAAGACATTTTGAAAGTTACTAAAAATTTTTCAATAGGATCTGAAAAGTTAGATAAAATTCTTTCAATCTAAAGACCATATTTTAATAAGTCTGGCCTGGGAATGACATATGAAACTATTCCCTTGATTGATTTTCCAAAGGTAAAGGAAAGAATCAAAAATAGACTTACAAAGTCTTTTTACAAGAATCATTTTCAAAAGGTTTTTGTAAAACCTGTTGGGCGAAGTGCTCTCAAGTGCTCAAAGTGTAACAGCTCAGAACATTTTGAGAAGGAATATTCCAAAGTTTGGAAACATGTTAAGAGAGATTGGGCAAAGATTGTGTTTGGTACTAACAATGTTAGACCCAAGAAAACATGGGTACCAAAGAAAGCTTGAGTTCTTCATTTAACTGCAAGTTACTATCAAGAAGAAGATCAAATGGTACTTGGATAGTGGCTTCTCAAAACATATGACAAGAGATTCAACTTATTTCACAAATCTCTTACAAGTGAAAGGAGGAAGTGTATCATTTGGTGGCAACAACAAAGGAAAAATTGTTGGTTGTGGAACCGTGAAGATAGGAAATCTCACAATCAACAATGTCTCTTTAGTTGAAGGTTTAAACTATAATCTTCTCAGTATCAGTCAGCTGTGTGACACTGGATACAAGATCAATTTTCAAGAAGATACGTGTTCTGAAATCAGCAAAGACCTCACTCAATCATTCACTGGACGAAGACATGGAAATATCTATTTACTGGATATAAAGTCTGATAATTCTCAATGCTTGATATCCATTCAAGACGAAGCTATTCTCTAACACAGAAAGCTTGGAAATATCAACGTGAAGCAAATTGCAAAAGTATCATCCAAGAAGCTAGTTTGAGGACTACCTAACCTGAAATATCAAACACATGATCTTTGCACACCCTGCGTGCTAGGAAAACAGGTTAGAAACTCCTTCAAATCGATAAATCAGGTATCTATAAAACATGTTTTACAACTTTTGCACATGGATTTGTTTGGACCAATGAGAACACAAAGCATTGGAGGAAAAAGGTATTGTTTGGTAATAGTAAATGACTATTCTCGTTTTACTTGGGTATTCTTTCTTTCAAACAAATCTGAAGCATTGTCTTATTTCACTAAGTTTGCTAAGAAAGTTCAAAATGAAAAAGGTTATGCTATAACAAGTATTCGTACTGATCATGAAGGTGAATTTGAAAATCAAGATTTTGTTAATTTCTGTGATGATTCTGGTTTTCAACATAACTTTTCATCTCCATACACTCCACAACAAAATAGAGTTGTCGAAAGAAAAAATCATTCATTACAAAAAATAGCAAGAACTCTTTTAGTAATATTTCTCTTCATTTTTTGGCTGAAGCAACTTCAACTGCTTATTATATTATTAACAGAATTTTTCTAAGACCTATTTTGGAGAAAACTCCTTATGAATTGTTCAAAGGAAAGGAACCAATTGTCTCTTTCATGTATTTGGTTGCAAATGCTTTATTTTAAAGAATGCAAATGATCGAATTGGTAAGTTTGAAGAAAAATCAGATGAAGGGATTTTCCTTGGTTACTCAATGTCATGCAAAGCTTACAGAGTATTCAACAAAAGGACTCAGACTGTGGAAGAATCCTTGAATGTGAAGTTTGAAGACTCAATACAGAATAATATCAATCAGACTCAACCTAAAGAATATGAATCTGTGCAAGTTCCTACAAATTCCCCCGAAGAAAATCAAACTTGTGATGTTCTACAAGCAGAATAAATCAGTAGCTCCAACTGAAACAGAGGCTCAGAAAAATGACAAACCAATCAGCAATTGGAAGCATAAATCTAGTCACCCTGCAAATCTCATCATTGGCAACATTGATGAAGGGATTCGTACAATATCCAAAAGGCGTGAGGAGTCTAGTGCTCTAGCACTTGTTTCAGAAATCGAGCCAAAGACAATAGAAGAAGCCTTGATTGATGAAAGCTGGATTAAAGCTATGCAAGAAGAATTGAATCAATTCAAAATCAATAATGTTTGGGAACTTATTCCTAAACCAAAAGGTAAGTCAATTATTGGAACTAAATGGGTTTTAAGGAACAAGCCGGATCAACAAGGAAAGGTGGTGAGAAACAAAGCAAGACTTGTAGCAAAAAGGTTATACACAAGAAAAAGGAATCAACTATGATGAAACCTACGCTCTAGTGGCAAGGTTAGAAGCAATCAGATTACTTCTTGCTTTTGCTTGTTTCAAAGATTTCAGGTTATTCCAAATGGACATGAATAGTACATTTTTAAATGGCATTATCCAAGAAGAAGTCTATGTGGAACAACCACCTGATTTTGAAAATCCAAGGAAACCAAATTTTGTCTTCAAGCTAAAGAATGCGTTATATGGATTAAAGCAAGTACCCCGAGCATGGTATGAAAGATTGAGTAATTTTTTAATTCAAAATGGCTTTGCTAAAGGTAAAGTAGACACTACTTTATTGATTAAAAGAGAAGGAAAAGATTTTATACTTGTTCAGATTTATGTTGACGATATAATTTTTGGCTCTTCTAATGAAAGTCTATACAAGAAATTCTCAAGATGCATGTTGGATGAATTTGAGATGAGCATGATGGATGAGTTACACTTCTTTCTGGGACTACAAGTCAAACAATCCAAAGAAGGAACTTTCATTTACTAAGAAAAATATGCAAGAGATCTCATAAAAAAATTTGGAATGGAAAATTGCAAGAAGACAGAAACTCCAATATCAAATTCATCGAAACTGGACAAAGATGAAGAAGGAAAAAGTATAAACCATAAGCTATACAGAAGTATAATCGGTTCACTTCTTTACCTTACTGCATCTAGGCCTGATATTTTGTTTAGTATTTGTATTTGTGCTAGATTTCAATCAAATCCTAAAGAATCTTACATGACTGCTGTGAAGCGTATTATCAAATATGTTACAACTACCTCTAAGCTAGGTCTATGGTATTCCAAAGAATGAGACTTTACTCTCCTTGGATATTCTAATGTTGACTTAACTGGCTGCAAAGTGGACAGGAATAGTACTTCGAGTACATGTCAATTATTGGGAAACGGGTTGGTATCTTGGTTCTTGAGAAAATAGAGTACCGTAGCTTTTTCAACAGCTAAAACAGAGTATATAGCACTTGGAAATTGTTGTTCTCAAATATTATGGATGTAACAACAACCGAAAGATTTTGGAGTTGAAGAATCCTGCACAGAAATCAAATGCGACAATACCAGCGCCATCAATCTTACAAAGAATTCAATACTTCATTCAAGGGCAAAGCACATTGAAATTAAGCATCATTTTATTAGAGATCATGTTCAAAATAGAGAAGTTGTGATTTAGTTCGTCGATTCAAAGAACCAACCGGCTGACATATTTACAAAACCACTAGAGAAAGTCACTTTGAATCTATTCGCTCAAGACTGAAGATCATAAAGTCTGAGAATGTTCAGACTCTAAGGTAAGGTCCGAAAGTGTTCAGACTTTGAGGTGAAGTCTTGAAGTACTTAGACTCACACGTAAAGTCTGAATGAGTTTTATTTCTTAATTATGACCGTAAGTTTTTAAATATGCCATAATATATTCATATTTATTTTTGGAATATCGATATCTGCCTTTTATTTAAATTCTGACACTTTTATGGCAGTTTTCTTTTTCAAAAATTGGCAGTTTTTCTTTTTTAAATTTGGCAGTTTTCACTTTCCTTTGCGACGATTCAGCATCCTCTTCTTATTCCTACTATTTATACCTCCGGTTCGTCATCTTCCCCTTTTTCACATTCTCTTTCGAAACCCTAGAATTTAAAAAACCTCCACTTGCGATCTCGTTTACCTTTGTTTACTCCATAAAAATCTCATCTTTTTGTGGACAATCTGTCTTTTCTCCCTTAAAGTTAATCATGTCTTCGAGGAAGTCATCAAGGCTTGCTGGCAAGGGACCACAAAAGAGATTCGAGGGACCTACTCGAGTGGACCTCACCGAGGAAGAAGATTCCCCGCAAAAGGATCAAGCAAGTCAACAATGACAAGAAGAAGAAGTCATTGAGAAAGTTGAACCGATAAGAACCCTAAGACTAAAACTCGCTTATTCTCTCTACAAGAAATTGAAGGAGGGAGGAACGAAGTTGAACTTAATCGATGGTTTTCTAAAAGAAAGGGGTTATAGAAATGAAACCATTTTTAATGCGTGAGATGGAGAAGTTGGGAGTGGTTAAAGAAGGAGAAGCGAAGAGTACTTTTGAGAATATACCAAGCGATCCGCGGTTTGGAACCGCAAATCAACCTTTAGATGATAATGAGAGGCCGTTCACTCAATTCCAACCAAATCAACCCCGAGGGAAGCATTTTACGCTCAAAGGAACAGGAGTGAGTCTACTTGAAAATACTGAAGAGGGGGGTCATGAATCCCAGAAGCGTAGATTTTGATTTTCTTGATTTGATTAAGATCAATCTGAGAGAAAAATTTTCTTGACTATAGCTTGAGACCTTTTGCACTAATTCAACAATCGCCTATCCTGAACTGACTACTTATTTCTATTCGAATCTATCGTTTTTGGATGCGAATAGATTTTCATTTACTTTTAAGGATAGGGAGTATGTTGTGGATGTTGACACTTTGGCTGACATAATCGGGGTGGAAAGATCGGGTTTCCAACCGATTAAGGTATCCATTGCACATGTTACATTGGAGATTGTTCGTGACAGAAGCCTAGAGGGCCAAATATCCTATACAAGGATGAATGCCTCTAATGTATTGCTTCATAAGATTGTGATTAACTGTCTCAAGCCCAAGTCGACGTCAAAAACTGATGTTTCGAAGACGAAGGCAAAGCTGATGTTTGCTCTCAATGACGGAGTTAGATTCTCTGTACCACACACTATCATGTTTCACACGTACAGGACTGTGGTTAAGGACAAGGGTCAACTTTCTTACTCTTCTCTGGTCACTCGTCTGTTCAGGCACTTTAAGATTCAAATTCCTGCTCCCCTATGTCTGACTAATTCTGCTCTCATGCTCGTTGGCTATAAGATGGTCATGAAGATGAAGCTAAGAGAACTGAACAAGGCTCTTGAGGGATTGAAAGAAAAAGCTCCCTCAAAAGAATCTGTTGATGCTGTTGCAAAGAAGAAAGGCAAGGAGCCTATGGCTGCTCCTGAAAAGAAAAGAAGAAAAATCATCTTACAAGATGAAGATGATGAAGATGTTGATGATGCCATGACCCTTGCAGCTCTAAGAGGTTTAAAGAGCTTTGTTAGTTTTCGAGACAGCGGAGAAGAGCAAGTGAGAAGAGAAAGAGAGACAGAGAGAAGAGAGGAAAGAAGAAGAGAAGAGGAAGCAAGAGAAAAAGAAGAAGAGGAGAGGATGAGAAGAGAAGAACAGGAGAAGGAAAGAAATGCACAAGAGGAATTTGAAGAATCCCTTGAGCCATCCACTGCAATACCACCATCAGGAGAAAATGCTCGAACACATCACTCTACAGAAGAAGAAGCGGAGTATGGCAAAAAATTTTCCACTCCACCCACTGGCACCAAGACAAGGGGAGTTGCTGAAGCTAAAGATACTTCATCGCCATTCATTGCAAGTGACGTTAGTAGGACTAGTGCAGATGCAGAAGATGTGTATGCATCACATTTTCCAGAAGTTGAGATATCTTCTCCTACAGATGGTCGAAGGGCTGAAAATGAACCCCTAAGCTTCAAGACTCGAAGAATAGAGTCTGTAAGTCCAAGTACTGGTAATGATCATTCAGCTGATTTTGCAAAGCTGATGGATATTATGCTGGATCTCAAGAAGCAAATTTATGGGATGGAATACGACATGTGGGATTTGAAGAAAGCACTCTTGGCTACTTCCGTATCGATGCAGGATCAAACCGACGCCCTCAAACATCAAGTTCAATCAAACGTGAAGGGTGCTGATTTGGAATCTTTGAAGGAAGCCTTTGCTAGCCTCGAGAAGACGGTTAACTCATTGGGAGAATATCAACTTGTTCAAATCCCAAAACAGCCCTGATTTTGATCATCTCCTTCATAAATTTTCTTTAATCTTCTACCTCCTTTTGACGTGACAAAAAGGGGGAGAGTGCTACAAATTTAATTTGGAGATTTGATTTGGACTTATTTCGTTATTTCGTTTTCATTTGGACATTTGAACTTTTTGGACTCATTTCATTTTATTCGTGGTTTTAAGACTTTAACTAGATGGTGTGCTTGAACTCTTATCACTAATGCTATTAATGATTTGGTTTGGACCTTTGAACTTGCAGGTTTATATTTTTGAGGATAATCATTTGCAGGACTAACATATCTTTTTGTGGTTGCAGAAGTAATATAAATTATTCCTCAAATTATGTACAAGTTCTCTTTGCAGGTCAAGAAGTTTTCAAGTTTGCCAAGATGTTTTGTCACCATCAAAAATAGGGAGATTGTTGAAGAAAAATCCCTTAATGTTTTGAAGCTAACAAAATATCTTCGTCAATCTAGTCTGAAGAGTTCAAGACCCAAATGTTTTAGTCTGAAGATTTCTAGACTCAATTATCAAAGTCTGATGATAATTAGACTCAAATTTCAGAGTCTGCCTAAGTTGACAGCTTTTCAATCTAACGGTTTAGGTTTTTAAAGATTGGATAATATCTTATATGATTCGTCCTATTTTATGGAAGATCTCTAGCTGAACTTAGCTCGAAAATTATTTAGTTATTCTCATCAAGATTTATCTCAATTTGAAAATCCGTTGAAGAACAAGCAAAATTTGGAAGTTTCTACTTATGGAAATTCAAGATCCTGATTGTATGGGCGAACAGGATTGACGAGCTATCTTCCATATATATATTCAACAGCTTGAAGATCACCTTAATTGATTCATTCCAATGGGTAGATTGGATGAACTCCTTTGGAATGTGCTAACGGCTATGAAGGCACGAAGGAGTATTTAAAGATGGAGTCATTGTTGTTCGATGTAGTGCGCTGATAGAAAATTTTAAAGTTGGAACTTCTAAAGCTCCTTGTTCTCACAATTCTTTGAGCTATAGTTGTGTACAAAGGAGAGAAACATACAATGAGAATTTGTGTGAGTAATAGCCAAGACTTTCTACTGACGAAGTCTAGATCATAAGCTGTACAAATCTCTTTTGTTACATAGTGAATTCAGCCAGTGGGCTATCAGCGTGGAGAGTGGACGTAGGCTTGGATTAAGCCGAACCACTATAAACTTCTGTGTTCAAATCTTCTTACCTTAATTTCTTTATTTTATTGCTGCACGATTTAAAATTGCTTTAGTGTTTAGTTTCAAGTCTTTATACTCTAATTTTCATTTCAAGTTGAGTGATTCTTATTAAAGGTTTCAAAAGAAAATTATAAACACCTATTCACCCCCCTCTAGGTGTGCTTACTAGCCTTTATCACGATGGGTTGTCCTGGTTGCAAGTTAGTGATTGGTGAGTGAGAGGAGATGATAGATTTGATAGTCCTAGCCATATATGGTTTCATTGTGATAACGAACTAAGATGGATTGTTATCATAAAGCGATTCAGTTTAACTCGTTTATGAGTGAAAGTTTCAAATTTTTTTGGGAGTCGAGAAGGACCCTCGAGTTCCTTAATCTCGTCGCTTGAGGCAACCTGTTTGTTAGACGAGGGTTATCAAGGTTACTTGGCAACTGTTATGAATACGATAGTTGAGGAGCTGAAGATCGAGGACATCACTGTAGTACAAGAGTTTCCATATGTGTTTCCAAAGGAATTGCCAAGCCTGCTGCTAGAGAAGGAAATCGAGTTCGTGATTGAGTTAGCTCCCGGGACAAAGCCAATTTCTAAGGCTCCTTACCGGATGGCGTTGTCGGAGCTGAAAGAATTGAAGGTGTAGATGTAAGAATTGTTGGATAAGGGATTCATACGTCCCAGTGCATTACCTTGGGGAGCACCAGTTCTGTTTGTGAAGAAGAAAGATGGTTCGTAGTACTTGTGCATCAACTATCGTCAACTCAATCAGGTGACGATCGAGAACAAGTATCCACTGCCGAGGATTGACGAATTGTTTGACCAGCTACAAGGAGCGTTGATATTTTCTAAGGTCGACTTGAGGACAGGGTACCATTAGCTGAGGATCAGAAAAGAGGATATACCAAAGTCAGCGTTTCATACTTGATACGGCCATTATGAGTTTACTGTAATGCCATTTGGTTTGATGAATGCCCCAGCTGCTTTCATGGATTTGATGAACCAAGTGTTCAAGGAGTACCTATATCAGTTTGTGATTGTATTCATCGACGATATCCTAGTGTACTTGAGAAGTCTTGAGGAACACGAGAGGCATTTGAGGATGGTGCTCCAGACTCTGAGGATTCATGAACAGTATGCCAAGTTCAATAAGTGTGAGTTTTGGTTGACTCGTGTAGCGTTCCTAAGTCACGTGATTTCAGGCGAAGGAATCTCCATAGACCTGTCCAAGATCGAATCAGTTATCAGCTGGCCAAGATCGACAACCGTGATAGAGATCAAAAGCTTTTTGGGTTTCGTAGGATACTACAGAAGGTTCGTGGAAGGGTTTTCAATGTTAGCGTCACCTTTGACTCGACTACTGAAAAAGGAAGAGAAATTCATGTGGACAGACGAGTGCGAGTGTAGTTTATAAGAGCTTAAGCAGAAGCTGACTACTGCCACTCTGTTTTTGGAGAAAGTTAGAGGGAAAGTCCTTTTAGTTATATCGCTTTGATTTATAATGATGAAAATAAGTGAAGAAACCATTTTATTTAAAGATTACATCCATTAATTGGGGTTCAGCATCTAGCTATAACCATAATAATGTGAAAACATGAAGATAGAAGTAAATTTATTGAAATCGGTACTGTTTTGTAAAGGACAGCTTGACCTTTGATGATTCAGTGAATTTTCTGTAATTATCTAGCTGAAATTTGACTTTGTGTCCTTGATGAAAGTTGTAAATGACATCTTGAGGAATAACATACTAAAATTTGAGAAGAAACGGATAAGTATTGACTGGTGAAACGATTTTCTCCTGTAGGTACTAAATCTGTAATCTGCTGCAGAATTTACTGCTCTTAATACGTTGAGATATAGACTTAGGTTTTTCTACGGAAAATGTTAATCTAGGTTCCTTCTATAACATACTAAAATTTCATAACATTCTGATAAGATTAGATACACTTTTTGTGCCTGTGATTCAAACTGTTCATTTCAGTTTATAGACTGCATTGATCTAAGAATGTACAGCAGTTACTGTCTTACCTTTAATGAGAATTATTTTATACCTTAAAGCACTTAATGATGTGTGTTTAGACTTGTTTGTGGTTGTTCACATGCTGAGGTTGTTGGTGCTGCAACAAGAGAATTGTGAATATGTGAAGTTGGCTAAAAGCCAATGTGAGACCCCGAGTGTCGGGATGCCTAGAGAGGGATGATAAAGAGTAACAGTATTCTCTCCAGAGGTCTGAGAAGGACTGAGTAGCTTCTCAGGGGACCTCATGATGCCATGTTGGGTGCGAGGGGTTTCGAGGTGGAGTGTCGCCTCCCCCTGGGTGATTGTTGCAGCTAGATTTCTGTGAATTCAGCAAATTTATGATTTGTTTACTTATTTGTTGTGTTATTAGCCAAATTCAAGTTAGGACTAACCGCCCACTTGCTGAGTTTTTAATTTAAAAACTCACACTTATTAATTTTGTTTTCTTCAAACTAGAATATAGCCTCGGCACCACCTACACCACCTGCTGCAACGACTAACATCCTATATGGTGCTCCTGCAAGAGGACATCCAAGACCACCATTTCCCGGAGTAATCTTCATCAAGTGCACATCATGCTTGACGGTGGATACCGAGGCGCCAAACGGGCCAGCATACATGGCCTTTGTTGCCATTTACGCTCGGGTAGACGGCCGACTGGTGGGACTTTTAGCGCTATACGAGGATGGACCGGGGCAGGGTGGTAATCCTATTGAATAGGAGGTGGCAAAGGAGTGCTGAACGTGTGGGTGAGTTTTGTTTTTGGCTGTCTGACAGCATGTAAATACACAATGAGAGACGAGATGGTTACTGTTTGTGGTTTATAGTGTTTTTTTTGTAGAAATCCCCTCTTAATCTTACCTCCCCACATGTAAAGAAACCAAGTTTGTGATAAAAGGAGCCAAGTAGCTCAGTTTCTTATGATATTACTTATTTGAAATTTATTTCACAACTTTTGAAGTACAAGCAAATCAAGAGAAATCTTTGCGTGTGAGATCCAGGGGTGTTTCATTGAGTGGTATCAAAGCCCGGATTGATTGGAGTGATGAGGCATAGGAATTTTAGATGAATAATAGTGTACTTGAGTGTTTAGACATCATTGTCCATATAATTTTGGACATTTATTGGTATTGGAAGTTCATTTCATGATTAGTATGGTTTGAGTAACGTGGGAATATTACGTTACTTTTAAGTACTAGCATAAATTTCTAACTCCTGATATGGGTAATGTGCAGAAAGTTTAGGAGAAAGATGGTGCGATCAAGGAGTTCGTCTCCGCCAAAGAGAGAAGCGGCTGCATCGAGGGCGAGGCCGAGGATGGAAGATGTGTTGCAAGCCTTGGTCTCCTTAGGGAATTTGGTGGAAAGATAGGCCCAAATTCCATTGCAACAACCACCTCCACCGCCACCCCAATAACCACCTCTGGCAAAGCAACGCACCCAAGGACTAATAGAACAGTTCTTGAAATTAAAGCCACCAAAATTCTCAGGAATGGGACGCCCCGAGTAAGCAGAGCAGTGGGTGGATAGTATGGAAAGAATTTGTAAGTTGTTTGGTTGCAATGACCAAGATAGGATGACACTCGCTGAGTATCAGTTGGAAGGGAATGCCATGTATTGGTGGAGAGCATCGAAGGACACCATATTTCCGGCAGGTACGGAAATGATATGGGTTGTGTTTGTGAAAGCTTTTTACAGGAAACATTTTTCTGAGTGTACGAAGGATCGTAAGATTATTGAATTTGTTCAACTAAGCCAAGAAGGACTAACGGTGGATCAATACGAGGCAAAATTTTCAGAACTATCTAGGTATGCTCCTAAGTTGGTTGAGGATCCTGAAGATAAAGCAAAGAGGTTTCTGAATGGCCTAAGGACTAATATTAGGAAGCAGTTAGTGCCTCTGGGCATAAGAGACTATAATGAAGTGTATGCTCGAGCCTAATGGGTCGAGCAAGAGCTCATCAGGGAGCAGATGGAGGACAGGGAAAAGGCTAGATCAGGGTCGCAAGGCGTCACAAGGGATGTGCGTAGCGGCAAGCGACCTTTTCCGTCTCATGATACACCTTGGAGTTCCAAGAAAAAGGCCGCATATGGAAGTCCTGGAAGGACGAAAAAGGGGCAATATGTCAATCAGGCAGCGTTTCAGAATGACTTATGTCAACGATGTAACCGGTGACATGGGCCAAAGCCTTGCCCCGATCCCTTGAGATGTTTTAATTGTGGGCAGAAGGGTCATTTCAAAAGAGAATGCCCCCAATGGAGACAACGAACTGACAAAAATCAACTGTCTTATGCACTGCCACAACCTGGGAGGACACAAAGACCGGCAGCAAAAGGAATAGTGTATGCAATGACTCAGGAGGAAGCGGAAGCTTCCAAGACCGTTATTACAAGTACGATTTCCTTAAATAACCACAAAGCTTACGCATTATTTGATCCAGGCGCGACCCATTCCTTTATTGCTGAAAGGTATAGACGATTACATAATATAGAAGTAGTACCTCTCGTAATACCTCTCAGTATTTCCACACCGTTAAGGGATGAAGTATTGTCCACCTTAGTTTGTGAAAATTGTGAAATCTCAATAGGAGGAAGGTTACATTCTATCGATTTGGTAGAAATAAATATGTATGACTATGACACCATTATAGACATGGATTGGCTCAGTAAGCAACGAGCCAATGTGGATTGTTATAGAAAAAGAATTCAGTTTAACCCTTCTAATGAACCTAGTTATGAATTCTATGGGAACAAGATGACCTCCTCCACAACTCTTATATCGGCAATAGAAGCACATAGACTCTTAGGTGAAGGATGTCGAGGATATTTAGCAATGGTCAGGGATCAGGAGAAGAAAGAGGTGAAACTGGAGGAAATTAGTGTAATACGTGAATTTCCTAATGTATTTCCAGAAGAATTCCCTGGATTACCCCCAGACCAAGTGGTTAAGTTTGCTATCAAAGTCCTTCCGAGGACGGAACCTATATCAAAAGCTCCATATCGAATGTCTTTGGCAGAATTAAAGGAGTTGAAAATCCAGCTGCAAGAATTATTGGATAAAGGATTTATAAGACCGAGTGTATCTCCATGGAGGGCACCAATTTTCTTTGTGAAAAAGAAAGATGGATCAATGCGTCTTTGCATTGATTATAGACAATTGAACCAAGTTACGGTTAAGAATAAATACCCCCTACCAAGGATTGATGATCTATTTGATCAACTAGCTGGTAGTTCAGTCTTTTCGAAAATTGACTTGAGGTCTGGGTACCATCAGTTAAAAGTTAAGGAGGAAGACGTTCCCAAAACAGCTTTTAGAACTCGGTATGGACATTATGAATTTCTAGTTATGCCCTTTGGTCTGACCAATGCGCCTGCTGCTTTTATAGATCTAATGAACAGGATATTTATATCTTATTTGGATCAATTTGTGATTGTCTTCATAGATGACATTTTGGTATATTCAAAAGGGTTAGATGAGCACAAGGAACACCTATGAGTCGTGCTACAAACCCTCAGAGAACACAAATTGTATACCAAATTTAGTAAATGTGAATTATGGTTAGACCAAGTAGCATTTTTGGGTCATGTAGTGTCGAGAAAAGGATTAACAATAGACCCAACGAAAATTGAGACCATAATTGAATGCCAAGACCCATTACACCGACAGAGATTCGGAGTTTCTTAGGGCTTGCAGGGTATTATCAAAGGTTCATAGAAGGATTTGCACGACTTGCAAGTCCCTTGACCCACTTGACTAAAAAGAGTGTGAAATTTGAATGGAATGATAAGTGTGAGCAAAGTTTTCAGGAACTTAAAAGAAGGTTGACCTCGGCACCAATTTTAACCCTACCTTCAGGGTCAGGTGGATTCATAGTATATAGTGATGCTTCCTATCAAGGACTTGGTTGTGTCTTAATGCAGCATGGAAAGGTCATAGCTTACGCATCAAGACAACTAAAACCTTATGAAAATAATTATCCTACTCATGATTTAGAGTTGGTTGCAATTATTCTCGCATTGAAAATCTGGAGACATTATTTGTATGGAGAGAACTTTGAAATTTATACCGATCATAAAAGTTTGAAATATTTGTTTTCACAAAAAGAGTTGAATATGAGGCAAAGAAGGTGGATAGAGTTACTTAAGGATTACGATTGTGAAATAGTGTACCATCCGGGGAAAGCTAATAAAGTGGTTGATGCCCTTAGTCGTAAGTCGACCATGAGTATGGCAAATGTGAGGGTGAAAGGATGGAATCTTTCAAAAACTATTGCCGACTCTAAATTTAGGCTAGAGGTAGATCACCTTTCAGGCGTGTTGGCAACTTTGAGAGTTGAATCACAGGTGGTTCAAAGAATAAAGATCCTGCAGCAGTCGGACCCGAAAATGTTAAAAATTCGAAATAAAGTGCAAAGTGGCAAGAGGATAGAATTTCAGTTGTCTGAGGACAGAGTTATTACATATCAGGGGCGTCTTTGTGTGCCAAAGAACAAGGAACTTAGAAGGGAAATATTATCAGAAGCACATAAGAGTGCTTATAGCATCCACCACGGAGGTACGAAAATGTACCGAAATTTGCAGCAACACTACTGGTGGAATGGTATGAAAAATGACATCGCTAGATTTGTCTCCTAGTGCTTGACTTGCCAACAAGTGAAAGCTAAGCATCAAAAGCCTGCTGGGCTATTGAAACCCTTAGATATTCCATAATGGAAATGGGAGCATGTTACTATGGACTTTGTGCAAGGACTTCCAAGGACCTCTAGTGGGCATGATTCGATATGGGTAGTAGTGGACCGTCTGACCAAATATGCTCACTTTATGGCAGTTCGAACAGATTATTCGATGGATAAGTACGCAAAATTATATGTGAAACAAATCATCCATCTACATAGTGTTCCCGTGACTATTACTTCTGATAGGGACCCAAGATTTACCTCGAAATTTTGGCAGAGCTTACAGGTTGCTTTAGGGACTAAACTCCAGTTTAGTACAGCCTTTCATCCTCAGACTGACGGACAATCTGAAAGAGTAATCCAAAATTTGGAAGACATGCTCAGAGCCTGTGTGTTGGATTTTAAAGGAAACTGGGATGAAAAATTGCATTTGGCGGAATTTACATACAATAATAGTTTTCAACAAAGCATTGGAGTTGCCCCATTTGAGGCCTTGTATGGGAGAGCCTGTAGTACCCCAGTATGTTGGAATGAGGTGGGTGAGCAAAGATTAACTGGACCTGAGTTAGTCCAAGTCACTGTAGACGCTGTGAAAACCATCAAGGAGCAACTAAGGACTGCCCAAAGTCGACAAAGAAGTTATGCAGACAAACGCAAGAGACCTTTGGAATTTGTTGTGGGAGATAAAGTTTTTCTCAAAGCCTCATCAATTAAAGGCGTGTCAAGATTTGGTAAGAAGGGCAAGTTGAGTCCGTGATTTATTGAACCTTTTGAAATACTTGATAGAGTTGGGGAGGTAGCCTACAGATTAGTATTACCCCCAAGGTTAGCAGGCATGCATGATGTGTTTCACGTTTCCATGTTAAGAAAATATCATCCCAACCCTACTCATGTGTTGGACTACGAGACCATTGAGGTGGATCAAAACGTGAATTATACAGAAGAGCCCGTACAAATTTTGAATCGAAGAGAGCAAGTGTTTAGGAGAAAAGTGATCCCGCTAGTCAAGGTATTATGGCGACATCATGGTTTTGAAAAAGTGACGTGGGAAAATGAAGAGGATATCCGTCAACGATACCCTCATTTGTTTAATTAAAATCAAATTTCAAGGACGAAATTTTCCAAGGGGGGAAGATTTGTAACGCCCCAAATTATTCGTTCTGTTTCTTGCTATTTATATTACGCATATTAGAGATTAATGTCATTTCTTAGGTAAAAAAAAAAAAAAACTTATAATAATAATAAAATAATAATAAATAATAATAATAAGGATATAAAAAAATGGGGGGAAAATTTCACATTAAGCTCGGCCACAGCCATGTCCTATTTAGAATGGCAATTCAAGGAGAAATCTCCCCACGTGGATGCTAAGTGCCATGTGTAAAAGGAATGAAAGGATGAGTCAGTCATTATTATTATTTTTTTTTTTACTCTTTCCCCTTCTCTCATTATCGGTGGTGTTCAGTCAAAAAAACGATTCTCTTCTTTCCACCTGCGTTTTCTCTCTCAACAGAAATGCCCACTTCTTTTCTCCCCTGTTCTTGATCCGTTCCGCCAAAAACCGACCTAATCTCCGCCCCTCGCCTCCGTTCAGCAGCAAATTCGCCACTACCCCGTCCCAATTCGAAGCTTCCGCCACCGTTCGTGAAGACCCAATTTGTCAACAGCTTTCTCTCCCTTCCGCCAATAAAAATCAAGGCAAGTTGAGCGGTGATTAGAGTCTTGGGTGCATGGGTTGGCTTTATTTTATTGTGCATGTGAAGATTGGGGTGGATTTTGGGGTTGGGTGCGAAAATCAGAGAACCACAGCTCGATTCGGAGCTGGATTGTGAATGCTTTTCGTGTGTGTTCCCCGCCCCTCGTCTTTTGCATTCTTGTGTCTGTGGTTTTGCATTTGGCATTATGGAATTAGGGCTTCTGAACTTGCTTTCTGCCAACCTTTTCTTGGGACGATCGGCATGTGCTCGTGTTGGATGTGCTCGCATGAGATCTGATATGTTTTAGGCCGATACGTGGCTTAAGCTGTGGAATTACTATCAATGGAGTAGATCTGCAAGGGTTTGAAGATCTTTGATCTGATTTGGTTTGAAGCTAGCTGAATTCAGCGCTTGATTTGATGTCGGCAATGTTTCGACTGTGGTTAGTTTAGCAGTTTGAGTGTGATTGAGGATGGAGTGGCTGTGTGGTTGTTGACTTAGTTTAAGAAGTCGTGGCATTCTTCTTTTGAACTATTGATGTAGGTATGATATGATTGGTATCGTGGCTGTTTTGGTTGTGTTGTTGATGAAGTAGAGGCGAGAGGGAGGCTGTGGTCCATCGTTGTTGAGTAGGAAAGATAGATGAACTACAAAACGAGCTTGCGTGTTGATTTGGGAAGGTTTTTCTGTCAATAAGAACTTGCTGAAAGTGTTTTTAGATGCTGAGGAAGGGACTTAAAGGGTTGTAAGGTAGATTAGTAGAGATACAAATGATTTGATTGAATTAAGAATGAAGAAAATTGCACGTGCCACTCTGTTTTTGGAGAAAGTTAGAGGGAAAGTCCTTTTAATTATATCGCTTTGATTTCTAATGATGAAAATAAGTGAAGAAACTATTTTATTTAAAGATTACATCCATTAATTTGGGTTCAGCATCTAGCTATAACCATAATAATGTGAAAACATGAAGATAGAAGTAAATTTATTGAAATCAGTACTCTGTTTTGTAAAGGACAGCTTGACCTTTGATGATTCAGTGAATTTTCTGTAATTATTTAGCTGAAATTTGACTTTGTGTCCTTGATGAAAGTTGTAAATGACATCTTGAGGAATAACATACTAAAATTTGAGAAGAACCGGATAAGTATTGGCTGGTGAAACGATTTTCTTCTGTAGGTAATAAACCTGTAATCCGGTGCAAAATTTTAGAAAGAAAACAGAATTTACTGCTCTTAATACGTTGAGATATAGACTTAGGCTTCTGTAAGGAAAATGTTAATCTAGGTTCCTTCTATAACATACTGAAATTTCATAATATTCCAATAAAATTAGATACACTTTCCGTGTCTGTGATTCAAACTGTTTATTTCAGTATATAGACTACCTTTATTTAAGAATGTATAGTAGTTACTGTCTTACCTTTAATGAGAATTATTTTATACCTTAAAGCACTTAATGATGTGTGTTTATACTTGTTTGTAGTTGTTCACATACTGAGGTTATTGGTGCTGCAACAAGAGAATTGTAAATATGTGAAGTTGGCTAAAAGCCAATGTGAGACCCCGAGTGTCGAAATGCTTGGAGAGGGATGATGAAGAGTAACAGTATTCTCTCTAGAGGTCTGAGAAGGACTGAGTAGCTTCTCAGGGGACCTCATGATGCCAGGTTGGGTGCGAGGGGGTTCGGGGTGGAGTGTCGCCTCCCCTTGGGTGATTGTTGCAGTTAGATTTCTGTGAATTCAGCAAATTTATGATCTGTTTACTTATTTATTGTGTTATTAGCAAAATTCAAGTTAGGATTAACCGCCCACTTGCTGAGTTTTTAATTTAAAAACTCACACTTGTTAATTTTGTTTTCTTCAAACTAGAAGATGGCCTCGGCACCACCTGCACCACCTGCTGCAACGACTACCATCCTATATGGTGCTCCTGCAGACTTCGTGTGGCGTCAAGAGGACATCCAGGACCGCCATTTCCCGGGAGTAATCTTCGTCAAGCGCACGTCATGCTTGACAGTGGATACCAGGGCGCCAAACGGGCCAGCATACATGACCTTTGTTACCCTTTACGCTCGGGTAGACGGCCGACTGGTGGGACCTTAAGCGCTATACGATGATGGACCGAGGCAGGGTGGTAGTCCTGCTGAATAGGAGGTGGTAGAGGAGTGCTAAACGTGTGGACGAGTTTTGTTTTTGGTTGTTTGACAGCATGTAAATACACAATGAGAGGCGGGATGGTTACTGTTTGTGGTTTATAGTGTTTTTTTGTAGAAATCCCCATCTTAATCTTACCTCTCCACATATAAAGAAAAAGGAGCCAAGTAGCTCAATTTCTTATGATATCACTTATTTGAAATTTATTTCACAACTTTTAAAGTACAAGCAAATCAAGAGAAATCTTTGCGTGTGAGATCCAGGGATGGTTCAATCCATGTAGTGTATGCCTATTTAGGAAAATCAAATCAAATATTTTGCACCAAACGATAGAAAATATTTTCTAATTCATTTTCAAGTTTTAGTCAAATATTAAAAAATATTGTCATCTTCCTATAACACAACTCCAAAAAAGTCACACGTTTTTCTTTTTTGCGAACCTAACAAAGCTTCAAGGAGAAGCACGCTACTGTCAAAAGTTGTGTACAGCACTCAATTTAGTGCCAAAAGTTTTTTTTTTTCAAATCACTTAAGTGTCATGTTAAAAAAAAATGATCATTTAAATACCAACTATGATATGGGTCATCGGAAGTCCAACATTGTCATATTTTAAATTTCTCAATTCTATGTGGTCCGCCAGGGTGCCCAATCAACATAGAACCCCAAAACAACATATTATAGCTGGTTAAAAAATGATTACTTTAGTGTTAATCTTTGTTAAAAAAAAAATGATCACTTCAGTGTCAGTTGTTGTTAAAAGGTAATCACTTTGGTGACACTCTCAATGAAAAAGTTATCACTTTAATACCAAAAAAAGTCACCTCAGATAAAATTTTTAGTTATAAAAACCACATAATTTCTTGCCAAAAGCACTTAGTGATCATTTTTTTTTTCTAATTTGGCACTTAACTAAGACAACAAAAACTTTTTACATTAAAATAAACGCCGTATGTAATTTTTGACACTTTTAGTGTCTTTCTCCCCTAAGCTTTAATATGCTTGTCTAATGGTTGTGGAAGAAATTATAAAGGCTTGGAAATATCAAGAGCCTCATTTAAATTAGTGTTCTTGAAGACTCTCTAGACTCCCAACCCCCTCCCCCTCCAAAAAAAAAAAAACAAGAACTAACCTCCAAACCTCTATAACCTATTGATTTTTTCAACCGACTAACTGATATTATTCTGCTGATGTGAGGGGAGTTAGTTGAAGATTTCACAGCTGGAGAAGGGGATTTGACGCTGCAAACTTCTGTCGGACAACAGAGGAAACCCCTGGGAAATTTGTAGACAAAAATCGAGCCCGGTAGCTATGGACCAAGCCCATTTGGGCTTCGTGTCAATTGACTAGGCTCAATTGGGCCTGACGAGGCCATATACATTGGATCTAATCAGACTTGACCAAGTCCAATTGGGCTTAATACGGACCGGGACGGGTTATCCAGATTGGGCCGGGCTTCGTTAGACAAAATTACACCTTTAGGGCATCAAGTTGGGGTTTTCTGGAAACTTTGTGAGTCCGTTTGATTGCCCGCGCTATGAAATATTCAACTCTCATCATGCTTGTATGCGTGAAAACGAGAAGAAATGCGATTCATAACATTCTTTTCAGGTCGCATGAGTCAAACCTGGAGAAATTCATTCACGATTTTCAAATGCTAGGGTAGGAGAATTAAGTGCGAACATTAAGGTGTCAACAGGATGCAATCACATTGAGAAAATTTCTTATTAGATGTTGAGAAAAAAAAAATAAAGGAAATTTTGTTCCGTAATTATGTCTTATTTTTGTGCTAGGATTTTGGTGGGAGCTTCGATGGTGGATTTCGGGTAAAGTACTCGGATCTCGTATGATTGAAAAGCAATCTCTACGAGGGAAGTGACAACTAGGTTGGAAGAGGAGGGATGAGAGAGATCGTGCGTTTTCTGGTCACTTCTGCGCTCCTAGCAATTAAAACTGTGGAAACAGCATCCCTCTAATGATAATTATGATAACAAAATTATTGGAATTATCTCGGCTACACATAATGTATATACGAATAACTTGTTATAGGTAAGTCCATGGTGGTGAAAATGAATTTGATAACCATAACTTGTTATAGGTACATTTATAGTGTAGCAATTATAATATAATTCGCCAAAAGGGAATATAATCAACATATGTTTTAGTTACTTAGCTGATGATATATATGATCAAGTATGTTTAATATATGATTAAAGTAATTAAAATATTTACTAATGATTAGATGCACTATATTATAAACAATATGTTTTCTTTTTTTTTAAAATGAAATAAAACAATATTATTGTTATTTAAAAAATAATTGACTATAATATATTTTATGTATATCATTATTAGCCATATCTCTGTATAAGATTTTATGAGATCATGACCAACTATTTAAAAGACATTGTACTATATTTAATTGCCCTAACACTACTCGACTATTATGACCGTAAACCTTACATGTACTACGTCTCTTTATGAGATCTTATGATATCACTACCAATTATTCTAAAAATTTGAGTTAAGTGGTTTTATAATTGATTACTCTGGCACTTCTTATCATGCTTAGTCTAGTCTTTTTTTTGGCTTAGTACTAAGCGTGAAAATTTAATTTGGGAGACAAGTGGAGCTTGAAAAGATTTGAATTCAAGACCTCCAATTCTGATATTGTATGAGATTTTGTAGAATAACTACCAATTATTTTAAAAGTTTAAATTATTAAATGAATGTGTGATTTTATAGTTAACTAATCTAACAAATAATCTTAAAAGCCAAAAGATCATTCCCCTTTATTTTCTGAATTGGAAGAATCACCTTTTCAATAATCTCAAATGCTGTAAACGGGCTCTTTGGGAAGGTCGATGGGGTCCTCAATGGCGGTGCTGGCAAAGGCGTAGAATTGGCGGGGTTGTCATCAAAGATCTTCACCTTCTCGATGCCTTGCGAATTAAAGAGTAGGAAGGCATGGAAAAAAAATGAACTACTTGCAAGAGAGAAGATAAAGAGAAGGAAAACAAGAAAATTGGGACCCATACCCATAAGAAAAAAAAAAAGGAGAAAGAAAATTGGGACCCATAAGGAAAGGAAAACGGAGAAACAAAACAAAAAGAGGTAAAAAAGAAAAAAATAGGGGGACCACTTTCGTAGAATTGCAATTAAAGCATGATAAAAAGCTAACTACAGAACGGGTAATATTGATCGAAGCACTGTAACGGGAAGCGTCTAAATCAAAGAAGGAATGGAAGAAATGTATTCCTGCTATAATTATAATATAATCATATGTACCGAAACTAAACACAATTTAAACTTAATTTTGACAAGAAAATAAATATTTTTTTGGATACTTTATCCATATTATCTTTCCCGTTGTAGCATCACATCAAATAAAACAATAACTATTTTATTTCCTAAGTCAAATAGCATAATTAGCAGCCGCGCGTCATACGAGGGTGGATTTTTTTTCACTTGTGCAAAGCCGAAAAAGGTTAAATTTATATTTCATGTTATATACTATTGTAAAATGCTGAGTCGCAATAACAATTAAAATTTTCTGATTGTTATGGTTATATGACTTACATAGATTTCACGTCCCATATGGAGAGACAATAATAAAAATTATTAAAGGAAATACTTAATAGAAAGAGTTGTACTATTAGGGTGTGTTTGTTTATTTCTATTTTTATTCCCCATATCACAAATTTTTGTTCCATTGTACCGAGTAACAAAAAAAGAACAAAAACGCATTTGTTTAGGGCGTATTTGTTTATTTCTGTTTTTATTCCCTGGAACAAAAATTTTTATTCTTTTTTTTTTCGGCCCTTTCAAGGGACAAAAAAAGAATAGAAACGCATTTGTTTACACTTTTATTCCCGGAAACAAAAAATCTTTTTTTTTGTTCTAGGGAACAAATTTGGAATAGAAACAATAAGTAAAAAAACCTTATTTCTTGTTCTTGGGAATGTTTCCAAGAAACACTTTTTTTCTTCTCATTTTTCTTATTCTTTTTTTTTATTATTTTTTCTTCCTTTTGGCCGGTTGTTGGCCTCAACCATGGTCGACAACTGGCTGTCGAGGGCCGGCAACCTCGCCGAAGCGTTGCCGGCCCCCGGCGAGGCTCGGCCTCGCCAAATCTGGGTGAGCTCGAGCTTACCAAACCAAGACGAGACCAAGCCTCGCGTCACCGGGTGAGGCGGCCTCACCGGTGGCCTCGATGGCCGGGCGAGGTCACCGGCGAGGCTTGACCTCGCCGGGTGGTGCGAGGTCCGCCTCGCCGGGGCTCGCGAGGTTGCCAATCCTTGTCGGCCCGGTTGCCAACCATGACCGAGGCCGGCGATCGACCAAAATGAAGAAAGAAGAAAAATAAAAAGAAAAAAGAAAGAAGAAAAAAAGAAAAAATAATAAAAATATTGAAAAATTAAAGGAAAAAAATTATACAAATTTACCAAACGCATTTCTATTCCTAGAGTAGAAATTTTTTATAGTTACCAAGTGCGTTCTTATACTCGAAATTGTTTTCTAGAATAGAAACAAAAAAAATTATTTATGTTCAAAATTTATTTCCCGGAACAGACTCGTTATCAAACGCACCCTTAATTAGCAACACCAATGAAATTGATTGAGGCAAGCACCTAAAAAAGAGATGGATCCTTGTTCCATCCAAATGAGTGGAAGTGCAAGAAAAAGTTCTTTTTACAAGGAATTTGTTGAATTTCTTGCAAATTAAAGGTTCGAGTGGCCTTTATTAAGAACACTAATATGGAATACCGTGTAATAACTTATACAGATATAGCTAGCTATTCCAGCTTTATTCAAATGCATTCTTGTTAACTTTTTTGGTAACTTTAATTAATATTGTGATAAGATATGTAGTAATAATATTAAGGAGAAATACCACCAAAGACCCCAAACTACACCAACACCTCCAACTTTATTTATGTTGTCAAACATCACAAATTTATATTAGTGTGATGAGCAATCACTTCATTATCATTCCACCCCGAACGATGTCAAAAATCTTACGTCGTGATTTATATGGACAACAATAGGTAAGTTCTAGGGATAAATATGATTTCAGGGTAGAATCAACAACCGAAGAATCAGTCCGATTCTAGGTCCTAGTGGAATTCAGTTCAATTCCTAGTTCCATTTTGTTGGATGGGAACCGGACCGAACCAAACTAGGAATAGGGAAGCGAACAAATCTGCTTTGGTTTCTAGCTGACTTAAGTGATCAGGTTTTTATTTTTTCTCCACATTTATATAATTTCAGGTTGTAGATGCTAACCAAAAACGTGAGAAAGGTGAATTTGGGACCAGAGTAGATCATTAATGACTTCTTTGTTACTTTTGCGGGCCATGTCTTGCAGATATTGACTATCTTTCATTAACCATTTTCTTATTCCCTTTCCTTCACATGAAAAGTTTAATGTCCTTGTAAATGCCCGTTGAACCTTGGTTTTTTACTTTCGGCAAGTTATGTTTCCGATCTCTTGTTTTTCAAAAATATGGACTATGAGGCTAGTATCCGGAGTAATCTGCAATATGCTGCCGTGAGTGCTTTGAGAAGGCCTCCCCCTTGATCCTTGGAATCCAGCATTTTTTTCATTTATTTATCTGGGTGTTCAGATGTTTTCGTGACAAATACACTACCATGGAATGTAGGGGAGAGTGTCATTGCATTGATCTCAATTTAATCATAAATCTTTTATTAGTACTAATTTAATCCTAAACCCTTTGACATAGTGTCAATTCATTAATTATAGCTAATTTTGGCTAGATATTATTGATGTGGATGCTGGTCAGCTTATTGACATCGTTAATGCTAATATGGATAATTTTTAATAATTTTTAATATTTTAATATTTTTATTATTTTACCTAATTTTTTTTCCTTCCTCTCCCTTTTGCCGGTGATCGGCCATGGCTAAACTGGTCTTGTCGCCACCCACCATAATTGAGGCTTGGTTAGGCACGGTTCAACCTTGGCTAGGCTAGATCTGGTGAGGTCGACCCTCACCCAGGTTAGGGCGTCCTCACCAAATTTGGCAAGGGGAACCCTCGCCCAGCCAAGCCTCGCCTGTGATGGGCAATCGTGAGCCTCATCTAGGCAAGGCCAAGTTGACCACAGTCGGTGGCCGGCCATCACTTGTGGTTGGTGGTCAATCACTAGCAAGAGGAAGAAGGAAAAAGAAAGAAAGAAAGAAGTCGAAAAATAATAAAATATTATTAAAAGTTATCCACGTTAGCGTCGACCATATCACATAAATCAGCTAGTGTTTACGTTAGTATTATCATGTCAAAATTAGCTAGAATAATTAAATTGGCACTATATTTAGGGTGCGTTTAGTTCAACATTTTGAAAGCCCATTGGAAAAATACAAAGCAGTGTAGCTTAAAGGACTTTAAGCAAATACAAAGGTCGTTTGGTAAACTATGCTTTGAGAAGTAACTTTGAGAGAAATGCCGTTTGATAGAGAACACATTTAAAAGCTTTTTGGGTGATTAATATTATTTATTTAATTTTATTTGTTTAAAATTGAAAAAAATAATGTATGCAACTTTTTAAATATAAATTTTGACAATAATAATAAAAAAATGAATACATATATATATATATATATATATTAAAGACCAAACCCTTCATCGGAATTTTTAAATTTTTATTTGCTTAAAATTGAAAAAAAAAATGATGTATGCAACGTTTTAAATATAAATTTGAAAATAATGCTAAACAAAATCAAATACATATATATAATTTTTTTTTTTAAAAAAGACCAAACCCTTTGTTGAAATTTTTTAATTTTTATTTTTTTAAAATTGAAAAAAAAAAAAAATTAATGTATGCAACTTTTTAAATATAAATTTTGACAATAATACTAAAAAAATCAAATACTATATATATTTATTTAAAAAAGACCAAATCCTTTGTCGGAATTCTTTTATTTTTTATTTTTTTAATTTGAAAAAATAATGTATGTGACTTTTTAAATATTAATTTGAAAATAATGCTAAGAAATCAAATACTTATATATATAATTTTTTTTAAAAGACCAAACCCTTCTTCGGAATTTTTTAATTTTTATTTGTTTAAATTGAAAAAAATAATGTATGCAACGTTTTAAATATAAATTTTAACAATAATACTAAAAAAATCAAATATATATGCTAAAAAAATCAAATATATAAATAATTTTAAAAAAGACCAAAATATATTTATTTTTTAGCATTTATATATATTGATTTTTTAGCATTATTTTGGTATTTAAAAAACTAATAAAGAGGGAAAAATAAAAAATTTGAAGAATGAGTGAACCTAGTTTTGGAAGAAAAAAATAAGTTTCGGCATTTGGCTAAATGTGAAAGTCCAATACTAGTAAGGACTTGCTAACTTTCACTTGAAAGCTACTTCAAAATATTTGCTAAACAGCTCAACATTTCCCTAAGAGGCTTTGGAGGCCGAACGCCCCTTGGAAATGTTGAACCAAACGCACCTTTAAAGGTTTAGAATTAAATTGACATCAATATAATATGTTTATGACTTTTCTGACTTTTTTTTTTTTTTCTGTGGAATGTATATTTGACAATTTTTGTTATTAGACATTTGTAAATCTATATATTTAATAGTAATTTTAAACTATTAATTTTTTGGGAAAAAACCACCAAAAACCCTAAACTATGCACAAAGTGACAAAAATACCCCAAACTTTTTTTGCACCACCAAAAACCCCAAACTTTGCCATCCGTGACACATTTACCCCAAACTATTTTTGTGACACAAAAAACCCCGAACTTTCATTTCGTGACACATTTACCATAAATCTTAGGGGCATTTTGGTCATTTTGCTTTTAAAAACATTTTTCTTTTTTTTTTTGCTTTTTTTTTTTTAAATTTTCTCTTTCCTCCGCCGGCGTCCGGCGAGGGCTCCCCGCCGGCGTCGGCCCAAGCGAGGGCCGCCCTCGCCGGTGTCGGCCCAGTGCGAGGGCCCTCCTCGTCAGGGGGCTAGGGCGGAGGGCCGCTCGCTAGATCACGCCGGCGAGGAGGCCCTCGCCCGAGCAGGCAAGGGCGGCCGTCGTCGGGTCGGGCGCGGGCCACCCTCGCGGCGTCGGGCAAGGGCGGCCCTCGCCGGGGGCCGACGCCGGCGAGGGCGGCCCTCGTCGGACGCCGGCTTCCCCTCCGATGGAGCCGGCGGAGGGAAGAGAAAAGAAAAAAAAAAAGAAAAACAAATAAAAAGATGAAAATACCCTCGATGGGGTAAATGTATCACAGATGGCAAACTTGTGGGTTTTTGGTGGTGCAAAAAAAATTTTGGGGTATTTTTGTCACTTTGTGCATAGTTTAGGGTTTTTGGTGGTTTTTTCCCAAATTTTTTTTTCTATCCTACTCTAATTATCAACTCACTATCAAATTTTTGCCATGCCTACTTGAAACTAAACCTTTCATCCCTAGCCCCCGAAAAGGTGGAACTCCCCACCTCCCTCTTCCTATGTAGGAAGAATAGCCACCGGGGTAACTCCAATAATTTAATTTAAAACTATTGTTAAGTGATTAATTATGTTTGTTGTTTCTCTTAATTTTAGATGGTTAAAATTGGGAGCAATTTCATGATTGATTGGGGATTGAAGTTCTATAATGTAGTTTTTATGTTACATGTTTTGAAACTTTTATTATTTATTTTGTTGTTGCGCTTACTTTCATTTTCCTTAACTAAAAATGAAGGGAAAAAAAAAGCAACCAATTTTTGGGTAGACCTTGAAATTTGTGATAAGGCTGATTGCAGGGCATGTGGGATCATTTTTAAGGTTCAAAAAACTGAGGAATGGTTCCAACAAGTAAGATTTAGGGTGCGTTTGGTAACGATTTTGTTCAAAAATTGTTTCATGAAATAGGAAAAAAAACTATTTCTATTCTGGTGAACAATTTTTGAATAGAAGAACGAGTTTGGTCACTGTACAAAATTTCTATCATTAGAATAGAAAATGAACAAAAACATGTTTAGTAAACTTGTATAATTTTTTTGTTTCTTTTAATTTTTTAATATTTTTATTTTCTTTTTCTTTTTTCTTCCTTTTGACCGGTTGCTAGCCTCGGCCATGGCCGGCGACCGACCGACGAGGGCCGACGGCCTCACCCAGCCACGGCGAGACTCAAGCCTCGCCGTGGCTGGGTGAGCTCAGCCTCGCCAGGGGCTGGTGACGCTCCGGCAAGGTCGCCAGCCCTCGACGGCCATGGCTAAGGCCGGCGACCGGCCAAAGAAAAAAAGAAAAAAAGAAGAAAAGAAAGAGAAGGAAAAAAAAATATGAGAGAGAAAAATTATTTTTCGAAAGTGTTCCGAGGAACAAGAGAACAAAAATTTGTTCCTTGTTTCTATTGCAAATTTGTTTTCGGGAACAAAAGTGTAAACAAACGCGTTTCTGTTCTTTTTTTATTCTCTGTAACAAAAGAACAAAAATTGTGTTCCGAGGAATAGAAACAAAAGCCAAACAAATAAACCCTTAGTTTCTCAATAAACTTAGACCGACTCTAGAACCGCTCAACCTAAGGTGAGTGAAGTTGATGCAGATTTGATATGTCTCTAGTGAAGCAAAAGTACCAATGTTTCTAAAGTGCAAAAAAATATGACATGGCCATCGAAGAGAGAAATCGCCATTCTAGGGCAAATCAAGAGGCCATGGTTGAACACACCGTGCAACGCACTTGTCTCTCTAATTGAGTCCACTGCACCTCAGATCTGAGGCGCCAAGTCTCAAATCTAAGGCCACGGTCGAGAGGTTATGGTGGCCTCGACCTTGAAGCCTCTTATGACTATCTCGGATGAAATTTTGAGGGAGAAAGGTTTGCTTGTCATGATGATTTAAGTTTAACACTGTTGTCCATAAATTCTTTTGGGTATTGGTGTCCGAACAGGAATAATAAAGGATTTTTTTTTTTATGGTAACTTGGTAAGTTTTCAAAAATTAATTGAGGAGATCAGTTATTAATTTTTTTTGGTCGATAATATCAGTTATTAATTTAATAAATCAACTGGCACCGTTTGTGAGGGGGGGCACCAAAAATAGGAAAACCCTCGCTCGCGCACGCATTTTTGAACCTTCGCGAATCGACGAGGGGACGTTTCTTCCTTCTCCGAAGCGCTTTTCTCTTTCTCGAGGGTTTCTCTTCAGACACTCTTCGCGGCATCGAGTGACTGCTCCATCTCCACCGCCACCACCGCCTCCGCCGCCGCCGCTGCAGCCGCCGCAGCAGATCCGGCTACCTCCATTCTCGCAGCTCTTTCCTCTTCGTCTTCTTCACGCGCGCCGATCCCCTCGCTCGCCATCTCTCTCTGCGGAAACCGGAGCAACGGAAATGGCCATCTCATCCCAGACGCCCGACATTCTAGGCGAGCGCCAGTCCGGCCAGGACGTCCGCACTCAAAACGGTACTCCTGTCCTTTTCCTTCCTTTTCCCTCCCTTTCGATCGGTCGGTCGAGGTTTTCTGGTTCGCGCTTACAATCTGCCAGGTTTGTGAATGTTGTGTTTCGTCTGGAAATTTGGAACAGTGGTGGCTTGTCAGGCTGTCGCCAACATCGTGAAGTCCTCGCTCGGTCCTGTCGGTCTTGACAAGGTATGGTTCTGTGGCGATGTGTGTATTTACTGGTTGTTTGGTTTCATTTTCGGCGGAGTTGCCGTTGGGTCTGGCTGAACTGAGTTTTGCTTAGTGAGGTCTGAGATTGTTGTTTGGTCTTATAAGTTTGTTGAGATTGATGCCATTGTTTGTGTTTCGGCTTTGTCAATGTTCTCAGAGCTGCTGATTTGATTCGACACGATATGTTGAACGTAGAGCGATTTATCTTTGTTACTATGCACTTGCTGCTGGTCGTGCAAGATTCAATAGTTTATTTAGATGAAATGAGTCACCAGAAATTTTGATGATGCCAACTCTATGATTTACTTGAACTTCTACTTTAGGGTTGATCCGGTATGGAATGGTAATAACTTCTAGGGATTACTGTTGACTGTTGCATTTGGTCCGGGTTTTATGCTGTGAGCTTTTCCTATGTAGAGATTAAAAATCTAATTCACTTCTCTACTTGTCTTGTTCAACAAGTCAGATGTTGGTTGATGACATCGGTGATGTAACAATTACTAATGATGGTGCTACCATACTCAAGATGTTAGAAGTGGAACACCCAGCTGCTAAGGTGGGGGACAGTCACCTCTTGTTATGTGACTAGATTCTGAAGCTTAAAGATTTAGGCACTCATGTTTGCTTCACTGGGGTATGCAGGTATTAGTTGAGTTGGCTGAGCTTCAGGACAAAGAGGTCGGAGATGGTACAACTTCAGTGGTCATTGTAGCTGCAGAGTTGCTTAAGGTAATGGTGGCTACTTGAGGCTGGGCACGGCCTAGTTGGTGTTACTTTAAAGTGATATCTTGTCTAATCAGTGACTTGATCATTGCTTTTGCAGAGGGCAAATGATCTGGTGAGGAATAAGATTCATCCAACATCGATAATTAGTGGTTTCAGAGTGAGTTTTTGTTTCCCACTTTTCTATTTATATTCCCATTTCCCCTAGAATATGACAGGAGTTGACACACGAGCAGTCCAAGCATGGATGCACATTAAGATAATCTCATTTCTCATGTTTATCTAGCAAAGTTATCTCATGTTTTGTGTGTTTCCTATTATGCAGCTTGCTATGAGGGAAGCTTGTAAATATGTTGATGAAAAATTGGCAGTTAAGGTATGGCTTTGTGGGCATGTATAATTTGCAAAGTTCACAGTTTGATTAGTCTTTTTGTTTGTCATATATATGTTTGTGTGGTGATATAAGTAATGGCTAAAGAAAAGTTTATGCTTAAGTGCAAATTGGATAGTGCATTAGTCATTTCTTTGATATAGGAATGACACAATTACGACACATGTTTCTGTGCTTTATCATGATGTGAAATTATCCAGAAAACAGAAGGTTCTATAAGGAATTGATCTGAGCCATTTTAAATTTCCATATGTTGGTGATAAACTTGTTTGGCTATGATCTAACTTTTTGAACATTATGCTTTCTGATTTTTCATAGGTTGACAAGCTCGGAAAAGATTCCCTTGTGAACTGTGCCAAAACAAGCATGTCATCAAAGTTGATTGCTGATGACAGTGACTTCTTTGCAAACTTGGTATGTCGACAGTCACTACAATAGTGGAACTTTTATCCGCTTGGTTATGGTTGTGGTTCAAGTAGGGAGGCATCTTGTTTGAGAGGAGAGTTAGGAGCCATGGTGCATGGAACTTAGATAGTATGAACGTTGTTGCTCGTTATATTTTCTGGTGAGGCTGTGCATATGGTCACCATGTATTTTCCATGTGTCAATCATGTTGGTCTGTCAACAGTTTTGGGAGTTGATCCTGAACTCCTTAACCTAAAGGTTTCTTCTTGAGTAGAACTCCTGTCATGTTTTCGTGCTGGATGAAATTACGTCAAGTTTCCTTTCTACATGCTTCATGATTGCATGCAGCATTCCAGGATGATTGTTGAAGGGATGCATTGTATATGGCGCATAAAGTAATTATTTTAACCTGTTAGTTTGTTGCTGGAGCATAACAATTTGCTTTCAGGTTGTAGATGCAGTACAATCAGTAAAAATGACCAATGCCCGTGGGGAAGTTAAATATCCTATCAAGGTTAGTAGTTCGTATTTATATCTTGTCAGGATAATACTGTAGGAGGTGTTGACATGGAGCTCTTTTGCTTCTTTTAATCTTAATCAGCAGTGACATTGCCAAAAAAAGACCAAACCATGGCATGAGTCTGTTTGCTGTAAAGGCCTATCAGGCTGATTGTGTTACAAGCAAAATTTTCCTGATCGTTGAAGCACACTAATGGCTTTGTTTATGTTTAGGGGATCAATATTCTCAAAGCTCATGGGAAAAGTGCCAGAGATAGCTACCTTTTGAATGGATATGCATTGAATACTGGTCGTGCTGCCCAAGGAATGCCTGTTAGAGTTTCCCCTGCAAAGATTGCATGTCTTGACTTCAATCTTCAGAAGACTAAAATGCAGTTGGGTGTCCAAGTTGTTGTGACTGATCCAAGGGAGCTGGAGAAAATTCGACAAAGGTAAAGAGATGGTGGACTTCATTTTTTTCTGACGGGCTGGTAAATTAGTCTGTCATCTCTTCGATGATTGTATGGCTCAAGTCATTTACTTAGAGCGACGGATCTTTGCATTTCCACTAGAGTGAAGTTTTATTTCTTTATGTCCTTTCTGTGGCTGTAACTGTTTTGGGCTCCCTAAATTTTGCATATACATAACAATTGTTATTACTATTATTATTACTGCTACCACTACTAGGGGGACATATAGATAATATAGTTATCAACTTATCATTAGATGATGATGATGATGAAAATGGTATATCCAAAACACTATAATAATAAGGACCAAAATATACAGCAAAATATTTGTTTTGTGGTCATTTTGATAGCCACAGTAATCTCACATCTTTGCCAAATGCATTAATCATTTGTTGCTATAGCATAGCAGCTTTAAAAGATCTGGTGCCATATATACACGTGCTTTGGCACAGCATAGCACACCACAACACAACTACAGCATAGTTATAGCACAGCTTCAACTGTACCAAGCACGCACTAAGTCATCATTGTCAGTGGGTGTATCTTGCAATGTACTTAGTATAGGAGAATGAGATTGCTGTGGCAACTGTTCAATACTAACTCTTTCATGTAATATGCTCATATGACTTGGGTAGATTTTTGGTTCTCTTGTTGCCTGTTGATTGATTTACCTTCTGACCTTCATAGTTCTTTAAATATAGCCTTTAAATAGTGGGCCACTTGTATTCATCTTGTTTGCTAAATGCAGGCACTAATAAAAATTTGCATTTTATTAGGGAAGCTGACATGACAAAGGAACGGATTGAGAAGATACTGAAAGCTGGGGCCAACGTTGTTCTGACCACAAAAGGGATTGATGACATGGCACTCAAGGCAATCTTCTACATGATTTGCTTTTTTACTTTCTATTATCCTTGAAACGTTGTAAAATGAGCATGCAGACATAAGTTTGAAATCGATGTTCTTTGGTTATTTCTTGTCGCACGTGTCATCTTTTGTTAATTAGTATATATGTGGATGTTTGTTTTATTATCTTGTCTAATGATCTCTTAGAACTTCTCCTCATGTATGGAGTGGTCATAGGTGAGTGATCTGTCTTTACTTGAATTGGCTGCAGTCATATAATGTAATGCTATTTGATATAATTTTCAATAAATGAAGATTTACTATGTCATCTGGGTTTTTTGTTTGATTCAGAGTTTATAAATTGCTTTTGTACCTGTTTAATGTTCCAGTATTTCGTGGAGGCTGGTGCAATTGCTGTGAGACGTGTGCGGAAAGAGGATATGCGTCACATTGCCAAAGCAACGGGTGCAACCATGGCAAGTTCACCAATTTTTCTTCTTCAAAGCTTGCCGGCAGTTCATTTTTTGTTCAAACTTTGCTAAAAGAGCATAAGTAAGATGAGAACTCAAAAATAATGTGATGCATATGTTGATATCCGAGTTATGTATTTCAGCAACGACTTGAAATGTTGAAGAAAGATGCAGGATGGCTTTTCTGATGGGTTTATACTAATCTTCATTGCCTTGGTATCTAATTTACTACAGGATGTTTTACCTTTTCATCTAAGAATGAACTTATTTTCACCTAAGCAAAATGTTTTTTATTGGACTTGTCAGTACTTGACATGTGCCTTTTGAAAACTAAAACTTTTGCACTGTTTTTATTTGCCAGTTATGAGCTTTTTTTTTTTTTTTTTAATTGGGTTTTCAATGTGGGAGAAAACATGACTTGACCGAATCTCTTTGTAAAATGCCAACAAACTGAGCAGAAGTCTCCTTGTATGAACCGATTAATTCTTGTAGGAGGGAGTAAGATGCCTTCTTCGTTTTGCCTTATAGTGGGGGGTTGAGTATATTGAGAGGGTGAGCATGAGTCATAACTTTGCTTAGATTTTGCTGCCAGTCGTTCTCCTGCTGGTGCTGTGGGTCAGATTCCTGATTCTGTGGATTTATTATAATTCTGTACCTTTGTATTTCCTTGACTACTTGCAGGTTTCAACATTTGCGGACATGGAAGGGGAAGAAACATATGATTCATCCTTTATTGGACATGCAGATGAAGTTGTAGAAGAGCGTATTTCTGATGATGATGTGGTTTTGATTAAAGGGACAAAAACAACTAGTGCAGTGAGTTCATGCTTTTCAAATCAGTTCAAGTCTTTGAATGGGATAACTATATTGGAATAATGTATGCTAATTGTATTGGTTTGACATAGACCTTAGGAAGTTATTCATAGTTTCAGCATTCATATTATGTTTCATAAGAACTGCTGAGTTTAGTTCTCCAAGGACATCATTACATCCTTTACTGTACCTGATTGCTTAATGTTGTGGCTCTTTTTTTCTTTTTTTTTTTTTTTTTTTGGGGGGTGTGGGGTGGGGTGGGGTGGGAGGAGATGGTAGACATCAGCTGTTTCATACAAGTTGGGTTCTTTGTTGTAGGTTTCTTTGATCCTTCGAGGTGCAAATGACTATATGCTTGATGAGATGGACAGAGCTCTCCATGATGCTCTATCCATTGTTAAGAGGACTCTTGAATCCAACACGGTAATTCTTTTGGCCTCGCTTTATTTTCCTGAAGATCGAGCCTGTCAATGCTAGTCTAGGTTATTCACTGAACTAACTATGAGATGGACGAACTTCAGGATGCTGTTCTTGTAGAATTGATTACTTATGATATAGCCAGGTCTAAGAAAATAAGTTTTGATGCCTGAAGAATTTTGCTCAGTTTCCTTTGTTTCCCTTGAAAATGGTCCTCTGAGTTAGAGATGGCATGCTTGCTAGACCTGCCTGCTAGATATAACTGATTCCTGCTATCTTTGAATTTTAAGCTAGAGAGGTTCAAGGCATATAGTACTCGAGAAGATGCCATCTCTGGTGCTTGCCTCCAGTGATGAAGTTTAGGGATTTTCTTATTCGACTTCTGGTGCAACCCTTTTTCTTTAAAAAAAAAAAAAAAAAAAAAAAAAAAAAAAAAAACCAAAACAAAGTCACGTAAAAGAACCCAAAGAGCTATCTTACCCATGATGTTAGGAGTGGCTAAATATTAAGTGATAATGTCAGAGTATTTCCTTGTAGAACTGGACCAGCTACCTGTGAATTTGGCTGTTAGTAGATTGTACAATGTCAGCATTTTCAGCCCATAATCTATTAGCATTTTGATTGTGTGTATCAGAATGACTTAAGTAAGATATGCATTTCTGCACTGTACTTACGAACGTTATTCTGATTGCTTTGCTTTGTCCTTCCCCATTTCCCCCCTTTTTATTGTTATGCTGGGATCACAACAGGTGGTAGCAGGTGGTGGTGCGGTTGAGGCTGCCTTATCTGTCTACTTGGAGTATCTAGCAACAACGCTAGGATCCCGTGAACAGTTAGCTATTGCAGAATTTGCAGAGTCATTATTAATTATACCAAAGGTATGTATTAACATGCATTGATGTTTTTTCAAACTTCACTTGGATTGTTATCTGGGCTTAATGGACCACATCCTATTTGGCAGTGCTTTGGAAATTTATCTTTTATATTTTCTAAAATCTTTTTCTGCTGAAGGTGCTTGCCGTCAATGCTGCAAAGGATGCAACTGAGTTAGTTGCAAAACTACGGGCTTACCACCACACTGCGCAAACTAAGGCTGAAAAGAAGCATTTGTCAAGGTAATTCTTTGTTGTGTATTTACAATGATGTCTTTTGTAGTTGGCCAGTGTTTAGGTAACCATGTATTAAGATTGAACCCATTGATCTTTCCTGCTTATTTTAGTCTAATTCACTGCAAGGAGTGCTGAGAAATTTTTTGTATACAAGATCACCCCCACAGTCATGGATAAACACGTGTGGACACACTATAGGCAATTTTTTATGGAACATCTACAATAAAAGGACTGAACAGTTGTCACTTCCAGGGAAAGCAAATTTGAATTTGATCAGCAATATTACGTGATTTCACCTGTTCTCATGCCCTCTGCACAGCTTAGTTTGTTGACTCTGATGCTTAGACTTGCAGATGCTTAAACAAGAAATGAAATGACAGTATACAAACTAATTGTTAGGCAGATGGATAGCTTCCCTACCAACATACCTTAATATTTGTTGGATGTCCAAAAAGCCTGTAGAACACAATTTTAAGGTGATGTAATTAATTTGCTATGCCAAAGAGCGATGTCATGGAATGGAGTTGATGGTGGTTTGATTTCCAGGGAATTTGTAAGCTTATTAACTAATTCTTGAAAGTTATATCTTTTACCCAGAGAAGAAAATATTGTATGGACGGATATCACTTTTTTTCAGTAGAAGGGACATATTATCATTCAAAGTTGCAATTATATGGTTGGATTTGTTTCAACAAGTAAGATGAAAGATAGCTCACGTAGCAGTTTAAGTCGATATGTTCTGACAAAAAAAAGATCCTGATATATTTTATGTCATAGGAATAAGCAATAATACAAAGGGATTCATAAACTGTTAAAGTCTATATTATGTTAACTGGGATCAAGGGTAGGTTGATTCAATCATCCGAGTTTGGACCAGCATCAAATGGAGACCTTACTCATGAGACCATTTACTGTCTTGATAAGGAGCTTGTGTTGTAGTATCTCATTATAAGCTTACTTAGCTTGCTTTATTCTGTCGGCTCTTATAATAAAGATCGCATTGGTCTCATGTCAACCTTTGCAGCATGGGATTAGATCTTTCTAAAGGAACTATCCGGAACAACTTAGAAGCAGGTGTCATTGAACCAGCAATGAGCAAAGTAAAGATAATACAGGTAAGGAAGACGCATGCAAATGTGCAATAACTAATTATTATTATTATTTTTTGGATTTCAGCTGCTATAATTTGTTTTTGGAACCTTTTGCTCCTCAGTTTGCAACTGAAGCAGCTATAACAATTCTTCGAATTGATGATATGATCAAGCTTGTCAAGGATGAAAGTCAGGGCGAGGAATAGGAATTTGGGTTGTTTAATTGGGTACTTGAGTGGCATCCACCACGGGTTGGAGGAGATACTATCAAGCATTGTCCTTAGCTTTTTTTTTCTGATAGGCTGTTTATCTATGTATTGTTGACGCTAGTAGTTGTATCTTATGCTTGGGGCAATTTTTGAACAGAGATGGCTGAGCATTGTTCATCTTGCTTTTCTGCAGCAGAGCGCTGTTTCTATTTTTGTTAAGCCTATTTTACCATGATGACGGAAGAAATGATTGGGCAGGAAATTCAACTTTCGTCATCTGTTTCTCCAAATGAAATTATCGGGCGAGTTTTGATCATTGATTGATTTGGTTTAAGATGTTGCCTTTTCCTCTTAAATTGATTTGAGCCTCTGCTCTCGCGTGACCCTTATTTCCCCACAGACTTAACGGGAGGAAGCTTGCTGAAAGTTGTTGCTGATGTTAAGCGTACTTTACCTGCTGAAAGTAAGTAACAAGATGCCTTTACCAAAAGAACCTCTGAGGTGTTGTAATTTTTTTCCCCCAATTACAGAGGAGTCCAGGGGTCTGTTTTGGATCCTGGGTGTCTTGTCACGAGGTAACCTCACCAAAGCAGGGTTGGTTTACCACAAACGACGCTGACACGGCAGGCTGTCAGTTTGTGTTTTATATTTTATCTTTCGGCATGCCCTATATGCCTCATTGGTACAATGGCTTTTTCCAGCCCTGTACATGGCCACCCTTTAAATGTTTAACGTCAGAGAGTGTCAAGGTCTGCATGAGGCCTCAGACAAAGCAGTTCAAGGACATATGTAGCTTTAAGTTTTGAAAAGAACTACTGTGTTAAAGGAGAAAAAAAAAAGATAGGTAATGCTATAATTTTGGCAGAATGGTCATTTAAATGTTAAAACTTTTAGAGCAATCATAAAAGATAGGTAATGCTATAATTTTTGCAGAATGGTCATTTAAATGTTAAAACTTCTAGAGCAATCATTTGAGTGTCAAATTAGTGAAAAAATATTAAGTTTATCAAGTAATATAATGTGTGAAGAGGTTTACGTGGCTTTTTTAATATATTTTAAGTTCAACTTGATTTTTAAAATCGACGGACAATGTCGTGGTAATTGGGAGTCCAAAACCACGGCACTGGAAATCAACTCTTTTTTCTTCCGAGAATTTTCTGGCATTTCTTTTCTTTGTTCTGTCTTGTTTTCTGTAACATATTCAATGCTAAGATTAGGACACTCGCAAGCTCCACCGAAGAGAATCGGCCACCGATGATCAAACAGCTTCTGGTTGCTACGTCCCCCTCTTGCTTACGTTCAGATGTGTTCTTTGCATCGTCATCAACGTCTTCATTCGGAACATCTTCCTTACCTGCAACAAATTCCGTTCGACCTTATCACTTTTGCTTTGTTTTGTTTATTATCATTGATGCCCTTCTCAATCTCTTTATCCTTTTCATCTAAACCAACGGAACCTTTCTCACTTACAACTTCCACTTTAGGGCTCACCTCATTGGACTTTGCCTCGGCCGGAGGAACCAAGCGATTTCCTTTTCTTCAGCTTTCAGATATCGGCCTCTAACTTTTGAATGGAGGCAAGCATGGCGAAGAAGATTGATTAGAGCCCTTCAAAACATCCAAACGGACAGTAATTTTGCCTCGATTCCTATATTTAGATTAGGGTTTGAAAAACATTTTTGGATTAATTGAGGGCAAACGAATGGCTAAACCAATAGTACGCATTATTTTTGCTGACTTCATCTTATCGGCAAGTTACATTAGATGGTTTATGTTAAAATATTACCACATTGGGTTTTCCAATCACACATATTGCTGATAGCATTGAAATGATTTGATTTTTTTACAAAAGTAATATACAAGTGATCGCTTGAAAAGTTTTGAAATTGAAATTATTGTAAACCTCTGATATCCTTTTCCTATATTAAAGGATTCTTCTCACTTCAGGAATGCAATTAATAATTTGTCCATAATTATTATTTGACCCTCCAATTTACGCTTTTTTTTTTACTTTATTTTGGTTTGACGGTGGTCTCCCATTCAAATCATACCACATAACATGATAACATCACTCTAAATTTAATTAAAAAAGAAAAGAAAAGAAAGAAAATCCCAGTTGCGACGAGTGGATGTGGTGGCAGCCTAGGGTTATTCTCGACTCATTATTAACATTCGGTTTTGATCACTTCATTGCTAAATAGGAGAACTCCAATGATCTACAACGCATTTCTACACAAAAGCCCTGCTTGGTCAGATGCCATTGTTTTAACCGTCTTTTCACGGAATGCTACTTTCCCAACTGACTTCTTTCATAGGCTCAATCGCTTCAGATTGACACCGTCATATCTAGATGGATGCTTACCCATTCCATATAATCCAATGTTATTATCAATGATTACCTCCAAGAAGCTTCCATCGGAAAAAAAAAAAAAAGATATGCACCTTCGCAACCTTCCACTATCCATCATCATCGAGTCTTTCCTTGGGGTGCACCACCTTAAATGCGAACCACGACAGAACACCACGCCGCTGTATGCAACCACCAGATATCGATCTGCTACTAATGCCGGCTATATCCCTCTTTCTCTCTTCCTTCGACACTTCTGCAAACGGAGCCATTCTTATCCTCCTCTAGAACCTTACGACCGATATAGCTACGGAGCACTTCCTTCCCTAAATCTGCATCTCCTTTCGCAGTCTTACTGCCACTCTTAACATTCAGTATGCTCTGAAGCAAGAAGAACCCGAACCAAGGCTCCTCTTCCTCCCTAACGCAGCATTATACGTTTCATTTCCTGTAAAAACTGGACCATGAGTCATACTACCATGACAACGCCCGCTTCAACACTAGCAAGTCGAGGCTAGATTGCTAGGGGACAAAATGGCCATCCTCCTTAGGACAACCAGAGTCTCCTCAAAGCTTCCCTCAATCATCCGTCATAGCAACCTCCCTTACCTCAAAAACTAGCATCGACAGTTCATAGAACCGTAACTAAAATGATATGAATATGTGTTGAATGCATTGATATGAAAATGATAGAACCTCCTCCCTGAGATATTTCTCAGACAACCTGACTTTATTTCGCCCTTGGATTTGGAGATCACTAGGTTAATTCCTGGGTTTTATTATAGCTATAATACAATCGATCCCATCTCTAAGAAAGTGCTGCTCATTTTAATGAATGGTACAGGTCACGCCAGTGCTGCCTATTTCAATGAATGGTCCAGGTCACGCACGTCGCGGTTGGCTCACGCCAGTAATCTACCCAGCACTAACTCCTGACCCGTTCTGTGAAAAGGATTGTAGTTCCTCAGAGTTTGCGGCATTGTACGATGTCAAATTAGTGAATGTGGTTGCAGCGGGAGGTCTACTTCCGCAGGGTCATTGCGCAAACCATGTTTTTTCTTTTATCGTTGGGCAGCGCTTCGATGCGCCTTCTTCGTGGGGGTTCACTTGCAAATTTGCAATAACGTGCCTACTACCGTCTCTACGAAAGCACAAGATTATAGGCTGGAGATAAGGTCTTCGGTTAGATCCTGCACATGTTCTCAATATGAAGTTCATCTTGTCGATTTAGCCCAAGAAACCCCAGAGAGGACGAAATTGAAGAAGGTCCGCAGTTCAGGGCATTAAAACCGAGCTAATTTCTAGTGATTTTCATATTCAGATGGACAAAATAATGATACACGAAATGTCCACATTCAGGAATCTCAACATGCCAGTGGTGTTAACAAGTAAACTGATCAAGCCATTAACAACCTCAATCTGCTCAAAACCAAAAAACAAGCAGGCAGATTTAGCCATCATCACCCCTATCTAACCAAACTATCAACACGCAGCCCAAAAGAAATGCTCACTACCGCAGCCCACACATAAGGCCACCAACAATCGCTTCGCATATCGACAAGACAAGCAAAGAAACCAAGACATCAAAAGTCATTTACATTCTCAAAGGGTTAGAGCAAGCTCCGATACATTCTGACGAACTCCTCCACCATCTGCTACATCAGAGAAAGAGAATTAATTAATGGAGCAAGAAAAATATTAGATTCATCACTGAAATTTTAGGTGTTGCTAATTCAGAAGAGAATGCATTACCATAACTGCATCTACAAATGACTCGAAAACCGTCTTCTATATATCCAGGCACCTATAACTTGTTTTACAACCGTCTCTGATTTCCAGTTTTTCAACCATCCTCCCCGTGAGTATCTAGTTTGCTGAGACCTTGATCTCTAGGTATCTGGTCAGCTTTTGCTGATACATCATGACCCTAGGAGAAAGAACACGCACAAATCTAGAAGTAATGAATATCAAAGGAATCAGACAGGAAGCTATGCATACCAATGGATATGCAGCATTTAATTACAGAATGATTCACTGCCAACAGACATAAGCCATCCCTTGTCAATATAGCAACTAACCTTAACCTAATCATTTCCAACTAAAGTAGATGGAAACTTGGATCATGGGGAACACTAACTTTATCATCAACATGAGTGAAAAGGCACAACCTTCCAACATCTATGCTAGAAACTGCAAGAGCATTGCTATTACCTGACCAATGTCACCAACAAGCCTGACATCTTCCATGAGTACCACTGAAGCTGTTTCATGTGTGAGGACACCATTACCCCCCGGAACATGTTCAGCATCAGCAGATCCACCTTCAAGAAGATCCTCCTTTGATTTTGATAGAGGTTCCAGCAGATGGTCATTGTTGTCTTCGTTAACACGTTTCAAACTTTCTTTCTCAGAAGACACTGAAATATTAACAACTTCATTAACAACTAATACTGTGGTCTCTTCAGCTACAAACCGAGTCTCCTTGGATGATAGAGAGGCATCTTCAACATCAGCAATGCATGGTTGTCCTGCATTTACACTGGAAAAAAAATATGTGAGAGCATTCAACAGGTGGAGATCGTAAATTGAAGAAACAGGAGCAAGAAAATAAGCTACATAAAGATGGATCATACCGATTGGTGTTGGCTAAATCAGAGAGATCAGCCCCGCCATCAACTTGCATTCCCTTGTTCTTCTTGCTTTTCCTTTCCTCTGGTTGAATATCAACAGAATCTCTTGAAGGTAACTCTTTTACCCTTCTTTTTCTTCTGGTTTGAGGCCCTTTTTCGGCAATGGATTCAGAAGGCTTATGGCTGGCAGTTTCCTTCTTTTTAGATTCTTCATTTGCATCCTCACCTCCAGTTGGCACTTCAAATATCATCTTTTCTTCCCCAACATGTTTCTCCGGCCGATTCATTCCCTGAATTCCTTCCAGCCTCTTCTTCTGTTCATGTTTCTGCACATCATATCTGAGTGATAAGTCCGGCTGCCTTACCATTGGTGTGGCCTGCTCGTCATTCTTAGATGCGGAAGGCTCTTTTTCACATGCCAAATGAGGCTTCTCAGAAGACCTGAATAATAAGTCGGAATAACGTCTAATCCATGAGAGAGGAGCAGAGCTGGGAGAAGAAGAATGACCAGCTTTCTGCAAAGTGGGTGAATTAGGTCCATTGACATGACCCACTTTATATACTCTGTCATCCAAGTCCAAATTATTATTATTGTTCACAGCAGCTCGCTGCTTAGGATGTCTTCTCCCAGATATCTTCATTAGCCTGGACTCTGAAACAGATTGTTGCGTCTCAACAGCCTTCCGATCTAAGGCTAGCTTTAAATCTTCCAGCTTATTCATCTGCTCTATGTGGGTACAAATTTCTTCCCTATCAACATGCAGTAATTCCCTCTGCCTCTCTAATTTCTGTCGTTGCAGCTTCAGCTCCTCAATAGAATTTTGTAATTCCGCCCATTCCCGGTCTCTTCTCTCACGATCTAAGTTAATCTCCATCCTCTCACTCTCAAGCCTTTTCATTTCCAAAGCAACGCGGTCCAACTCTTTCTCAGCCGCTTCCTTAAGAGAACCAATTCGCTGAAGTTCATTCTTCTTTTCTTCCTCAAAAGCTTTTTCCTTATCCCTTAAGGAACTTTCTAATTCTTCACGCCTTTTTTCAATGCAGTCCTCCAACTCCCTCTTTCGCACTTCAATCTCCAGCAAGAAATCAGCACGTTCCTGCTGAATCTTGCTGAACCACTCAGAACGTTCCTGCACCATCCTATTCATGAATTCTTCTCTCTCAAGACGAAGCGACTCAACGTCGTGTTTGTATTGATTGCGCATTGCATCCTTCTCTATTTTCAGACTGTCACGTTCATCCTTGAGAAACTTTGCAACAGCCACTCTCTCCTCAGCAATTCGTTCAGCATCCTTCTTCAGTTCTTCTCTCTTTTCATCAATTGATTCCCACTCAGACTCAAATTTTGCCTTCTCTAGTTTTAGCTTATCTGCCTCTACCATAACTTCCAGTTTCTCAGCCCTGACCCTATCAAGCTCCTCTTTGAGTTTTATCTCTAAAACCGATAGTTCACTTGTTTCAGTTTTCATAACCTCCAACTTATCCTTTGCACTATCAACTTGCTTCTTTTTGTCTTCAAGCAAATCCAAAGACTTCTGAAGATCTTGTTTCAGTTTGTTAATTTCTTCTTTCTCTTTCTGTAGCATATCCTTCCTAAGCTCAAAGTCTGCCTCTGCAGAAGCTAATTTTTTTTCTCTTGCATCAACATTATCCCACCTCTCTTTGACATCCTTCTCCTTCTCTGTCAAGGACCTTATCTGAATGCCCAAATCATGCTCTCTCTCTTTAAGATGATCCTCCTGATTCGTGATATCCATCTCCCTCAACTCCCAAGCCCGTTGCTTGGTTTCGATTTCATCTTCAACAAGTTTACGTTTCATCTCCATCTCTGACTCAAATTCAGCTTTCCTTGACCGCAAAACAGCTTCTTGATTCGCAATTACTTTTTGAATGTCAGCCTAGTAGCATTAGTAGTATAATTTAAAGTTAGTGAACTTTAAAATCAGAAAGGACCATTGAAAGTCCTCGGCAAAATATTTTTTTAAAGAAGAAATAATGTGCCCATGATTCTCTGCACGGTGCCACCATCAAATTATCAGATGACACTGTAACACTTCTCACAAAAAAGTGATTGACAGCAAGAGAACTTACCGACTCCTTGCTGGCAAGCTTTTCCTGTAAAACAAGCAGCTCTTGCTCTTTTTGATTCAGTGAAACCTCTTTTCTTAAAAGATCCTGTCAACATATTAACGGAAGAGGACTCGTATCCTTAAAAGTTCACAAACACAAAAGTGCAGCCATATTAATGAGAACTAGATGGAACCTGTTCTTTGTCCACAAGTGAAGCTGCTCTAAGTTCCAAATCAGATTTCTCATCATTCAAGGCTCCGCGCTGTTTTTCAATGTTAGCTCTGGAGGCCTCCAATTCTTTTTCAAGTTGATCCAATTCTTGAGATCTGGTAAATATATATCCCTCTCTCTGGTTTAGCAAAGCTTGTCCGTCAAGCAATCTCTTTTCTCCTTGTTCCAAAATTCTTTGCCTTTCTCCTAAAGATTGCCTCTCAAGAAATTTCTCATTCTCTTTTGCATCACATCTGCCAAAAAGAAGAAAATCACATCAAGTACTCAAAGACGAGACACTCACACAATGAGCACCTTATTGTGATATTTCTTCTGACAAGCAAAATAAAATCATTAGCTTAATTCAAGTAATGCATTGGAATGTTGAGAATATACCATTCATATTTTGCCATAGCAGCAAAAGCGAACAGTGGCTAACTCTCTTTATGACAGCTGAAATTTCCATCACTAGTCTGAAATAATTCTATTCATACATAGTAGTTGTACATAGTTTAACTAACTGGAAGATCATCTCCCTAATTACTTTACCAAGACAAATCACTTTCAACTCACGTTGCATGTGGAATGCACACGTCCCCCACAATTTAACAAAAAAATGAAGAAGAAGAAGAAGAGGCTGAGAGAAAGCAAAAGTCATTTCAATTTCAATCAGAATATCCATAAGCATTATATAGAAACTACTGAAGTGCCATTAATCAGTAATCAAGTAACCGTACTCAGACTTGAAAGATTGAATGCGCCGCCTTAGGTCATCTTCCCGTTCCCCAACTTCTTGCAGCTTCCTTTCAGCAAGTCTATGATACCGGTTAGCCTCAGCCTGTAAAGATTCTGCTGCTTGAAGCTTTGCTTCAGCTTCAGTAAACTTCTTTTGAGCATTCTCTACCATCAAATGAGCATCAGACAACTTATTTTCAGCAGCAACTTTCGTTTCAGCAGATTCAGCACGCATCTCGTGCAAGGCCTTCTCGAGCTGCAATTGTTCATTAAATAAAATCCATGCTCAAACATGAAAGAAGCACAAACAAAGCTCCGAGAGACTTCAGCAAACTCAGTGATTATACTTACACTTGCTATGCACTCTTTCTCAACTCCTAGAGACTTCCTTAATGTCTCTTCTCTCTTCCTAGCTTCAGCAAGACCAGACACATGCGCTGCTTGGCTACGTTTGCATTTTAACTCAGCAGCCTCAGCAGAGGCTTTAGCTTGCTCGTACTTGGAAGTAAGCTCTTTTTGCTCCAGAATAAGGAGGCCCATATGATGTTGATGGTCAAAAATCTACAAGCAGTTCATACAGATCAGACATAGCAAAACAAGATGTTGTAATACACCAAAAGAGAATAGACACTAAAGCATTAAAAATCAGCAACACCCAATGCACTTATTAGAATATCAATACTCAGTAACAGATCCATAATAGAAGGAGAACAATGTGATTGTAGTTCCTAAGAACTATAAAACCACATGATCTAGAAAACTATCACTGATTGCTCAAAGATTACTCTTATTCAAGATATATCCCTCATGTCTTGAAAGGGGTGAAGTAGAAACAAAACAGAGTGATCCAGACAGACCTTTCAACAGCAGAAATGAGATACCATGGTTTCATTATGTCTCATAAGTAGGATAATAAAGGGATGATAAGGGAAGAAATTTATTAGCATAAAATAACAGTTCCTTATTTTATTAAATTTGTACATGTAAGGTTTACAGTTCTAGGTTTCTCTTTTGTTTTCCCCATAAGTTATCAGAAATTATGAAGTAGAAATTCGCCAATTGCAAGGGAAACCAACTGATGAGCTAATGTACAACTCACAAAAGAAAAGGAAAAAAAAAACAAATGGAAACCCTGCAGCCGAGTTATTGAAAAATATACAGCAAATTCCATCCATTATGTGGAATTAATGCACATCCTTTCCCCAGCCTATCCCATTGACATCTATAAATTTAATGAATGGGTAGTTCTATTGTCAAATTACCCTATATGGTACAATGACATCATAACTCAATAAACTGAGATTACATAGAGCAAATGGCATTTCTTCTTTGAATAAGAAGCATGATAAATACCGCAGGCCATAAGTGAACAACTTTCGACTTGCAAGACAAGTTTGAACAGCATATGCAGTCCGCATGGCTTATAAGATATTAATTCAGTCTACAGCAACTAACCCGTGCCTAAAAATACCCATCACTGCCACAATGTTATCAAATCAAGAAAAAAGGCAAGCAAGCCAGATAGGTTTACATTCTCAGCCATTAGAATCCCAAAGCAAATGCAAGAATTGGAAATCAAAACCACTGTTTCCTTCTCTGTTCCCCTCCCTAGTAAATTCAATGCAGGTTTGCGTCCCCCCCCCAAAAAAAAAAAAAAAAAAAAAACAAAAACAAAAACAAAAACAAAAACTTTCCTCATAGACCAACATAAATGTAGCAAAATAAGCGCAGCAACAGCAAAAAGGACACCAAAACCGAACCCCAACAGGAACCACAGCAAAAGGGGCTACTGCGCAGGCCGAAAACAACAAGAAGAAAGAGAAAGGACGGGAGCCCACGAACCTCAGCCTCGAGCTTCGCGATATACGCGATCAGGGCGGCCTTGTCCCTCCGCTTGACCGACTCCTCGTCGAACCCGGCATCCCTGAGGCGCCTCCAGACGGCCTCGTCGCTGAGCGGGCTCTGCGAAGGAGCCCTAGCCCCGGCCGTCAGGGACGCGAGCCTCCCCGAAGAAGCAGGAGCCAATCGCCCCGATTGAGGGCTTGCCATCGCACACTAGCCCCCGCAAAACCTAGAATGCCCCCCCTCTCTCTCTCTCTTTCTCTCTCTTCCGCTGCAGCTCTCGATCGATCTGGCCCTGCCTGGAAATCACGTTTGACGATTCTCTCGCCCCTCCTTTTTCTCTCTCTCCCTCGCAGGGGAGTGTGTAAAGTGAAAAAGGGTGTGAGAGAGCTGCGAAAGGAGTGAAAGAGAAGACGACTTGGCTGCGGAGGGCGAGTCACGCTGAGTCGGATCGGAGAGTCTCGGCGCTTTCTCAGCGTTCGAAAACGCGATTTGACCGGGTGCGGAGCGAGTCGGGGGATTCGAAACGGCGCCGTACCGACGAAGACTAGGAGGCGACTATTCTATTCTATCGTACTTTCGAATCCCTCCGGGGGCGCTGCTCTTGCGGAAAAAAGGCCGCAGCAGAGATCGACACTTTCCGTCCTTAGACAGCGCGGATGATTTTACCGCCGATTTTTTTAGCATTTACCTTTGATATACTAGCAAAAAGGAAAATTCTAAATAAAGATTCAAAGTGAATCTATTTTCTCAAATAAAGACATAAAATAAACTTTGTGTCATATAAACATCTGAAATGAATCTATTATTTCAAATAAGGATCCGGAGTAAATTTTGTGTTAAATAAGGGCCTGAAGTGATCAGGTTAATCTCTATTGAGGACCTTAATTCGCCGATAAGCATTTTCTAGTGATTAAACTAGGGGTAATTTTGTTAGAAATTTGTGATTGGAAAAAAAAAAAGGGAAAATTCTAAATTAATTAAGTTTAGGTTATTCATTTAGATGTTTATATTTTCTTCTTTCTTCTCCCCCGCTAGGGGTGTGCAACCGGACTGGGTCAGCCCGGTTCCCGGTTCGGCCCACCCAGAAAATAGGGTCAGGAATTGGTTCTGGTTGAAACCAGTCCGGGAACCGGTTCCCAAAGTTCAGACCCTGTTTGAACCGGTTCCAAGGGAATACCCACCCAGGAACCAGATCAATCGGACCAGTTCAGGAACCGGTTTGAGAACCAGTTTTTGAGCCCCAAAATTCCAAAAGACCAAAACCCTAGTCATTTCTTTCTATCTTTAGTCTTTACTCTCACACCGCTCGTCGCTCTTAGCCTCTCACCTACGCCGATCCATCCGAGCGCTGCGCTGCCAACACTGCCTCCGCTTGCCCATCTGGTCCCAGCCATCCTCGCCACCTCGGCGCCATTGGCCTCAGACACAAACGTGACGGTGCTCCTCGTCTCGAGCGGCGTCATCAAGACGCACTAGTCGGTGCTGGACAAGGGCTTGACGGTGTTCACGCCCGACGTGAGCTCGTGTCGCTCCTGCTGTACCACGCGGTGGTGGACTACACCCTGATCGGGTCCTTGAAGACGAGCAACGCCCCGATCAGCACCCTCGCCACAAACGACGCTGGGAAGTACGATTTCACCATGAAGACCACCGGCGACTCCATCGCGCTCGACACTGGGGTCGACTCCTCACTGGTAAGAGGCCATTTCTTCAACTTTTTTATTAGACTCGCCCTTCTAGCATTACTGTACTCTATAGACTTGCCGCTTTGACATGATAATGAGCTAATAGAATCGTTATCCGTTTCACCGAGTCCGGGCTTGATGCTCTATCAGAATTAATCTCTCCCCCAGTGTTGCGTAGCTCGTTTCGTAGACTGGAATTTACCCATCTCAAATATGCTAATTCCTCGACTTCATTTAACCGACTCATTTGTAAACCTTCCACTTGTTTACACAGGTCTTCGTTTGTATGTCTAAGTAAAGAAGCCTCTTCTTTAATCTTTGCCACTATGTCACTCTAAATAAACCAACAAGAGCATGATGAGCACATCACAGGAGTCAAGTAAAAAGAAGAAAAGCTCTGTACTTGTAACAGAAGATAAATAGGGCAAACACAAGCAGAAATGGCAATATAAAAAGATTCTTTTCTTAATTAGAAAAAATTGCAGTCTCCTATATTTGTCCCAATATTTGACCGAGTTAGAATATATACAGAGGCCAGAGAAACGGAACATGTTAGGGAGTCGAATTTGCACAATATGTCGGGATCTTGTTTTTGTTTAGCCGTGTCTTGATCTTGCTTTTTTTAACATCATGGTTTCTTCTTTTGGTAGGATTTGAAATGGTGTATTTTTGAGAAATCTAGTACTTTAGCATTCTTAATTCAAAGTCCTCTGTGGTTGGCACAGAAAGTATGTTGGATGAATTTTTAACCATTATTTTTCTGGCCATGCAAAATTTACCTTTGAACTCTTGTCATGGTTTGGCTGCAAAATGAGATGTTAAGACAGAGATTCATGGTTTACTAGCAAGATGTGAAATGTGCACGTTCAGAAAAATTTTGCAAAACAGGTTCCAATATAAATGGGGTTAACCCCTGTTCTTGTTCTTCTTCTTTGTTTCGTTGTTCTTTGTTGACATCAAGTCAAGGAGGGCAAGTGGGTTGTGGTTGGCTTTGTCGGCTGATTTATCGTTAATTGTTTTGCTGAGATTGAGGTTATCGAAGAGAAATCAGTGTTATGTTGCCTGACATTGGTGTTTTATATCCTAGAAAATTTGACTTCAAATATTGTTCTTTGTTTGGATACTTCATTTTATCCGCATATCGGAGTGTTCATTGTCCTTTGGATTGGAGTTGTTCTAAGCATCCGATTCAATCTTGCCACGAAATAGGACCCCGAAAAGAACTCTTTCAATCGATGTTCTTTGGAGAAATAGATTAGCAAAGATTGACCGGTAGTCGAGAACACGGGTTGTTAAGCTCTATGACTCGAGTTTCGGTTCGCTAAGTTTGCCCTCGAGGTCGGGATACATTAGGCACCATTTGTTTTACTTGATATGTCGTGATTTCGATAGATCTATCCTTCACTAGTGAGGATCCATATCATTTTGGAGTATTCATTGTCTATCTCTAGATTAGAGATTGTTCTAAGCTTACATTTGATTCTTGCAATCAAATTAGAATGCTGAAGAAACACCTTCATGGTTTACTAGCAAGATGTGAAATGTGCATGTTCAGAAAAATTTTGCAAAACAGTTTTCAATATAAACAGGGTTAACCCTGTTCCCGGACCGAAAAAAAAGGGTGGGCCGGGAACAGGGTCCAATGCAAACAGGGTAGGGAACAGGGTTCAAAAAAAGAGAACCGGTTATAACAGGGTCGGAAACAGGGTCCAGGTCTAGACCCTACCCACCCTGGACTCAATCACCCCTATCCCCCACTTCTCCTCAACCAAATTGCTGCCCAGTCATCGTCACAACTCAATTCTTGTCGCTCCTCCCTTTGCTCGATCGGCGGAGAATTCAGGTCTCCACAAACAAAGAAAGAAGCATCTGGTTTTCTTCTTGTTTTTGAATTCGTGCCTCAACCAGCGGAGAATTTGTGTCTTCGACTTTGCGGAGGATGGTTACAAGGAATAGGGAGAATTTCATTCTTTGACTTTGTAGAGGATGGGTACAAGGAACGAGAAGACCGTAGAAAACCTAGGTTTTTTTTTTTTTTTTTTTTTTTTTTTTTTTTTTTTTTTTAGGATTTGTCAATTTTCCTTATTTTTTTTGGACGAAATTGCCCAAACTCCGGTCGTCGGAAATGTCACATACTTGATAACTGGTGAATATTTGGCTAATCAACAAGCTCATGCTCTTATTTGGAATTGATTCAACCACTTTGGGTCCTTATTTGAGATAATGGGTCTACTTTAGGTTTTTATCTAATACAAAGTTCATTTCGAGTCCTTATTTGAGAAAATTGATCAACTTTGGGTTCTTATTTAAAATTTTCCCTTAGCAAAATGAATGGTTGGGGGTTGACATCGGGACCCTTTCGAGCATCAGATGAAATTTTAATTTTAGGGTTGATTACCAGGGAAAAGGCCAAACTGATACGTTTATGATGAATTTATTTTAAAACTAAATTTTTGTTCATCGAAAAATCCAAATTAATACATTGATGACAAATATGTCATTCGTTAATTTCTGTTAAATTTGATTAATATTACGAAAAATTACCAATCGGTATACATGTGATAAATGGATGGTAAAACGCCACACTGATATATCCATCAAGTGCCATGTATCATCTAATTGGAGAATTTGACGATAAAATCAATTGAAAATTAACGGATAGTAAATTATTATAGATTTATTAATTTGGGATTTTCGATGGATTACTTGAAATGTTGGGACTATTGATTTGGGTTTTCATTGGATATTTTCATTGCCATAATTATTTATTTCCTTTTGCAACTTAATTGGCCTCTCATTTCATTATTTTAGCAAGTCCTTAGCGGCCAAATGTGATACACTTGTCCCCCAATGCAATTGCTTTCCATTTGGCAAGCTTGGTAAAAAAAAAAAAAGGTTTAAAAAGCTTTCAAATTACTGTATTTTATTAAATAATGGAAATAATCCCGTGCGATGTGTAAGGTCATGGGATTTCTCCTAAAAATTTAATAAATTGTAACATATTTTTCTTAATAGAGTTCCCAGCTTGTCATTACTCAAATTCAATTAATTTACTTAAAGTAAATCAACAATCTATATTCGCTGAGACAAAGTAATAATATATGTGAAAGATATGTATGTTGCTCACTTGATTTGGTTGCTGGAAATGGTGAAATGAGTGTCAACATGCACAGGCCTTAGTCCATGGATTCGAATCACGGTGGTTATTGGCTTTTGACATCCAGCCACTTTGCCATGGCATGTTCTACACGCACACCCATTTTCTTCGATATATGACCGATTAGTGAGCTCATGGATAAAAGAAAAATGTATTCTATTGTAGTACTTCAATATATCTATCAACTTATATGCCATCAACTTGCATATATATATATATATATATATATATATATATATATTTATATTTATAGTATTACCAACAACAACGTGCATTTCGCAGTCATCATATCGGTTTGAATTCAGCAACATAACGACTTAATTTCATATTTTATGATTCAAAAGGGAGTGCGATTTGATTTATCAATGAACTTAAATAGTTAGAAAATGGAGAAAATTGTTTATGAGAGATTGAAGAGATAATCTTATCATTATGTGGATTCCTTTAAGTTATATTCCACCAAAATAGCTTTATTGAATACCAATCATGGGTACAAAAAATAATTTCTAAAGTTTGAGGTTGAATGTTGTGATAAATGACAAAAGATTTACTTTAGAAAATATAGAGATTTTAAGATCTTGAATTTTTCGCATGTTAAACCTTTTTACCACATATGTGATGACTTCCAGCAATCCAATAGACTCACTTTTCCGACCCAAAAAAAGAAGTATAGAATCACTTAAGCCCATTCACGACCGGTCGGTGTCACTTCATTTCCTTCTTGGGCTTGGTCTACTCTCATGGGCCGGGTCCATCCAGGTTTTGCTTAGGTTATATTAAAAAAATAAAATTTTAATTTCAGAATGGACGTGATAGGAGTATTTAGGATTGATCATACACTTGAAGGCTGCCATGCAGGGTCAACATTACTTTTTTGCTATTAAAATGTAAATGATGTAGCAACAAGACGGTCAAAACATTGACCGGTTATATGAGTACTTTATAGAGACCTAATTTTCAATTTCAGGTAATCAAGTAGTTATGGAAAATAAATTTGTGATTTCTCCAAAAACCCATAGTTCTACCATATCGAACAACTAAATGGTTAAAATAATCGAAAGTTACCAATTACAATATGGATAGGTATATCACGATGTAATCTCACGATCTATGTATCCAACACCCAAATCAAGTGCACGACATATATATCATTCACATATATTATTATAAAGAATAAAAAGTTCTAAACATTTAGTTGCGATTCATTGGTTCGAGTTATTGGTTCAGTTATTCAGCTCCTGATTCTCGGTTTGGTTTTATCGAAAATTAGAAATCAAATTATACAATACCATTTTCTCTTTTTTTTTTTTTTTTGGAATTGGGAATCAAATCGGTTCTTACACATAGTTATGATTGGTTCGATTTAGTTCCCGATTTTGCCTTAGGCCCATGCTCAATCCTAAGAGAGAGTGCGTGAATTGTTTCCTCCCGTGATGAAAGTGAAAAAAATTCGTTAAATGCCCTATGAGCTGACCAAAATGCCCCTTTTTGAAATGACAAAACTACCCTTCCCACTGTAAGAGAATTCAATTCAATTATCAGCACAGGGAATTGAAAAAATTGTTATTTGTTGCCTCCTCATGATAGGAAAGGCCTAGAGTTTTCTTGAACCTTCTAAATGATATGGATGGTGTTAAGGTGAGTCAAATATTTTTTTGTTTATTATTTAGTATTAATTTTTTTTTGTTGACACCTAAATTTTGACTAATCATTTAGTAATTAATTGCATAAAAATTTAGGGATTAATTTTTAACCCCTAAAAAAAAGGAAAATTGCATTTCATGTAATCGCATTTGTATCGGTACTAAAAGGACAACAAGAAGCAGGGGCTCGCGGTCGATTGCATGATCTCTCTTTCACTGGTCTAAACACGCATAAAAGAGAAAGCAAAAAAAAAAAAAAAAATGATGAAAAAAATGAAAAAAAATGAAAAAAATGAAAAAATGAAAAAAAATGATGACGATGAAATGAGGGAAGAAGTTCGCGCACATCCATAATGTATTATATAATATGCCCACTATTATAATATGCCTATAATTTTATATAATACATGTTGGATTTGGTGACGCAAGGGAAATTCTTGCAGACATGAAGAAGAAACCTCCTCATTAATGCACACACACGCGCGCAAGAAAGGTCTGGAGAAATAAATAAAAAAGGGGGGCGAAACGAGAAAAATCCATCTGAGCGATTGAAGAGATTTAAAAAAAAAGAAGCCGCGTCAGGGGAAGAGAACTGGACGAAAATTCACTGAGAGAATAAAAAATAGGCTGTCAGAAAAAAAAAAGAAGAGAAGAAGCTATACTAATTGTCAGGGAGGTTTCCCTTTCGTACAAGAAAAAGAAGTCAGGGGAAAGTAAGTTTTAAAAAAGTGGAAGTGAGAGAGAGAGAGGACCGGTCAGAGAGAAAAGAAGGGGAGAAGAAAAAAAAATATATATATAAAAGGAGGTGGGTCTTCTTCTTCAACAGAGGCAACACAGCAACATAAAACCAGAACCGCCCCCTTCGCATTGGCCACGACCGCTTCGCTTATCCATCGCGCCTCCGCACACGTGACCCCCCTGTGACTCGACTTCAACAGCCGCCCGCACCAGCAACCCCCAAGCTTCATCTTGCTCACCACCCTTCGTCTCGAGCCGCACCACCCAGCTCCGCCGCACCTCCATGTCCACCGAAGTCCCTCACCGCAGTCTCCCACCTGTCTGATCACCCGTCGCCATACTCCCCGTCCTACGTCCCGAACATCCTCCTTCGTCCGTTACCGCACCACCCAGCTCCGTCGCACCTCCGTGTTCGCCGAAGCCCCCTCACCAGCGCACCAACAGCCAAACCGCCGTTGTGTCGGCCGCCACGCTGCACCGCTGCCGCTCCGCCCCTTTGACGTCCACCGCCTGCTGCTCCACCTCCACCAGCCAACTTCGCGCTCGCGCCTGCACTTCGATCGACACTCAACAGCACCAACCCACAACCGGCGCCTGCTGCAGCCACAGTCAGAGGCCGCTCCTCCGCCTGTGACCCAAGCTCGATCACCAAGGTCCGACACTTGCAGACTTGCTCCGATTGACAACGCCTCAGCTCGCCGCCACCACTGCAGCATCTTCATCCGTCTCCTGCAACAACTCGCGCTTGACGCCAGCAACCTGACGCCACGAACACCCGCCTCTACGCCTGCCGCCCGTGCCTCCGACGCTGCGCCTCCGTCCCTGCTGTTGCTGCTCATCACTCCCGTTCGCTCGTCACCGTGTCCCGCACCAGCGACGCCTCTTGCCTGCACTGCCCTGACGTCAAGTTCCAGCCTTACAAGCCATCCTCGGAGCCTCGGCGACCCTGTGGCAGCCTGAACGTGCCCATACGCCCAAGCTACCATCCTCGTCCTGTTTTGGCCGAGCCCTGACCAGTGTCGACGGCCAATCTCCTCTGCACCCGACTCCGGCCTGCTGCTGTTCCAACCGACGCCGCAGCATCTCGCCATCATCCTCCTGCAACCAGCAGACGCCCCTGCTCGTTGCTACCACCGCAGCAACCAGCGCAGTAGCCCGCCAGAACGACGTCCCTGCTCCTGCCCGCGTCGCTGCATCTCTACGCCAGCCGCACCACCTCAGCCGCGAACCCGCGCCACCATCCTCGGGCTCCAGACGTCGCCGTCCCCCACTGTTGCAGTCTTGCGCACCCAGCGCCGCTGCGCACCGCCGCCTCCGTCTGACCACACTCGCCCGAAGCCCTCGCTCGCCAACTCCTTTCGCGCCCAGTTTTCTTGTTCCTTAGGTAGTTCAGTTTTTATTTTATTTTATTTTTCATTTATCTTATTTTATTTTATTTGCTTCTTAGTTTAGTTATTTAAATTGTAATATGGAATGCTAATATTCATTGCACAAATCATGTAGGCATTATCCGCAGGATTTTACCTGAAATTATTATAATTATTAATTTGACCCGTAAGACTTCGGGTCATTTTTTTTAATTATATTAATTTTATGGGCATTTTGATAGTATTGCAATGTTTAAAATCATTATAATTATTAATTTAATCCATGGGATCTCGGATTAAATTTTTAATTATTTTGAGTTTTCTTATATGTTCGATGTTTAAGGGTAAAGTAATCGTTAATTTAATCCGTGAGACGACGGATTATTTTTTCGATTATTTTAATCCTAAATTTGATGAGTATCTTGATTAGTTAGATGTAATGTGTGCTTGTTTTGAAGAAAAACACTAAAAAACAATAAAAAAATAAAAAAATAAAAAACAAGTCAAATATTGCATTGGAATATGTTGGTTCCGCAAAGTAGAGTTGCATTTTTTTGGATTGCATGTTTAGATAAGTTTTGAAATAGATTAGGATTGATTTCAAATTTCAGATAAAGGTTTAGACGATCTTTGTGCATCTTAATGATTTCATTTTCCAAAAAAAATAGTTTTCTAGTATAGGATAGGGTTTAAGCCAAATTAATCCCTAAAATAGATTAGAAAATTATTTATTTTGGATAGTTTAATTAGTTTTTTTATTTCGAAATTCAATAAAAAAATCCAAAAAAGTTAGGTGCATATTAATTAATTTGCATAATAGGATCATTATTAGTAAAATTAGATCATGTAGTTAAAATGCAATGTTTTATGAAAACAATTCTAATTTCAAGAAAAACCAAAAAATATATAATAGTTGTTTGCTTGGTGTGTTCAATTCTTTTTATTTGAATGTTTTGAATGTCTAATAATGGATGTGCATCCGTGTAGCCACCATATTTGCATGATAGTAATTTTGGTTAAAATAAATCTTAGCTGCCTACAAAATATCGTTTTTTAAAAAAAAAAAAAAAGAGAAAAGGTACCGAAAGGGCGTTAGAGAAATCTAGCGTAATCAAGTCCCTGAACTCATTTAATCTCTGGTTCGTAGAGGTGAAGTAATTCTCCCATTACTTTACTTGGGTTTCTAATCGACCCACCTAAAATAGATTAGTGGCGACTCCATGATCAAAATCATTTGCATATTGAGAACTTAAATCCTAAGTTGCGAATTGGTATGGGCTTGGGAGAGCTCGAGCTAAGTCTAAGCTTAGCAATCCATTAACCTAAACTCTAGGTGGTGCACCCCGAAAAATTTAGGTCGCGACATTTTTACTATGAAATAATTTTCTTATGAAAACGTATGCTCTACTTATTAGCAAAAATTTAAGTATCAATAGTTAGTGGTATATATATTGTTGCCATGTCATGATCTATATTTGTCGTGATATGTCGAAGTATGTATTGTCATGGTATGCCATCTTCATACCACTATTCGATAGCCTTCTATAATAACTGTTCAACTTTCAAGATTGGTGTATGAATTTAGATGATCTTATTAAGTTTCAATGTATCTTACGCTACTTAAATGCATTTTATCCTAGTTATCGAGTCTTTTCATCCACACTTTTTTTTTAATGAGTCTTTTATGGTGGTGTTGCTTTGAACAATCATAATTAGGTAAATTTATCGAGAGTTTGTTTGGTTTCTGGGAATTTCAAAATTCTTCTCTTTTATTTAGCAATATACCTATAAATAGATGTGTCATCTCAAGTGTGAGAAAAGACATGACTTGAATGTTAAGAATATATGTGATTTGCATATGTGTGAGCCAATTTCTATCCCCGGTTTCATTACCCCTAGAATGTGCATTCTTCCTTAGTGGTGAGTTAAGAAACTCTTTATCCTCAGCCGGTGGTTCATCCTTTAGGCCATGTGGTAAGTTTCTCCTATCTTGAGGTTCTTTATTTTTCGGGGGTCGTTTGTTGTTCAAGCTTTGGTGAACTTTGTTAATCCAGACTTTTATTTATAACTGGTGGTGTGTCATTTATGCTTTGTGATGATCATATTTTATCTTGCAGTTTTACTTATCCATCAACATGCATCTCCACACAATCTGACCTCTCTTTTATTCCTTCGACATCACTCAAAACATCGATCACTCCCCTTTGCAACTACATCACATAGAACCAAGAGTCTAATGAAATGAGGATGATGAGCAAGAAATGACAATTTACTTCTCCGGTGCACTGCTTAAATTATGAGGAATTTGTCACTTCAGTTTTATTTACTTAGTTTTTTAAAATTATTTTTCCCTCTCTTGTTTTCCACCCTCTCTTCCATTTTGCCTTTCAATGGATACAACTCCATATTTTGCGTTGCGGTGGTGGGTGTAGTACCGCAACCGATTCGGTATGCATACTGCGCATGACAAAATTTCTGAAACAGAAATTGATTTCTGGCCAGAAATTGATTTCTCAATTTCTATTTCTCGAACAAGTTTCTGAGTAAAGAAACCCGTTTGTTAACGACTCAAAATTTCTATTTCTGAAACAGAAATCCGTTTGATAACAGAATAAAAATTTCTATTTCTATGAATCATGTTGTCCCCATCATTTTACCTCACTCTTCTTGGTACTTGTGATGGTAATTTAATTTGATAAAAGTTGGTAAATCACTTTAATTTAGATTGGTAATTCGATAGAGTAGTTAGGAATTTCAAAACATTAGCAATTTATATAAATAAAAGTTAGTAATTAGTATAAAAATGCTAATATGCAAACTATAAAAGATTTGGTATTTTCAAATGCTAATATGCAAATAGTGAATGTATTTATTCCCCTCATTCAAGATTCAAGTTCAAATCACTACACTTTTTTGCATTCTTTTGAGACCATTTCAAGTGGACAAACACGTGTGATCTTCGGTTACTTTCCTTTGTGTGTGGTATGGGACGATTGGGTATTCAAAAGGTCACGGACAACCCATTAATATACACAAAACCATAGAAGGAAATCTTCAACTAGAACATCATGCCAATTGCCGAACGAAGTGATTTTATGGTAGGTACTAGTTGACATGGATGGAGGCGCAACTTGCGAGAGAATCGAAATTAATAAAATGGAAGTTGTGCTAGAAATAGAAATTGATTATATAACAACATAGGAAATCCTCAAATACAAAATAATAGTTGAAATAATACTACTACATTACAAAAGCCAAAGATACAATTTCATGGAATTTCCGGCATATTATTATCCCTTGCCATTTTGTTGGCAATGGATTTCCTAAGCATGTTTATTTCGTTTCCCTCATCAGTCAATGTATCATTTGCAAGCTCATTCTGCGTAGGTTTAGACACGTAATGCGGATCTCTATATAGGGAAAAGTTCTTATCCATCTTGTCCTGATCACGGATGTAATTATGGATGGCACAACATGCAATTACAATATGTGCTTGCTTTCGAATTGCAAATGAGAGCATGTGCCTCAAAATGCAAAAGCGATTCTTCAATGCCCCAAATGATCTTTCAATGACATTTCTTAGAGAAGAGTGCCTATAGTTGAACAATTCTCTTGTAGTTGTTGGCCGTCTCGTTCTACTCCTATATTCATTTAAATGATACCGTTCACGTCTAAAAGGAGTTAAAAATCCCGGAATTGCTGCATAACCAGAATCCATGACATAGTATTTACCTACAACAATGTATTCATACATTGGTCATAATTTGTAACTATAATGATCATAAAGAAAATTACTCCTTAAAGGACAAGCAAATACCTGATGGTGGTCGAGGAAATTCCAAGTGAGGAGTCTCGAGTGCTGCTGCAAACACTCGACAATCGTTCGCAGAGCCTTCCCAACCAGCATATACAAAAGTAAATTTCATATCAAATGAACAAATGCACATCACATTCTGAGTGGTAGTGCATTTCCTACCTCTAAATGGGATTTGCTTCGACACAGGTACAGAAGCATGAATATGGGTGCCATCAATGGCGCCTATACAATCATGTCATTTTATCAAAGACTAATATTATACAAGATTATCAACAAAATAAAATTGATGGTGTCAAGGAATATATGAGAATTCTACCTTGAAGTAACGTTTATGATTAAGATCCATAAGAATCTCTTCTTGGACAACATTAAAGGATGGTGGTCTGATAACCTCTTTTGCCAATTTGAGAACTGCCTGCAATACTTTACTGAAGTATTTGTTTATAGTTTGTCCCGAACGTTGGAATCTCTCACATAAATCTCTATTTGAGTTATTGTGACAAATCATAGATAAGAAAATCCCGATTTGTTCATCTACCCCAATATATCGGCTATCTTTCAACCAACCTTTTTCCTTCATTAAATCACAAAGGTTGAGAAAGACATGTCTCTCCATTCTAAAAGCTTCATATATTCTATCGGAATGCCCATGAAGAACCCCCCTTATCCATTGCAGTCCCGATAATGAGCTGTCCCTAATAGGTTTTCTCGTGTGCATAGACATATCCATTGCAACGGTGGCTAACCATGCTATCAGTATATCAATATCAAAATCATCAAAATCCAACTCAATTGGTTCAACTGATGCTACTTGACCATTAGACATACTACTTTCACCCTCATTCATATTACCTATATCATTACACAAAATAAGAATATAAACCCATTAGATAAGAACTCCAATAGTAATCAACAATAGCAATAATGTCATCATAATTGCAACATAAAGATATAAACAAACAAAGTCTCAAATACATAAGTTATAGAATGAAATTAAATCAAATATAAATCTATAGCATGTTTTTTAACAATTATTCAAAGAGATTCAATAAGTCCATGTCTCCTTTGAGGGAGAGAGATGATGAAAGCCTCTCTCCAAGTGGCATTAATGCATGCCTGGTTCACAGCTTTATTGTAAAGATTCTGCTCTAAGTCAGGCATGTCATTTATAACGTCGATCACAGCTCCTATGGAGTAGGGGTCTACAAAAGGTGGGACAACAGGAGGTGTGGCCTCTGAGGTTACGGAGTCACTTGTTGATTGACCCATCCTTAATTTGATCATTTCTTGAATGGCATTGCAGGTGGCACTGAGATCAAAGTTGTTACTCTTTCTTCTCCTCTTGGAATTTGGAGTCCTATTCAACTTGTGTTTCTCACGAACTGGGGTGGGAGTTGCATCAGATGCAAAGACTCCCTCATCAACATTGTTTTCATTATATTCCTTCGCATCACCTATCGGAGCACCACCACCATTGTCACCACTAACACCATGGTCTTCTTCCTCCGACACCACATACTCTATTGCATTTCCTTTTGCATGTCCTGCTACATAGTCCCCAGTAGCATATGCATCACCAAATATAATATAAAGGTCTGGATACTAAGGAAACCCTTCATTCTTGAACTTAGCCCATTCACTATTATCCTGTAAATTTCATAGAAATGACATACATCAACAATATAATTAAAGCTTACACCCACAATAAGAAAAAATGGACCCAAGTACAATAATACCTTGATGTGAGAATCCCATACACTTGAATCCTCCATAGTAACTGTCTTGTTGACATTGTCCCATCCAAATCCAGTTTGTGAAAGAAGCTTCTTAAAACTACTATACTGCTTCTTTAGTTTGTTTACCATATTTTTCAACTGAATTACATTAAAGTGGAGTTCCGTTTGTTTATTGAATTCGGCATTTATGTTATTCCACCCTACTTTGTCGTAGGTACAGGTGGGACGATTTCTTTTTTTCAGCTCTTCTACCAACAAACTTACAAGCAAATTGATCAAAGACTCAGTCCACTTTGCTATAAATACTTCTTTGTGGGATGTCATTTAACCTTAACTGAATCAATATTCAATGAACTATATCAGATGATGCACCAATTCAAGAACAAAAGCTTGTGATTAACAAGCACATAATAAAGGGTAAGCTGAAATTAGAAGTTAAAGAACAATGAATAACAAGAAAAACAGTTACATATGTGGAAATCGTATCTTCAAGAGGCATATAAAATCAGCAATCCATTATTTCTATGTATTACTAAAGCAAAAACAAGTTATCTTCACAAAAAGCATCATAAGATTATTAGAAACCTCATTTCATAACATCATATCTCTTGACAGATTCTTTTTTCCTTTTTCATTTTTCAGAACCTTCAAATAAAAGATGTTTTTAACAGATGAGGGAAATACTTCAGCTAGCGGATGTTTTGCGCGAGGAGAGAGTGCAGACAAAACTTTCAAAGGCCAAGTACCATTTTGAAGAGAAGAATGCCCCTGTTGAAAAGCCGAGGGCTCAGCTCGAGGCCTACATGAGATCCAAAATGAGTAAAGATGAGAATTCTCCGAAATCAGAGAAAGCTAAGGAGCTTGAGGCGTTCTTGAGTGACAATATCAATATTGAATGCACTGAAAACGAATTATTCTGAGAGAATAAAGAAGCTGATGGAGAGGAGTGCGAAGGAAAATGTATCCGCAGAAAGCGATCTTCATTCAATCGAATTGAACATGGACAACAACACCAGGAGCTACAAGTAGAGCTACGCGCACGATGATACTAGTTAAGAGAACTCAAAATGGGTCTCGGTAGATAATGAGTTCAACTTCAATGGGAGGAGATCTTCATCCAACAAGATTCAATGGGAGAGCATCTCCCTTCGCTTTATTATTATTGCAAATAAATTCAAAACACATATTTCATAACAACTTTGAGGGCATAGTTATTTTTGCTATGCCATTTTTTTTTCCTTCTGGAAATTGACTTTTTGAGATTTATAAATATTCAATGGGAGAGCATCTCCTTAAGAAATGGAAACTCTAAAAAGGGGCAAATATTCACGATGGTGCCAAGACTCATGACAACCTGAATGGGTTCGATGCAGGGAGACTAATAGAGTTCTTCTCTCCGGCTAAAATTGACAGCAACAAGGAAGACGAAACCAGAAGAAATAGAGCGCTCACAGGTTTGAAGGACCATCAGCTGTTGAATTTCGCTAGTCCGATCAGGCCATGGAGCCGGTCCTGCCTTTGCAAGATCACGGCATGGAGAGTTGGACTGTGGAGACACACAAGCTCGGCGACCAAACAACAAAACCAAAATCTCTCTTTGAAATTCGTATGACAGATCATCAAGAACATTAAAATTGAGAAGTTCATAGCATCTAGGTTCCACTCCGTCGCCCAAGATCTTAAGAGCATACAAGACAAGCAATTTGAGGCAATTTGCACAAACAACTTTTTTCAATCGTTGCAACCTATAGGACACAAACAAATTCAGCATATTCATGACGCAACCGAACCGTGTCCAACACGAAAATACACTCGAGCGCTTCTCGCCAAATACTATTTTCAATCCAGAGGAGCTCAAACTCCAAAAATCCCCATCACAAATAGCTCACAGCACGCCAACAATTCCAGCTACCTAAACCCTAAACCGAAACATGATAAGAGAGGCGAGAAGGGAAGATCGATCGAACCTCGTGAGGAATCGTGGGGGAAGTTCCAGAGAAGACCGTGAGATGAGCGACGGCGAGACGGGCAGGACGACTGGACGATTAGACGGTCTTCGAACGGCGACGGCGAGACGAGCGACGATTTGACTGGAGAGAGGATGGCGACGGCGAGACGAGCGATGATCTGATCGGAGAGAGGACGGCGACGGCGACTGGAGGTGCGGATCCAAGAGCGGAAATTGGATGCGGACAGAGGAGGCGGGCTCGACGGGACGACCGGAGGATGGGCTGAGGACGGTGACAGCAAGATGAGCGGCGATCTGATCGGCAAGAGGACGGCGACGGCGTCAGAGTCGATGGTGCTAGGGTTTTGGTTGAACTGAGGAGAAGGAAGAAAAGCAAGGTAAAGTGAGGAGGAGGAGTCGTAAGGGTGAAAGTGAGGAGGAGGGATGCCCTAGATGTGAACAAAGAAGGATAAAAAAAAAATGAAATAATTTCTATTTCTATTTCAGAAATTGAGAAGCTAAAATTTTTAGCTTCTGATTTCTCCTCCAAATCAATTTCTGAAATAGAAATTTGTTTCAGAAATTGAAAAATCAAATTGCGTTACCAAACGGATTTCTATTCCAAACCTGTTTCAAGGAACATAAATCGGGAGAAATTGGGAAACAGAAATTTGACCATGCGCAGCCTAAAGGGTTCGGTACATGGAGAACTGCCTTTGGTCCAACTATTGTGTCTAAAATAGAGGATAAAATATTGACTTGATTATTGTGTATAATAGAATGGGTCCATGTGTATGATCAAGCCTATATATCCTCGTCAGATCTATCCATGACCGGAAAATGACTATATTTTCCCTATACGAACTTAGCAAAACCAAGATGGGACCACAAGAGTAGACCAAGCCGGAGATGGAAATGAAGTGCTTGCACTTACCCATTTCACACTTATTGGAGTCGACCGGTCACGAACGAGCTTAGGCGAGTCTATCGGATTGCTAGTCATATAATCACATAGCAAGGATGACGTGTGTAGCTCATAACCCTACACAGTCTGGGATAAGACGACACCCCCGCATGGTGTTTGACCTCCAGTATATGTTAGTAAGTTACGTGGTCAAACAAGTTTAACATGTGAAAAGTCAAAGACCTAATAATCTCTCTGTATTTTAAGTAAATCTATCTTATACCACCCCACGTTCGACCTCAACGATGGAAAATATTTTAAATGATATCCGTGGTTAGTATTCAATAAAACTAATTTTTGTGGAATATAACGTAAAAGTATTATCAAAATAGTCATCTCATAAATCTCTTATAAATTTCATATTTACAATAAATTTTCTCCATTTTCTAACACTTTGAATTCATTTTACAAAATAAATCAGTTACACTATTTTTTCATCATTGTTATTTATTTTTTTAATTTTTATGCGCATAAGTGCGTATCTTTTTTGCTAGTACAAAAGAAAAGGAAAGAGAATAGTTATTTGATTTATTTTATAGGCAATGAATTGAAGCTGTTTGAGTAAAAAAGCAAGAGAAAAAAGTTGAACTTAAAAAATGAATAAATTCAAGGAAATTGACGGCCCCACCTCTGCCATTAATTCTTAATTTGAAAATAAAAAACAAAAAAAGGAAAAATTTAAATTTTAGGGAGCGCTTGTTTTGCAAAAATAGAAGAATTTAAAAAATTTCTCTTTAGACAAAAAAGAAATTTCTCTAAAAATGATTGATTGTATCATTTATAAAAATGAATAAATGAAAAATATTTTCATCATCCAAAAAATTATTTTAAACATAAATAGATGTTAATAATGAAAATAATTTTCATTAACTAATTATTTTAAGCGATTATTATTAGAATTGTGTTTTTTTTTTTTTTTTAAATTACTCAATGTCCGTGAAACAAGCGAACAATGGTATATATTTTTTGCTTCACTGTTCTTTCGATAATCATCATTTGCTTCCTTCTAAACTCATGTTTATGTGGAGAAAATTACTCTTTTAATGATATATATTCTTGTCATTAAGCTAGCTTCAAATATCTTCCTCATCAATTTTGTGGTTACATTTGCTTTGAGAAACTTATCCTTGACATGTTCATTATTCAAGAGCGGGATTTTGCTTAAAACTACTGGGATCTTGATTAATTGTAGATCTTTTTATTAGGCTAATTGGGATGATAATTTGGGAATAAGATTCTCAAATAAATCATTTAAATCACGCTAAGTTGTTGAAACAATCAAATATATAATCTTGCAAAATCTAGTTGAAACTGCAACCAAGTAAGCCCAAGACACTTGGCAAATCAAAATAAACTTAGATGTCAGATAACAAAATTAAAATCTACTCATTATTTCATTATTCAGAAAAATAATGTTAGTAAGCATCATGCCTTATGGGCTCCAGAGCATAGTCAATCCTCCAATGACGATTGCGCCTAGGATTAGTTTTTGTCCTCTGAACCGTGGCTGGCACTAGTTGGCGACCCCAAATTCGCAAAATCCGGTTCCCCACAATGACTTAACCGAGTTTAGCGTCGGTAAAATGATTTGCTGGATAAATTTGGTAAATCAAATTTGTTTGACGGTACAAATTAAAAATTCAAAAACTCCTTAGGAGAGAGAGAATTGGGCCTGTGATCTCAATGGATCTTATGGTTAGGGCTCACTAAATTTTGGGCCTAATGGTATTTGTGCACCGTAATTTGACTAGAGAATAAACGATATCGTCTCACTATTTGAATGGAAAAAGTAATTAAAGGTTAATGACCTCCCATCCATGGCGCACCCATACAGGCCGAACGAGGCATTTTCACTTTTTTTTTTTTTTTTTTTTTTTTTTACAGCAAAAAAAAATCTGTTTTATCCAAAAATGTTAATATTACTAAAAACTCAAAACTGATATATTTGTGATAAATTTCTTCCAAATTAACCTTCAATTAACTTCTGTCAAATTTTATCGTGAAATTACTAAATTTAATGATATATATATATATATATATATATATATATATATATCAATAACTCAATTGATATGACAAGTATACATGAAAATTCATATCATTTTGGGATAAATTTGTCATAGCTTTATTAGTTTTGAGTTTTAAGTGACCCAAAAATTAGTTTGCGGTAAATTTGTTATAGGTATATCAATTTTGGGTTTTTGGTGATGTAAAGATTAATTTGAGATAAATTTATTACAGGTATATCAATTTGGAGTTTTTTGTAGTATAAACCCCTTAAAAAAAAGAAGCTCGCTTCTTGGAAATTCTTTTAGGATTTACAAGTCCAGACTCCTAAATAGTCAAATGTCATTTTTTTTCCACTGAAATTGATAATGTTATCTAAATTTTTTTAAATCACGAAAAATTAGATACAAGACTAGAAGTCAATATAATACCATTTTAAAGGTTTCAAGTAGTCAAATGTATACGCCATAAGATTTGAGAAAAAAAGAGTAAACGTCACTCCAAACCAAGCTTAATCTCGTCAAAGACCTTAGTCAGTTAAGTGTGCAAAAATTAGCCCCCATGTGAAATCTGATTGACTTTCTATAGAGAAATCACTCTACTAAAATGAAATACTACTTTAATCACTAGAAAAATTGAAATGGATTTCTCTAACATTTTAGCGAATATTTCAAGAATTCATGGTAAGACAAAAACATCTTTAATTGTCAGAACGAAGATAAATAAATTTGACCATCTTGTGAATTTTTTTTAAAGAAAACAAAGTTCAATATAGAAAAATAATCCTTCAATTAAGAATGAAAACTTAAACATTTAGCAAAAAATGGAATGTAGATGTCATCGACTTGGGTCATGCCTCCTGGAATTATCAACGAGATTCCTTGCAAATCCTGGACGAAATGCACTAGGTCAGCCACGATCTTCAAATCTGAGAGTTTCTATTGAAAAGTTTCTCTACTTATCTATAGAAAAAGTCAATAGCTAATTAGTTGCTGACACAATGCACTAACCTTTGAATAGGAAAACAAAATTGAGGTGACAATTTTGGAGAATGGAACAAGATTTATCAAGCTGGGCAAATTGCTTCATGGCATGACATAACATGACTATAAATATGAACAAGGATTGCTCAATTATTGAGTATGATTGACTTTTTTATTGAAGGCCTCAATCGAATCACCATATTTAAGCATTCTCTTGAATTACGTATGGAACATAAATGTGTCGACTTGGGTCATGCCTCCTGAAATTATTGATGAGATTCCTTGCAAATTATGGACAAAATGTATTAGGTCAGCCACTCTCTTTGAATCTGTTTTTTATTGAAAGATATCTCCATTTATATATAGAAAAAGTCAATGGCTAATTAGTTGCTGACAAATTGCACTAATCTTTTTCAGGGAAAACGAAATTGAGGTGACAATTTTCGGGAACGGAACAAGATTTATCAAGCTGGGCCAGTTGCTTCATGACACGATATAATGTGATTATAAATATGAACAAGGATTGCTCAACTAATGAGCATGATTGACTTCTTCATGAAAAACCTTTGTCGAATCATCATATTTTTTTATTTTCTTGAAGAAACTTCTCAATAGATGCGCGATCGATCCAATAATTACCTGAACCTCTATGAATATGGAAATTAAAATAAAGAGCCGGGTGGTCGAAAAGTCTGGAAAATTTCATTGTGGACATGGAGAGAAAAGTATAAATAGAGAATGGGATATCGTGTAGGCCCAAAATCACGTAGAAAATCAGGTGGACGTGGCTTGTTTACTGTGGCCCTTGCGTTGCCGGCCCTATGGCTTTACGTGACGTTTCAAAGAACCAAAACTCTCGCTTTTGGCCCCTCTTATATGCAAATGCGTGAAAGGCGGGTAGGACACGAAAACGAAAGAAAAATTCTCTGCCCATACAAGCTCGGAAATCAGATATATTTTACCTCTACCACTCGAGCATTATCTATTCAAGTTGTCAAAAGTGTAGCTTGGTTAGATATCCTGCTTACATGTGATGTTGCTTGATTAGTCTTTGGAGTTCGTAAAGTGCAATCCACGGTTCGGAATGGAGGTTGAAAGGGAAAATTGTCAAAAAAGTTCTATACTTATTGCAATTGCGTCGATTTAATCATAAAGCTTTTAATTTGACCAATTTAATTCTAAAACTTTTGACAATTTGTTAATCCAATCCATCCAATCAATTTTGGTTGGAAAATGCTAACATACATATTAGCCGTCTTACATGTTGTTGTCGAACCGATGTAGACAATTTTTATAATTTTATGAAATTTTATTATTATTATTATTATTATTATTATTATTATTATTATTATTATTATTATTATTATTATTATTATTATTATTATTATTATGTTTTTCATTGTGGCCAATGAGGTTGTCGACTAGGTGAGGCTTGACCTCACTGTGACCTGGCAAGGTTAGCCTGCCCGTGGTTGGGTTGGTGAGTTTCGAGTCTCGCTAGTTGTGGGTGAGGCTCGACCTTATTCGATCTAGCGAGATCATTACCTCATGAGACCATTGGCGAGGCTGGCGAGGCTCAAGCTCTCGCCAAATTCAGCAAGGGGGGGCCTTTGTTGGATTTGGTGAGGGTTGGACCTTTGTGGTCTCTGTTAAGGGCTCGAGCCTAGCCAAGGGCTAGGAAAGGCACGACCATGTAGGATCTAGCGAGGTTGGGCCTCACCTCTGGCTAGTGAAGTTGACCATCACCAGCTTAGCTACTAGCAAGGCTGACCTTGCCTAGCCATAGTGAGGGCTAGTGGCAAATTGAAAAAAAAAAAAATCAAATAAAAAGGAAAAAAGAGAGAAAAATAATAAAAAATTCATAAAATTTTAAAAAATAATAAAAATTGTCCACATTAGCGTTGGTAGCGCCATGAAGGGCGACTATCATCCACATCAATGATTTCTAGTTAAAACTAGTTGAGTGAACTGAATTGATAAATTGTTAAAATGTTTAGGTCTAAATTAGCCAAATTTAAAAGTTTATGACTGAATTGACACAAATATAATAATTTTCTAATATTTTTGGTAATTTCTTGAGGTTCAAGATATAAGGATTAGTCTTTGTGCAATTATTAGAATCAAAATCTTATTGTTCAATAGTGATGGGCTCGATGATATATCTCTATGATTTATAGGTCAAGACGTTACACAGTTATGAAATAGGTCTAGGGCAGATGTCAGGGAGAGGCATAAGCATTGTAAGTGCTAGAAGACGCAGAAGTTAAACTTTTGTGAGCTTGACAAGCAGCATAAGGTGTTGTTTAGTACAATAGTTCATAAAATTAAGGGTACAATGAACTACATACGCTATTTTATGGATTTGGGAACTGACAAACGGTTGAAGTTTTATTCTAACAAGCTAAGCCAATTTTACATAAAGTAGAGCACACGCGTTTAACAGAAGACATGAGGAGTTATCTAGAAATGGGACAATAAAAGATTCCCACTTCTATTTTGCAAATTGGTGACGAGCCTTCATCATTTTATTGGATCAATCTCAAAATTGGATCTTGATAGTAGCTGTTGACACAAAGGTGAAGCATCACATTTCGTCAACACACCACAACAGATGGGACTAGCAGAAGTAATGAGTAGAATCATATTAGGGAGAGCTCGCTCTTTACTCTCTAATGCTAGGTGAGGACTTCTCATTTGAAGCAATAAATTCCACATAACTAGCAATTGAGTGTAGAAATTCTGATGAAATGTGGTTAGGTAAACTCGCGAATTACACTACACTAAGCTTGCCAATGCTAGTGTAGCGAATGGCATGCTAGAGCCAAGGATACGAGGTGAATACTCCAAGCTATGTGCAAGGGATGAAAGGATAGATCCTAGGGTCTACATAAAGGGATTTGCCCAAGTTTATGATTAGCCTATGCTTTTGATGAGTAAGCATCATTTTGTAATAGTATGAGATATCATTTGCAGAGAAAGTGTTAAGATTCGGTGTACAATCATAAGAAAATGGAGAATAAATTTGAGAAAGGAGTTTGAGACATAAGATTTTTATCTTAGTTCACCCTTAAATTAGGGCAACATCTAATGGAGTTTTCATTATGATTAGCGTCTCACACTTCTCTACTACATTCCTCAATTACAAGAGACACCAATACCATCCTATTGATGGAAGTATGAACCACACCCCAAAAGAGAGATTTAGATAATTTCAGAATTGGTAGAGCTTTGGAAAGAGCATAGAAGATGTCTTCGAGGCGAGAATTGAGTATGAAGCTTCAAGGCAACCAATGGAAGTTGATAAGTTGGAGCAACAATTGAATGTATATGTGAAAATAGATGATTTAGAGGTAATAAAGGAAGTGTTGGCTATGGAGATGAAAGGAAAGATCACCTTAGATATTGTGAATGACTTGGAGGAGTTACGTTAGGTAAGCATCGAAGTGCTTCAACTTTGAGTTGGTGAATGTACATATTTTGTTACATATTTAAATCATCTTGATTGTCATTTTATATCGAGCTGGAGGTCGAGCATTTGTTCCATACTTCACAACCAATACTATTGATTGTTAGTATAACACTAGGCTTGATCTTTCATATGCTGGTGGGAGTATGCATATGGCTAATCTAACTATGCATTGTAATGCCATGGAATTGATCCTTCTGATTTTGTTGGAGATGATTGTCATTAAGTAATGTTTTAGAGGATGGAGTTTAGAAATTTTGATAGTGACTAGTTGTGATGCCCTAAGATGTCACTTCTAACATAGTTAGGGCCTGTTTGTTTTCGTTTCTTTTTTCTGTTTTTAAACAGTTTTTTTTTTTGTTCCAAGGAACAAAAAAGGAACAGAAATGCATTTGTTTGCATTTTTGTTCCAAATCTATTTTTTTGTTCCCAGAAACACATCTGGAACAGAAACAAGAAACAAAAAAAAATTTTGTTTCTTGTTTGTTGACACCTAATTTTGGGGGTTCATTTTTCGTAAAATATAAAAAATAAAAAATGCATGGCATATAGTTTAGGCAGATTTGATTTTTTATTATTTTGTTATATTAGGATTTTTATAGATTTAGATAATATGCACTCGGATGTGTTTTTGCGCAAAAGAGGAAATTTTTTGATCAAATATGCAAAAGATATTGCGCAGGGTAAAATATATTCGAGTGAATATTGCACGAGCAAGATTGGAAACGAAATATGCGATAAGGATTCAATTTTTCACCCTATAAAAGTGTTGTGAAATAATGTTTAGGGGGGTCTCTCGGTTTCTTCGAAAAAGAACAAAAAAAAAAAAGAAGACAAAAAAAAGTGAAAAGAGAGAGAGAGAAAGAGCTGTCTGAGGGTGAGCTGAGGGAGAGGTTAAAAAAAAAAAAAAGAAGAAAAAAAAGGTGAAAAACCCCCCCTTCGGCACTGTTCATCTTACCCGGGGGGGTGCTCGCCGGCGCCGTTCGTCGCCTCTGCGGTCCCGCAACTCGCGCCGCACTGCCATCGCCATCGCTCCCCCGCTGCCAATCTTGGTCCTCGTGCGATGCCCCCCTGCTCGCGCGCTGCCCCCGCTCCACTCGCGCCGTCCCCGACGCCCTCTGCAGCCCGCGACGCCCCTGTCGTCGCGAACCGCCCGACGCCGGAGCCCTCGACGAAGCCGCCCGAAGCCCTCCACCTCGCCCTTGCCCGGATCCGCTGCCGCGACACCCCTGCTCCGCCCTCGGCGTCCCGAATCGGCCTCGTCGAGACCCCCCGACGCCGCCACGACCGCGCCCGGATACGAGCCGCCCCGAGGCCCTCTCCGCGACGTTCCTGCCGCCCCGACAGCCTCACCGCGACGCCCTTTGCGTCCCCGCGCGCCTCCGTCTCCGATCCGTTGCGCCCAGAGTCCCCGGCGTCGCGCCGCCGTCGCGCCGCCCCTACGGCGCCTATCGAAGCCCTAGCCGGCCGCGCCCCCTTTCTTTCTTTTTTTTTTTTTTCGAAAAAAAGAAAAAAAGAAAAACAAAAAGCCAAAAAAAAAAAAAAAAGCAAAAAAGAAAAATTAGGTAAATTTTGTTTTTACTTGATTTTATTTTTGTCTTTATCTTTATTTTTATCCTTTTATGTTATATTTATTGTTACTAATATTGCATATTATTTGGTATAATTGTTTCTTTAATGCTACGTTGAAATTCCTTGATATAAATCTGTCATGAAATTAGTAATTGCCAGTCCGATTTTCGCGCCCGAAATCCGACTCGTAATTACTTAAAAAAATTGCCAATCCGATCTCCCGCCCGAGATCCGATTTGTGATTTTTCGTGAAATTGGCCAATCCGATCTCATGCGCGAGATATGGTTCGTCAATTTGGGGGATCAATTTTGTTTGATTTGCTAGGGTTGTTTGAATTAATTTTCTTTTTAAAAAAATCAAAAATAAAAAAAATGTAGTTTTAGGGTTTGCATGATTAGGATAGAAATTTCATTTTTTTTAAAATAATAAAAAATCAAAAAATAAAAAAAAATCAAATTAATTGGTTTAGGTTGCATTTTTAGTTATTAAGAATTGTTAATTTCAAAACACAAAAAAAGTGAAAAAACTCAAAAAAATCTTAAATTAGGATTAGTTTTTTTTATTGTCTTGCATATTTAGATTAGGGATTTTATTTTAGGTCATAAAAAAAAAGAAAAAAACAAAAAGAAAGCAAAATTCACTTAGGATGCTAGTTGAATTGCATGTTAAATTTTAATTAAAAAAGCGAAAAGCAAACAAAAATCATCAGGAATTTTAGAATAGAATTGCATGTTTAATTTTAAGCTTAGATCAATTTTTTAGATAGATTGCATCTTAGGTTAGAAATTACTAAATTAAAACAATGTCTTAATTTAAATTAGGATGACCTAATTCCTAGTTTAAATAGAATAGAATTTTAATTTAGTTAGGAATTTCATTCAAATATCTTAGGATAGATTACTTCCACCTTTTAGGATAAATTGCAATTTTTAGAAAAATAAAAACCATAAAATAAAATAAAAATCAAAATCTTGCATGAGCATGTAGAATAAGGAATATAGATTTAGTAAATAAAGCATTTAGGCTAGTAAATTAGACTCTTTTTCTAGAATCACATTTTTAGGGTAGTTTAATTAGGACTTTTGTTAATTCAAAATTTCAGGTAAAAAAAAAATCCAAAAAACATTAGGTGCATGTTAAGTAATTTGAATTCTAGGGCCATTTAATTAAAATTTGCATATTAGGTCATTTAAGTTGCAATTATTGCATTTCATGTCATATAATTTAGGTCATGTTGCCATGCCATATTAGATTATTAGCATACAATGCATATAGATTAAGCTCACGTGAAGACAAAAAAAGAGAAATTGCGTGTAAATTAGAAATCATATCTAGGATTGATGATGTGAATTCTGATCTAACGATGCAGATGCTTTCGTTGCTACGAGGTAAGTCCCATAATTTTATTCATTGCTTTATTGGGTGTTAAATTGGTGGTTTGCGCATCCGCATGATCACCTCACATGTTAGGGAGATAATTAAAATCAATTCAAGCTGCCTGCTAAACATTTTTCAAAATAAAAGAATAGTACCGAAAGGGCGTTAGAGGAATCTAGCGTAACCAAGTCCCAGTACCTAGAATCTCTGGTTCGCAGGAGTAAAGTAAATCTCCCATTACTTTACTTGGGTTTCTAATCGAACCACCAAAAATAGATTAGTGGCGACTCCCAATTGAAAATTATTTGCATGTTAAGAATTCGAACTTAAAGTCGCGAATTGGTATGGGCTTGGAAGAGCCCGAGTTAAGTCTAGGCTTAACAATCCATTAGCCAAACCCTAGGTGGTTCACACCCAAAAATTTGGTCGCGACAGCTTGGCGATTCCGCTGGGGACTTGAGTTAAAACTCTTTGTGGACTTAGGCCAATTTTTCTTTTCTTTTGAAAAATGTTTTTGTTTGGCAGCGAGGATCCCAGGTACATCCCTAACATTTAAGGTGTTAAATATTTTTGCAGATTGGGAGGTATAAGGGGAAGTGTTTGCTAACCTTTGTTTTGCAGGGAGGTGTAGGAATGAATGGTTTATTTTTATGTATGAAGTGTTGCTTGATATAAACTGTTGTGCATGCCTTGCATTTAGCACTACACTATTGCACATACAACCTGCCGCCGGACCTGGGCCCCATAGGATTATCTAGGATGATATTGAGATGGATACTACTCCGACCTTAAGCTCGTGGTACGAGTCGCTCATCTCAATCCCGAAATTTCATTTATGGTGTCAAGAGTACCCACCTCGGTCCGCATGCCCGCGACTTGGGTTGGCTCTTTGACCAAGCCGGAGTCATGAGGACCCGACATAGTCCACGCGCCCGTGGCTAGTCCGATCATCCTTGTGGCTCCACTTTGTTAAGCCTTCTAGAGTAGAAATCGAACCACTTACCATGCGCATGTCTATGTGATTGCTATTGGTTTTTCTTGGTGAAGTAAGTCTTTTATCCCTATACCTTGCAATTTACTTACCTTGTCATTTTTTTTGTCGGTCCATGGCATTAGGATTGTCTTGAGTCTTGGTTAATATACAATGGGGATGCCGGACATTCGAATTATTCTCCCTCCAAAGCAAGAGCTTGGCACATGGTGGGACAAGTTAGACCAAGATGGCCGTCGATTCGTGGAGTCACACGTTGGCCGACTGCTTCCATTGCTGCGTATCAACATCCATGGCGGCCTTATCCAAGCACTCGCCCACTCTTGGTGTCCCAAGACTTCTACCTTCATTCTTGGCGGTAAGCATGAGCTCACGCCCACCTTGGAAGAATATAGTATTGCCATAGGGAAGTCTTTGAAAGCTAAGTTAATTGGTCCGCCTATCGGGATAGATCCCGTTATGGCCTTATCTGATTTTTTGAGAATTAAAGGGGATGATGTGAGAAAGGTTTTAAAGGCTCATCGCAATACATGTCCCCTATCTTTCCTAAAAGAACATTTTGAAATTGGCCTTTCATCTCAAATGCGAAGGGTTTTTCTTTTATCCTTCTTTGGGTTTATAGTTTTTCCTTATTACAAGAATGCTATTAACCCTTTGATGGCTCACTTAGTCAAACAAGTGTTGGAAGGAAAGAATTTTGTAAACACTGTTTTGATTGAAACTTTCTTTTCCCTCACTCGATTTAAAGGAGATGGTGATAAGACTTTCCATTCCTCTCTTGAGCTTTTGCAAATTTGGTTTCTTTCTCATTTGAAAGGATTTGGTGGTCTAATGACTATACATGATGTCAATGACTCAAATCACCCCATTATGAGGTTTGAGGAAAAGCAAAAACATGCACCGGATTACCACTATTCTGAGTGGCTAGCTTTCATGAAAAAACCAACTTCCAAGGGCTTTCTATGGCATGCTATGTGGTTTCAAGTTCGTGCGGCGAGACTCACGTGTGGAGGTGTTGGCCCGGTCCCTCTATTGGGATTTCTTGGAGCTTTGGAGTACTATCCAACCGAGTAACTCGTCAATACCAAGTCGTGCAAGAGCTTCCCCCGCATTGCAAGCGAGATCCGCTCCAAGTCAACTTCATTGATGGAAGCTAAGGCCATGAAGATTCCATTCTCACAGTCAAATCAATGTGGGATATGTGCCGTCCACGAAAACTCAAGTGGCCCGAGGAGGAGTTGGAGGGTAAGGAAAGGAAGTATTATGCCTCGACCAACTATATTCGACAACACAAGATCTCGGAGAAGCTGCTTCCGAAGATACCTGAGGCGCCACTGAAGATCACCAACCGTGCTGAAAATAAACGCCTCAAGAGGGTTGCCGAGAAAGCTCGAGAGGAGAATAAGCGATTGCGCCGGATGGTGTCCCGAGTGTATATTGATCAAGCTAAATGAAGTGTTTGAATAAATCTCGTCATTCTCTAGATTGATGTTTAGGGAGTCGAGTCTTTGACTTTCCTAGTTCATTTGTTTAGGGTATTTCAAATTCCTATTTCGCTGGACTTGTCAAAAAAGATTCATTAATAAAAGCTCTAGATCGTTGCCATGGATCGGCGTTCGTTTTTCATATGAGATACTTATTTTTATTCATTTCTTTCGTATTAGGTGGTAACGGATCCCCCACGCTCGCTCATTATCACGCGATCGAGGGCCAAAATGGCGGACCAAAACGAGATGCGTGATCGTATGTCCAACATGGAAGATCAGCTCCGTCAATTAGCTGCCACTATGGATCTTATAATGGCTCAATTCAAATCACTCCAAGTCAATTCGGCTCCTCCAACCGTTCTTCCTCAGGCTATTGTTATGAAGCAAGCAGACAAGACCCAATTGGGTGATGACGACATGCCTGATTTAATAGAAGACGACCCATTCTAGATCAATGTGGAAAAGGGTAAGCTTGTTAACATCCCCAAGACGGAGCAAGATGATCGCTTCGCGAAGCTTGAAGAAAAAGTGAAACAACTGCAGGAATCACAGAACTCGTTCCCTTTTGACTTGTCGATCTACGAGAAGGTCAAGATGCCAAAGAAGTTCAAAATGCCCGAATTTGAAAAGTACGATGGTACTACCTGCCCAAAATCTCATTTACAGATGTACCACGTACGCATGGCCCAATACGTCAAAAATGAGCCCCTCATGATTCAATCATTTCACGCGAGTTTGACTGGGCCCGCGTAAACTGGTATGTGATGAAGAATGTGAACTTTCTGGAGACCTGGAATGAGGTGGCTGATGCTTTCCTCAAGTAGTACAAGTTCAACATGGACATCGCTCCTTCCCGATAAGATCTTGAGAGGATGGAGAAGAAGAGGAGCGAGTCATTCAAAGAGTACGCCGTGAGATGGCGAAATTTGGCCGCCCAAATCACTCCTGAACCTACTGACAAGGAGTTGATGAAGCTGTTCATAAAGACCCTCCCATCTGAGTTCCCTAATCGGATGTCAAGCACCTATGTCGAGAGTTTCAACTAACTGATTCCTGTGGGAGAACAAGTCGAGATGGGGATAAGGGAAGGATGGTTTACTGAATCGTCAAGTAGGAGATTCTCTGCCAAAAAGGAAAAGGAAGCTGTTGTGGACGTGAATGTGGCTTATAGCCAAGAAAATACTAACCGTTGCTCGGCCGTCCAAATCAATGCAAGGCAGCAACAAACCGTTGGTCGTCAATCATTTGCAAATGATAGAAGGGAGTTCACTCCTCTCCCTGGATCTCCATCCCAGGTATTGGCAATCCTAAGAAAGAAAGGCTTGCTTACTAGCGAACCAATGCGCCCTAACCGCGAAACCTTTCGTAGTTATGATCCAACGAAGAAGTGTGATTACCATAGTGGGGGATTGGGGCATTCAACTGATGAGTGTTTCACCCTCAAGCACAAGATCCAAAACCTCCTGGACACGAAGGCCTTTTCATTCCAAATCGCTCGGCCGAATGTCCAAAAGAATCCGCTACCGGAGCATGAGGGTACAGTGAATGCCATTTTGGAACCTGAAGCCGGTCGCATCAAGAACTCGAAGGTACATGTGGCGGATACTTACAATGGCCTAGTTAGGGCTGGGTATTATCCGGATCATGAGGATATCCCCTTGTCACTAATGAAGGAAAGAGTTGCCAAGATGGTGGATGACGGCATTATAGTATATGCCGACTATAATTGCATAGTTTCTACTATTTCCCACATTATCATTGATTGGGAGGAGGAACAAGCCGCACTTGTTGCTGAAAAAGAAGTTGATCCTTTACTCGCGGACATGCCCCAATTAGAGGACGCATCCGATGATGAGATAGTGATTGAAATGCCACAGCCATATGAGTATGTCAGCAACAAGGCCGTCCCTTGGTCCTATGACTTGGATGTTGGCATTGTTACAAGGTTTGGCCGGACTTATGCTCAAGCAAATGCTCAACCCGCAAAGCCTGTCACTGATGAAGAGGCTAAGAAATTTCTGGCTATGATTAAAGCAAGTGAGTACAATGTGGTCGACCAATTGAGGAAAATGCCTGCCCAGGTCTCTTTGCTTGAACTCCTACAGACATCGCCCATGCATCAAAAGGCACTGATGAAAGTGCTAAGTGAAATTCATGTGCCAGAGATGATTGAGGCAAACAAGTTAGAAGAATTTATAAGATCAGTTCTTCTCAAAGATTTGATTGCCTTTTCCGATGAGGAATTCCCTCTTGAGGGTAGAGGGCACAACAAGGCACTTTACATATTTGTCAAGCACAAGACTACCCATGTGTCTCGAGTGCTCATTGATAATGGGTCCGCCCTAAATATATGCCCATTGGCTACTCTTCACCGCCTCAAAGTTGACCCATCCAGGATACATGGTGCAACGACACGTGCGAGCTTTCGATGGCACGAAGAAGGACGTGATCGAGCAAATCCACCTTGATATACAAATAGGGCCGTTCGTCTTCAACATTCCCTTTCAAGTGTTAGACATCCCCACTGCATTCAACTTCTTACTGGGTCGTCCCTGGATACACACCGCGGGAGCGGTACCTTCAAGTTTGCATCAGGCTGTGAAGTTCGTGATTGAAAGGAAGCTGGTCACCGTGTATGGTGAGGAGGATCACCGAATCTATCAGGAGATGGCCATCTCCTATGTGGAGCCAGACTCTGAGTTCGAAGCGAGCTACCACTTGTTCGAGTTAGTATCCACCATACATGCTTCTCCTGACTCGACGCCTCCTACTCCCGAAGTTTCAAATGCTGCCCTTATGGTGGGAAGAGTGATGGTCGGGAATGGTTTCGTTCTTGGTGGTGGTCTTGGAAGAAATGATCAAGGCATTCGAGACTCCATTGAAGCCCCTCAGAGGTCCCATTTTGCTGGATTAGGGTACCATGGAGGAGGTGAACAAAATTCTGGAGGAAGAAGACAAGAAGGACCGAACCCGACGCCTAACCGAAGGCAAAGGAGGCAAAACCCGTCGCCCCCAAGTATTCATGAAACATTCCCTTGTCCTCCGGTAATGATGTAGGATGAGGCGGAAGTGATAGACACCCTGGGGCAACCGAGCGGCAAGTTTGACTACCTGGTGAAGTATTCGGCCCCTCCGAGCTTCTATATTGATCCCCGCAGCATTGTCCCAGATGGATGGGGTGGCATGGATGATCCGACACCCTCGAAGACCGAGGACCCTGAAGATATGCTGGAAGGAGTTACAAGCTTGTTTGATGACGTCGTCATAGGAGCCATCGACGAAGGATCTTCAAAAGAAATGGGCCATGGCCCACAAGAGTAACTCATTTATCACTTTCTCACATTCCCCTACGTGGGAATTTTTATTGCTTTCTAGGAATAATTATCGCTATCTAGCGATTGTCTTTGATTTCTTTTTAGGACTTGGATTTGCATTTTCCATTCAATAAATGTAATTGATTGATGAATATCAATAAAATTACACGTTTTATTTTGAGGGCACAATGAAGTACACCAAACTAGCCCGGTGATGATATCCAACCCATATATAAAAAAAAAAAAAGAGAGAAAAATCCAAGGAGAATTCTGAGGCCTGGGCTTCATCATGCTTCCTCGTGTGAAAATATTTATAAAAAAAATCATTTTCAAAAGTCTTTCAAAAAGTCTTTCAAAAAATCTTTCAAAAAATACAGATTACTCTGTTTGTTTTTTTAATTTATCTACTTCCTGTTTCAGGGATAATCTTATAACATGCAAAGGTATGGAAATGGTCCGATCCAGTGCCACAAATGCTAGTGACGAAGTTCCTAGAGAGTCGATTGAAGGTTCCATTGAAGTGCAGCGTAGCTGGGAGCAGCATGAAAAAGCCAAAACGCTTACGTCCGAACAAACTGTCACTATCAATTTAAGTGACACTGAAGAAACCAAGGAGGTCAAAATTGGGGCAAATCTCCCCAAAGACGAGGCCGAGCGCCTAATCCAGCTGCTAAATGAATATCAAGATATCTTTGCATGGACTTATGCTGACATGCCTGGTTTAGACCCGGCAATCGTGGAGCACGCCTTACCTACTAATTCGGACATGCCACCTAAGAAGCAGAGGCTACGGAGGACTAAACTTGAGCTCTCAAAGAAGATTGAGGAAGAGGTGATGAAGCTTTTGAAGGTGAGATTTATTGAAGTTTCACGATATCCTGATAGCTAACATTGTGCCAGTAATGAAGAAAGACGGTCGGGTTCGAGTCTGTGTTGACTATCGGGACTTGAATAAGGCCAGCCCGAAGGATGATTTTCCACTACCTCACATAGACGTCCTTGTGGATAGCACCGCTGGATTTGAGTTATTCTTGTTTATGGATGGTTTCTCCGGATACAATCAGATAAGGATGAAGGAGGAGGATAAGGAGAAGACCGCATTTATCACTCCATGGGGAACCTTTCATTATAAGGTCATGTCGTTTGGACTCAAGAATGCAGGGGCAACTTACCAACGGGCCATTGTAATGCTATTTCACGATATGATGCACAAGGAGATTGAAGTGTATGTTGATGATATGATTGCAAAGACCCGACCTGGGAGAAGTCATGTTGAAACCCTAAAGAAATTGTTTGATTGTCTTCGCGAATTCAAGCTTCGATTAAATCCCGCTAAATGCGTGTTTGGAGTAACGTCTAGTAAACTACTCGGGTTCATTGTGAGCAGTAAAGGGATTGAGATCGACCCATCTAAAGTCAAGGCTATATGTGAGTTACAGCCACCATCAACGGTTAAAGAAGTCCGAAGCCTCTTGGGGAGATTAAATTACATTGCCTGATTCATTTCCCAACTGTCTAAAATTGCCAAGCCATTCTTCAAGCTCCTAAAAAAGAACACGCGAGTCAACTGGGATGATGAGTGTCGTGAAGCATTTGACAAGCTAAAGCAGTATTTGATGAATCCACCAGTTCTTGTCCACCCTCACCGGGGCATCCTTTGATTCTCTATCTCACTATCCATAGTGAGTCATTGGGTGCGATGTTGGCTCAAGAAAGTCCTGTTGACAGAAGAGAACGGGCCATTTATTACTTGAGCAAGAAATTCATTGTATCAGAGCTGAAATATTCTAATGTTGAGAAAACTTGTGCTGCATTAGTGTGGGTGTTGCATAGATTGCGGCAGTACACATTGCACCACCAGACGTTCCTCGTAACTGAGAATAATCCTATCAAGTATTTGCTTGATCAGCCAGCTTTGGTGGGTAAGTTGGCTAAGTGGCAAATTTTAATCTCAGAATTTGATGTGCAGTTCATGCCGCAAAAGTCAGTTAAAGGTCGAGTGATCGCTGATATCTTGGCTGAAAATCCGGGAGTCTCAAGTAATGATGACGGTTCCCGGATGACCGTGTTTTGAGTGTAGATGAAGGCTCATGGACAATGTTCTTTGATGGAGCCGTGAACTTGTCCGGCTCTGGTACTGGGGCAGTCCTAATATCCCCAAATGGACAACATCATCCGGTAGCTACAAAGTTGGTGTTCCCATGCACTAATAATGTAGCTGAGTTGAAGCTTGCATCCTCGGATTCCAAGCTGCAATCGAGATGGGTGTGACCAAATTGAAAGTATTCGGGGATTCTGCACTGATCATGCTATAGACCGTAGGAGAATGGGAAACCAAGAACCCCAAACTGCTACCATACCACAAATATCTAGAAGACCTGGTAAAGGAGTTCAAAGAAATTTCGTTTGAATACTTACCAAGGTGTCATAATCAATTTGCGGATGCACTCGCAACTTTGTCTTCTATGTTGCAAGTCACCGACGGGTTGGAAGTTGAGCCATTGAAAATAGAAGTTTTGCCAAGGCCGGCTTATTGCATGATTATAACTGAAGAATCGGATGGAAAGCCATGGTATTACGATATCATGAACTATATTAAAAAGCAGGAATTTCCTGAAGGAGGCACTCCGGCAGATAGGAAATACATCACGAAGATGGCATCAAAATTCTTCGTTAGTGGCGAAAATTTGTACAAGAGGTCTCATGATTTGGTCTTATTGCGATGTGTGGATGCAGCTGAAGCTACTCAAATCATGCAAGAAGTGCACGAGGGAGCATGTGGCCCTCATATGAACGGGCACATGTTGGCTAAAAAGATTATGAGATTAGGCTATTACTGGCTCATACTAGAAAGTGATTGCATCAAACACGTACGAAGTTGTCACCGTTGTCAGATCCACGGTGATAAGATAAACGTTCCTTCAACTGAGCTGCATCAGTTTTCTGAGTCATGGCCTTTCTCGATGTGGGGCATTGATGTGATTGGCCCGATAAATCCTAAGGCTTCAAATGGGCATCGGTTCATTTTGGTGGCGATAGACTATTTCTCCAAGTGGATTGAAGCTACATCCTCTGCAAATGTCACCGCACGCAATGTTGCAAAATTCATCAAACGTGACATAATTGCTCGCTATGGCGTCCCCGAATCAATCATCACCGATAACGGGACAAAATCTAAACAACAAAATCATTGATGAGCTGTTCAACGAGTTCAAGATTAAACATCTGAATTCGTCCCCTTACCGCCCTCAAATGAACGGGGCTGTGGAGGCTGCCAATAAGAACATTAAGAAGATCTTGGCCAAGACAGCCGAGAATTATCGAGATTGGCATGAGAGGTTACCTTTCGCATTGATGGCATATCGAACGTCTATCCGCACTTCTACTGGGGCAACCCCTTTTGCTCTGGTATATGGCATGGAGGCTGTTCTACCCGTGGAGGTGGAGATCCCGTCCTTGAGAGTTTTATCCCAAGTAGAGTTGTCAGAGGCTGAATGGATGCAACAAAGACATGAACAGTTGAACTTGATTGATGAGAAGAGACTGAAGGCTCTTTGCCATGGCCAGACTTATCAGCAGAGAGTGGCCAGGTCCTTCAACCGGAAGATACGACTGAGACACTTTGAGGTAAATGATCTTGATCTAAGGAAGCTGTTGCCAATTTTTCCAGATCCAAGGGGAAAGTTTGCCCCAAATTACAGCGGTCCATATGTGGTGAAGAAGAAACTTCCAGGAGGTGCTTTGATTCTGGCTGAAATGGATGGTCGTCAGTTTTCCACTCCGGTTAATTTTGATGCTGTCAAGAAATATCATCCATGATTAAATTTGATGTGTCATGTTTTGAAGTGCAAGCATTTTTATAATGAATAAATTGCCTCAAGAGTTGCAAATTCAATTTTGTTGCAAATTTTGCATGTTCTCCATAACGAATTGCGTGAGAAAAATTGAATGTATCAAATGGGATATCTTGGAATGATGAAAGGCAAGCCTTATTTCATACACTATTTTATACACTAACCCCCTGCGAGTTGTGTGAAAAAATTCCATGCCTACAAGGAAAAGGGCGGTCTCGCAAAGGGTACGTCATCCAAAGTGATGAGGGGCAGTTTCTTCGTCTACCCAAAACACTACAGGTATATCCATTGTTTAGCCTTTTGAGCTCACACACATGAAGAGCTTTTAAATTATCTTTGTCAAGAATCATCCCACATTGGGACAAGTTTGAAATCAAGGGTAGGGATTTTCTTACTCACACTTGCATCAATCTTCGGGTATTGCTTTCGTGCTGTAACTTGTACGATAATTGAAGTGCCTTAGGATGATGAAGAGCAGTCATTTCTCTATCCTATACACTTCTATCCATTGCATAGCTCACTTGAGCTTATGAATTCATTTCATATTAAACCCGGTTGGTGATCATCCCCCACACTGGGGCAAGACAAATTCAAATGGCATGAACTAGGATGCCCACAAAAAATGAAGATTTTGATCAAAGAAAAAAGAAAGTGCAAAAATGGGGCATAAAAAAAGCAATGTGCCAGGTAAAAGAAAGGCCGATGCCCAAAGAAAATAAAAAAGAAGAGGAAAAACACCTGATATGGTTAGTCATACCCTGAACAAGGAGGTACAAAAAAAAAGAGAAAAAAAAAAGCTCAAATGTTGTTGCAATCAATGAGTGCGAAAGAAAATCTTCGACATTGAAGAAGAAAATTGGTGGAAATGTCAAGATGATCACCAACCTTACCCTTTAAACACTTTTTTAGCCTAATCATCCTTTCGTTTCTTAACCCATGAACCAAGCTTACGTTACGTCCCTTGCAAAGTCTCTTCAGATTAGGGCACTTAAATTAACGTAAAGGTTCATATGTTCGAAAGCATTGCTCGAAGGAGTGTGAGTAAGATAATTTCTGCCTCATTTCTTATGTTTCTTGACTTGTAAACCCCAAGATGATTGCAGAATATTTTTCAAATAAGCTTGACTCAAAGAGTCCCTTTTGTTAAGCCATTGACCAAGCCCGCATTACGGTCCCTCTTAAAGACCTCTCAGATTGGTGAAGTCGTACCACTTGCAAGATTGCTTGGACCTTGTTTGACATGATGAGGGTGAGATAGAGTGATTGACAAAATCCTGCATCAAAGGTCAGGATAAAATAGCCATTTTAATGAGGATGAGAGAAAAGTCCTTTTAGACCAAAGGATCCATCATTTGACACATTCATGACACTCATGTGTTTAGAATGGAAATTAGATGATGCAAGATTGATGGAAATTATCATGAACCTCCATTAAATTGATGCATATTTATGATTACAAATGCATGTTGCTCCTCCTATGACCATGTTTTGCAGGAGACATATCCTCGAAGATTAGAGATGTTACCAGGTAAGTATATCTCTATCCATACCTTGAATATTTGTCATTGTGCATGTATTCCATTTTAAGTATATCGACACTCAATTGAGTTGTCCCCCAAAGATTTCTCTCCAAGATTCAATCTGATTAAGGCGACCGAAGAATGGTTCGGGTCCTGGTCAGATGACTTCTGTCGCAAGGCCGGGCGACTGAAGAATGGTACGGGTTCTAGCCAAGCAAAACCTCAGTCTAGGCGACCGTAGAATGGTACGGTTCCTGGACATGTAACACCAATTATCTTCATTAAAGGTAAGATCATTTGACATCTTAGTCTGGATCTGGATGTCTTGATTTAAACATCTCATCTTTCTCGTTATACCTTAGTCTGGATCTAGGTATTTCGAGTCCAAAACTCTTGACATCTCAGTCTGGATCTGGATGTCTTGATTTAAGTTTTTCATCTTTCTCGTTATACCTTAGTCAGGATCTAGGTATTTCGAGCCCAAAAACTCTTGACATCTCAGTCATGATCTGGGTGTCTTGATTTAAACTTTTCATCTTCCTTGTTATACCTTAGTTTGGATCTAGGTATTTCGAGTCCAAAACTCTTGACATCTCAGTCTGGATCTGGATGTCTTGATTTAAACATTTCACTCTGGATGTGAATGTTTTTAATCCTTCTCGTTATACCTTAGTCAAGATCTAGGTATTTCGAGCCCAAAAACTCTTGACATCTCAGTCTGGACCTGGATGTCTTGATTTGAACATTTCACTTTGGATGTGAACGTTCAATTTATTACCTGTTAGGCTTTTCAAGGAACCTGATTGAGAATTGGGTACTTGTGAAGCAAATGGGTATTTATCATGTACCTTAAGATGCTCTACAATACTGATTGGTGAGCAATTATAGGTACGTTATTTCCTTTCGCATCATGCATTTGCATTAGCATTTCCATGCATCATATAAATTGCATTAAAAAAATGGAATTTATTGCCAACAAAAAATCATTCATCGCTTAAGCATGGCCAAAATTAGGTCTCAATTTGTCTTTGAAGGCAACTTCTATGAGCTCACCTTCAAAGAGGGGCAGCTGTTGACACCTAATTTTGGGGGTTCATTTTTCGTAAAATATAAAAAATAAAAAATGCATGGCATATAGTTTAGGCAGATTTGATTTTTTATTATTTTGTTATATTAGGATTTTTATAGATTTAGATAATATGCACTCGGATGTGTTTTTGCGCAAAAGGGGAAATTTTTTGATCAAATATGCAAAAGATATTGCGCAGGGTAAAATATATTCGAGTGAATATTGCACGAGCAAGATTGGAAACAAAATATGCGATAAGGATTCAATTTTTCACCCTATAAAAGGTGTTGTGAAATAATGTTTAGGGGCTCTCTCGGTTTCTTCGAAAAAGAACAAAAAAAAAAAGAAGACAAAAAAAAGTGAAAAGAGAGAGAGAGAGCTGTCCGAGGGTGAGCTGAGGGAGAGGTTAAAAAAAAAGAAAAAAAAAAAGGTGAAAAACCCCCTTTGGCACTGTTCATCTTCCTCGGGGGGGTGCTCGCCGGTGCCGTTTGTCGCCTTCGCCGGTCCCGCAACTCACGCCGCACCGCCATCACCTTCGCGCCCCCGCTGCCGATCCTGGTCCTCGCGCGATGCCCCCCTGCTTGCGCGCCGCCCTCGCTTCCGCTCGCGCCGTCCCCGACGCCCTCTGCAGCCCGCGACGCCCCTGTTGTCGCGAACCGCCCAGACGCCGGAGCCCTCGACGAAGCTACCCGAAGCCCTCCACCTCGCCCACTGCCCAGATCTGCTGCCGCGACACCCCTGCTCCGCCCTCAGTGTCTCGAATTGGCCTCGTCGAGACCCCCCCAACACCGCCGTGACCGCGCCCAGATCCAGGCCGCCCTAAGGCCCTCTCTGCGGCGTTCTTGCCGCCCCGACAGCCTCATCGCGACACCCCTTGCGTCCCCGCACGCCTCCGTCTCCGATCCGCCGCGCCTAGAGTCGCCGGCGTCGCGCCTCCCCTGCAGCGCCTGCCGAAGCCCTAGCCGCCCGCGCCCCCTTTCTTTCTTTTTTTTTTTTTTTTTTTCGAAAAAAAAAAAAAATAAAAACAAAAAGCCAAAAAAAAAAAAACAAAAAAAGCAAAAAAGAAAAATTAGGTAAATTTTGTTTTTACTTGATTTTATTTTTGTCTTTATCTTTATTTTTATCCTTTTATGTTATATTTATTGTTACTAATATTGCATATTATTTGGTATAATTGTTTCTTTAATGCTAAGTTGAAATTCCTTGATATAAATCTGTCATGAAATTAGTAATTGCCAGTCCGATTTTCGTGCCCGAAATCCGACTCGTAATTACTTAAAAATATTGCCAATTCGATCTCCCGCCGGAGATCCGATTTGTGATTTTTCGTGAAATTTGCCAACCCGATGAAGAACACTAATCCAAATTTTTTGTCGAAAATTCTGTAGAAATTCATAACCGCATGAGAGTTTATTAAAGCAATAATATAGATAATTTGAAGCTCAAAAATTCTAGAATTAGAATATGTTATAAAACTACGTATAAAGTGCGACTTTTGTGAAGGAATCCCTAAGAAATTCGCACCACATAAATCTATATAAAATTGGTAAAATCATGGGTCGATCTGTGACCGAACTCACCTTTAGCAATGTCTACGGACTCCGCCCAACATTTGAGTCATTCAACCTTGAACATACACTAATTTCAACAACAAGCACTTCAACGACATATTCAAGGACCAAATAAACCATGAACTAAACAATTTACTTTGTGCCTATTTTCTGAAACCCACAAAGTAGCTCGAATTAGCATATAATTAGCCGTAATATGCGGAAATCTGAAGAAAACAAGTCTTGCTAAGCAATGACGGACCTACATCATAAATTAGTGGACATCTACTGCCTGGAACTCCCAAAAGTGGCTGGTATTGCGCGGTGAAGTCGTGGAGGTCTTGGTTCCTTGCTGGTCATTTGACGTCTTACGATAAACCAAGATGTTGAACTATGACAATGCGAGACAACGAGGGGCGATGCAAGGATTGGCTAGATGAAGGGCGTCATTTGGCGGGCCAGACGGCATAGAACATCGCTGTTGTGTGCAAATGAGAGAAAATAGAGAGAGTGAGGGTCAGACCATGAGGTGGAAAAATGATGAAGAAGATGAATGTACCGCTGCTGCTTTATAGTTCCTGGTCTTCCCACTTTCCACCATTTGACAAGGATTTGGCAGATTTAATATGGTATTTTCCACCTTTTTCCAAAATGGATATTAGGTAGGAAATTATAGTGCCAAGTGGAAGACATTAGGCATGGCTTGGGGGTGGGACGAACCAAGTGACACGTTGTGGCGCCCTAAGGTGGCAATGCTGTGTAAAGTTTGTTGAGAGTAACAACACAACCTAGGGGGGCTGAATAGATTGTTGTCAAACTTTGATGATCTTTTGCGGAAACTAGCTGAATGCTAAATAAAGATTACCTTGACCTATGCTTAAGCAAACACTCACCAACTATATTACAATGTATGTAAGTAGATGAGAAATAGTGGGACACATAGAATTATAGTGGTTTGGCTTTATCCTCAAGCCTACGTCTACTCTTTAGACTAATAATCTCAAGACGGGTTGGATTTTGTTAACAATTTGTTTGGAAAGTTACAATGAGATAGCATTGACCTTTTATGTGATAGATCATATTATCAGGACTTAGTTGTTAATCTTATACTTGTATACCTACTCTGTAGCACAATTGCTAAACAACACGACAAACAAAACAGTAAGATAGAAAGCTTTTAGCAAGGTATGTAAGCTATTTAATCTTTTATATGACACACACTCTTTTGGTTCTTCAAAGCCTTCTTTTTTATATTCTTCCTCGATCTATCCATTGAGGTTGATTTAGAGAGGTGGATAACCGTTGGAGAATTTTTCGTTGAGCTACTATTCGGGAAAGTACTGCCCATATAACTTCTTTCTTGGGACTTCTACAGACTAAACAAAAATAGCAACTGATGCTATCTTCTCATTGTAGTCTCTGACTGACTTGTCAGATACTCTAGCTATTTTGCTACATGCTTTATTTCGATTTTGCTGCTGTGTGAATCTAGATCTTTCAATGGCTCTCTAGTTGACCCAATGAAATCAACTGATGTACTTGGTTATTATATCACCAATAACCTAGTCTTTACCGCTTTGACATAAACATCATCAGTTCCTAATCTTTTTTGTCGATTGGTGTTCTTTATAATAACAGAACATTTTTGCAAACTTTTTTTTCCAATGGATCACATCATAGATATTGCGTAATCCTTTGGTCTAAACATCTGCATATAACATAGTACATAATATACTAAGATAGTTTAGGCATCATCAAAATCTCTTAAAGATGTTTTTTTTCCAACAATTTTCCATTTTTTTGATGATGACAAAACCATCCTGCAAATATGAACAATTAGTAAAACTTGTTTGAAATAATTTGCATAAATTAAAAGTAGTCTCCTCAAGATGTTTTTCTATAACACTTTGGAGATATATACTTAGATGATCTTTAGTGATATAACATCTTCTTCCCAGAGTGTGTCGCCATCTACTTTGGGGATTAGAGTGAAACATTTGATTGCTCCCTCTGGCTTGATGATGCACTTGTATGCTCCCCCCGCCTTAGTGAGCATTTTAATTTCAATGTCAGTAAGTTCCAAGCAACACATTATGAGAGAGATACCTAGCAAATTAATAGTATTAGACATTATGAGTTCGTCCAAAATTTTCAGAGGAATAGCCAACATCTTTAATAGTGAATAACAGGACCAAATGTTTAGTTGAACGTCTACTTGTAAACTTAATCTTTCCTATGTAACTTAGTCTTTCACATCAAGCAACTCTCTCCCTTTTTGTCATCATTCAAAGAGAATGCAAGTTGATTGCATGAAAAGATCGGCTTCATTGAAGGCATGAGATAGAATGATACAAAATGTTAGACTTAACGGCTAACTGAAACAAAGAAAACAATGGGAGCAAAATAGGGGCACATTGAAGTATGAAAAGTTTTAGGTGCAAGGGCATTTGTGGTACTGAGAGGAAGTGAGTTTTTCAAGTTCGGTGGTCTCAAGTTCAAAGCGGATAGGGTTGTAGCAATTGAGGTTAAGGATAGTGTGCTTAATATTCACCATATATTTGGTTAGAGAAAGGAGTGTGTTCTTGATCTCCTTAACATATGCTTGTAGTTGATTAAGGCTGGTAGAAGAAGCAAGTGCGTCCATAGTTGGTGAAGGTGATTTTTCTGGATGAGGTGGCGTGTGGCCTTGGTTGGTACTGGAGCCTTAGCATTTTGTGCCTTTTTGGTTCAAAGAGCTCCGCAATCCTTTCTTTGAGCTTTGCTACTATTCTTTCATGGTCGCCGTGTCTAATGGGAGTGATCTCCCCCTTATGGTTGACCCATCCTTTGGGCATCATCTAGAGCATAATTTTTTCCAGCGTTTTCTCTAGTCTTCACATTTGGCATGACAATAGGTGAACGTTTAGAGTAATTGATCTTAAGGTACTTAAAGATTTGTGTTATCAAAGCACCGTAGGGTAGCTTTCCTGTATTTCTTTTGCCCATGCAATACATGTGAATAAAGATCATGTGGGGGAAGGAGAGCCCTTCAAATTTGTTTAGGATGGCTGTTGCGACCAGACCTTGGAGAAGGTCGGGTTTAAGGGTACTTGACCATGAAAGTTTCCTCACAACTCATGTTCCAAAAGATGTCGTCACTTCGCCTTTCGAATTGATCCTCTTGTGAGTTCCCTCGTATACGGTCGCAAGTTCTTAAACTCATATCTCACATGACAACGGAGTGTTGCAATTCATATCCACACAGGTGGCACACCTTGAGAAAGGAAGTCGAGTGTGGATATTGGATTTAGAGTTACATTGACCACGATAGCCCTCTCGATAGTATGCTTTTACCCATGAGGATGGCATCACTTCATCCTTTGGGAACTGTCACATTGGACACCACGTACACACACTAGTTCTTCATCTTCACTATACTCACAAGGATCACTCGTATTGTCACAATCTTTCACCTTATGAATATAAGGCAGCTACTCTTTGCTAATAATTTGTTACTTTGATGATAATTCGCTATACCCGATAACAATACTAATCTTTTTGGTCCTTCCAAATATATTAGCAGTTTCGGCTCTACCAAGCTGTTCTTCTTCATGGTCTTCTAAAGATTTATTGAACATCCCCATTCTAAGCTTGTTCACCTTGCCAAATCCATCCAACTATTCACTTTATCTTTGCACATGTGACATAATGGATTTTCAATCCTATTTTCAATTGAATAAATTGGGCCTTTTATCGACGCGCCTATAGTGCTATTCTCAAAGCTGATAACTCGTGAGATAACTAGACTATCTAAGGAAGTCATAAAGAGATTTTGATGCAATACACTCAAGGATTCAACTAAGAATTGGCTACTCGACCGTGCTCATCTACAGAGATCATTATGGTACAATTGAAAATCGATTAGAAATTAGAGATAGGTTGGTTCCATTGAGATATGTGATTAAACGTGGGTGATCCCACTAAATTACAAAATTTTCATCGATTGGCACTAGACTGATTTTTCTGTCGTTTTGGTACCTTGTGTCCGTATTTGAAACCTCGAGATTTTCACTTCCACCAAGAGTCGTCAATGTGTTGAAGAGGTTCATTGTGGCTAAAAGAAAATTGATCACGGGTCATTTGCACAAAAAAATTCTGAAAGTTACCTGGTAACTTAGGTCATGCTAAAATCGCGCCAGATTGAAATTAATTGTGAATTTGAATCCGATTTCAGAAATTGAAAGTTCTGTCATGTCAAGAGTCATTTTAGGAACGTTGACTCAGTCTCCGAAAATTTTTCTTCAAACTGAGACTTTTTGGGAAAAAGTCGAGGTAAGGTCATTTTTGTCTAGAAAATGCCGGGGATCATTTTCGATCGCGAAATTGGGATACAAGTAGGATTAATTAGTGAGGAAAAATATCAATTTGATCGTTGACATGATAACGGAATTTATGGGAGCTGATTTGAGTTGATTCAAGAGGAATTAAGGTCCAATTTGAAGAAAAATGTGTGAAATTCGTGTGCCTCCCTTGCCTACAACAATTGGACCACTTCAATAGCTTCTTGAGGAAGCCAAGGCTCCTGGAATTGGTGGTGGAGGACAGCTGCAAGTTGGACTAGTCTTGGGGGACAAAGAGATGAGATAGAAGCCAAGGTAAGCCCCCTTGCCCCCTCTCTTCTCTTCCCCCTTAGCTACCGTTGACCAGTCCACTTTCCCCTCAATTTGTGCTGTTTTCAGCTCCAGAGGTCGAACTAGAATCTTCCCGCGCCGTCGAGCCACCGTCGAAGCCCACTCGAGCCACCACGATGCCACTGCCCGCCCGTGCGTGTTCCTCTGCCTCAGTCGCGTCCTAGCTGCTTCACCCCTATCATTTGTGCATCCAGCAGTGTCTCGCCATCCCTCAAGTCATCATCAGAGTCCCTGCTATCACTGTCAAAGCCCGGAGCTGCCCGTTTGAACCGCTAAAGCCCCCGCCAGTTCACCGCCAATCTTTGCTCGCTCAACCAGCCCCGGATCAGCCATCTCTCAACCCCAAACAGAAGCTGAGTTCAGTGGGTTTCTAGCACTATTTAGGCCCGTTTCGGTGCTTTTCGACCTCGAAAGTTGGTCCCGTTTTGGAGTTTACCGACCCCCACCGCGTCTCCGTCAATTTAATTCGAGCAAATCGTCGAACAAGTGAGTTTAACTCACTAATCCTTGGTTAGTAAGTTAATGACGTTTAGGGGTAGATTAGTTTAGGTTAAGTATGGATTCGGTGGATGGTTAAATTAGATTAGCAATTTAATTAATTGTGATTGCATGTTAGGTGATTAGAGTAACGTAGTATTTATCTAGAGTAGTTCAGAAATTTTTCAAGCTCGTCTCAGCTTTTAATTAGGCTTTACAGGCCTAAGTTTGCTTATTTGCTATTTATTGGAAATTATTAATTAATTTTCGTAATTAATTAATTTCTAGAAATAAGACCGGGATAGTTGGTGACCGGAATTTCATGCTGATTGCAGTGGTGCATTCTATTTATTTAATTAAATATTAGATTGTGCAATTTGAGTGTGATTGGTGATTGTGGGTAATTATCCCAAAAATGAATAATTTTGATAATTAATTCGAAAATTACCGGGCGTCGGTCTACAATGCCAAAAATCTATTTTGGGATTGCTAAAGTTAGTGGGATATGCAAAAGTGAAAATATTGTATTTTAGCTAAGGTTGATCGTGTACCCACAGAATGAAAGGGTTCGTTAACCGTTAAGAATAGGTAACCTGTTCGTTCCCTGTGTCTTTGTTTCTATTGCATTCTATCTCATCATATCACATGCTGTTTTTCGATATTTGAAAATCACCGTCAATATCTCGGTGTAGGTTCGGGATAACCCTTTGTTCCATAGTCCCGGGGTGAGGTTATTTACAACCCACGAGTATTTTTATTGGGTATGATAAAAGTTGAGAAATCATTGGTGGATTAGAATGGTATACAGTATAAGCCTACAGGCTTGATACCTCAGTTTAGAGTCACAATATATCCTAAGTATCACATAGCTTCGGTGAGCAAGTTAGTATCGCGCAACTTTGGTGAGCATTGTTAGTATGTTATAACAGCTCAATGGCTCGAGATGTCATCTTAGAGAAGGAACAATATACTGTAATAACCCGGGTCCCATTGTATAATATTGTTCGCTTTGGACACTGAGTTCTTACCGCTTTAAAACGCATTATATAAATTAGAGGGATCCAAGCCTATATAAACTTGCTCAGGACTCTCCCCCTAAGTGATGTGGGACAGGAGACATGCCTTTAGCCTCACTCGCTTACTGCCAAGGCGATCTCAGTCCATCTCTCCGTATTGCCCCATGTCTGGGTCATCACATTCTCCCCCCTTAAGGCACAACGCCCTCACTATAGCCCCACACGTGGTCGGGAGTTGGCTTTGATACCATTTGTGACGACCTAGACCTGGGGCAGTATGGAGGGATGGACTGATATCACCTTAATAGTATGCGGGTAAGGTTAAAGGCATGTCTCTTATCACACATCGCCTAGGGGGAATCTTGGGGCTAGTTTATAAGGCTCAAGTCCCTCTAATCTGTATAATGCGTTTTAAAGCCGTGAGAACTCAGTGTCCAAAGCAGACAATATTATACAATGGGACTCGAGTCGTTACAAATGGTATCAGAGCTGACTCCCGACCGCATGTGAGGGCCACAGCGAGGGCGTTATGCCTTAAGGGGGGAGAATGTGACGACCCAGACCCGGAGCAGTATGGAGGGATGGACTGAGATCGCCTTGGTAGTACGCGGGTGAAATTAAAGGCATGTCTCTTGTCCCACATCACTTAAGGGGGAGTCCTGGGGCTAGTTTATAAGGCTTAGGTCCCTCTAATCTGTATAACGTGTTTTAAAGCCATGAGGACTCAGTGTCTAAAGCGGGCAATATTATACAGTGAGACCCGGGGCCCGGGTCGTTACAATTAGCCTTTGAGGCAAGTTACTATCTATTTTCAGCTTAAGGGTGAGTAATCCTTGATGAGATCGGACTTATAGATAGTGATTGAATTGACCATGGGATGGTTCGATGACATGTAATCGACTGAGTCGATTGATCGATGGTTCGATTTGATTTGATTGGATGGTATGGGTTATTAGTATTTATTAATTAAATTGACTTGCAGGAAGAAGTGGAGGCCAAGATAAGTCCTCTAACTCATGGTTGTGCTTAGGCAACCCTTAGGGCGTATTTGCTTCCCAATCAGGTCTCAGGGAGTTGAACTTGCCGAGACATCGTCTCACCCTACTGTGGGATAACAATTTCAGGCCCATAGATGGCAGCTCCTCCTGAGCATTTTGAACAACCAAGGAAGATCACAGAACAAAAGTACTACATTCTGATCCATGGGCATCTCGAGGGACTGTAATACGAACTGGTGAAAACCATAATCTGGGTTGATGTGGGTCTACCCAAAAAGGTGCCCCATCAATACAGGGCATGGTATCGCTTGTATTGTAATGGGTAGAGAGAGGGCCCCATGCTAGAATGTGAGATACCTCTGTATGTGATAAAGGTTGCTTTTGGAAAGAGTACTGCATATCCTCCAGGTGGTTCGGTTACAAACCTGATGGACCCTAAAGCTGGTAGATCCAGAATCTTCGGTGTATTCAGAAGTAAACTCTAGCTGGAGTGTGTAGACAATTGATGATGAGGAGGATGATGATTAGTAGTTTTGAGAAAACCCCTCCTGTTTGAGGACCTACGTATGTGTATATATATACATATATATCGAATGGTTGTGTATAAAACCCGGTTTGATATATGTATATAAGTGTGTTGTTATGGTTTTACAATTTGGACTTGCTTTCCCATCCCATTGTGTTATTGTCTTGGGATTATTATTCATTTTCGCATGCATATTAAAATGAATGGGTTGGTGAAGCATCCTGGGACATCGCTATTATATCGACCAAGCAGGGATGGGCACGGGCTCAGAGGATCGAGGCGTGACATCATCGTTTGGTGGTATCAGAGCATGGTCATTAGAGATTGAAGTGATAAGGTGCGATGGTTTATGGGATAGTTAGTAGAAAAGACCTTTCAATTCATGACTGGTGCATGTCTGTGATAGTTGATTGGTAGAATTGTTTGTTGTGTGGATCGCTCAGCTTCTAATCCAGTGTGGATTTGGAAGACAGGTTTCAGTAGAAAGTTGAGCCATGAGCGATCTGGAGCAAAGGACTCGTAATAAGAGATCCGTTAGGCCTGCAGCTCGGGGTAGGACGCCAATGAGGGTTGGTACTCGAGGAGGCCATAGTAAAGCGCCAACGCATGCTAGTGCGAGTGGAGTAGCACCACCTCCAATTGGTGCTGGGGAAACAACCCCTAATGATCCTAGAATGGAAGGGATCATGCAGGTGTTCAAAGCTATGAGAGACTTGATAGGGCAGTAGGCCCAAAACCAAGCCGCCATTACTGCTGTCGTTACCGCCGCCACCGAGGCTACACCCGCCGCCGCACCTCTTGTTGCACCCGCCAAAGTTTAGCCTGAGAATGTGGTAGTGCAAAGAGAGACCAATTCATAGATTGGTGGAACAGTTCTTGAAGCTGAACTCGCCAAGGTTCACGGGTACCAGGGATCCAGAGATTGCATCTCTTTGCATTCAAGATATAAATAAGGCGTTTGAACTTATGAAGTGCAACGAAGAGGAGAAAGAGGTTCTGGCAGTGTATCAACTGCAAGGTAATGCAAATATCTGGCAGAGAGCCGATAAAGAGACAGTATTTACGGAATGTGTGGTCCCAGTGTGGGACACCTTCCTCAGAGCTTTCAATAAGAAGTATTTCTCAAGTAGTGCCCGAGAACAAAAGATGGAAGAATTTCAACGTCTCCACCAAGGGATGATGACCGTTGACCAGTATGAGGTCAGGTTCATGGAGCTTTCTCAGTATGCTCCGAGATTGATTAAGGACCTTGAGGAAAAAGCTCGAAGGTTCAGGAATGGCCTTTATCTTGAACTGAAGCAACCACTGGTACCTCTGGACTTAAAGAATTACTGAGAAGTTTATAACCAAGCTCATATGATCAAGAGAAGCCTGAACGAGCAAGTCGCCTCATCTGGATCGAGGTTTAACTCAAATAGGGATGCAATCCACCATGGGAAGAGGCCCATGACCGGAGGAAGATTTCAAATCCCGCCCAATAGGAAGGGTGGAGTTAGTAAGTCAGGGCTAAGTAGGAATTATTTGTGTCTCTTTTGTGGAAGGCAACATGCTTCGAACTCGTGCCCTCGAAGAATGGGTGCTTGCTTCGAATGTGGCCAGTAGGGTCACCTGGCCAAAGATTGTTTGAGGAGACCAAGAGGACAACCGTAGTTGCTGTTACCGCTATCGTTAGGACAGATCAGAGGGTATGTGCCTCAGAATGCACCGTAGGGTGGACAGCTCAAACCCCTGGCTCAAGGAACAGTTTATGCCATCACAAGAGGTCAGGCTGAGGATGTGCATGATGTGATCACAGGTACGGTTTCGCTGAACAACCATCTTGTTTATGCTTTACTCGACCCAGGAGCAACTCACTTTTTTATTGCCGAGCAATTTATTAAGTTGATAGGATTAAGTCCTGTGTTGCTGGAGTCAGTGGTTAGCACGTCTACACCATTATAGGATAAGATGTTGTCTACACCATTACAAGATAAGATGTTGTCTACATTGGGTTGTTCCGATTGCAAGTTAGTGATTGGTGAGCGAGAAGGGAAAATAGATTTGTTAGTTCTAGCCATGTATGACTTTGATTTGATAATTGGCTTGGACTGGCTCATCAAGTAATGAGCTAAAATGGACTGCTATCGCAAGTCGATTCATTTTAACCCGTTAGTGGGTGAGAGCTTCGAGTTTGTTAGAAACCGAGGAGGACCCTCAATTTCCCTAATCTAATCACAAGAGGAAACCCATTTGTAAGACGGTGGTTGTCAAGGTTATCTGGCGACTGTCGTGAATACGACAGTTGAGGAGCTGAAAATTGAAGATACTTCAATTGTGCAAGAATTTCCAGATGTATTCTCGAAGGAATTGCCAAGATTGCCGCTAGGGAGAGAAATCGAGTTCGTGATTGAGTTAGCACCCGGGACAGAGCCAATCTCTAAGGCTCCTTACCGGATGGCGTTATCAGAGTTGAAGGAACTGAAGGTGCAAATGCAAGAGTTGTTGGATAAAGGATTCATACTTCCCAATGCATCACCTTGGGGAGTACTAGTTCTCTTTGTAAAGAAGAAGGATGGTTCGTTGCGTTTGTGTATCGACTATCGCTAACTCAATCAGGTAATGATCAAAAATAAGTATCCATTGCTGAGGATCGATGACTTGTTTGATCAGTTACAAGGAGATCCGATATTTTCAAAAATTGACTTGAGGACAGGATATCATTAGTTGAGGATTAGGAAGGAAGACATTTCGAAGTCAGCATTTTGTACTCGGTATGGTTATTACGAGTTCATTGTGATGTCGTTCGGGTTGAAGAATGCTCCAGCTGCTTTTATGGATTTGATGAACTGAGTATTCAAGGAATATCTAGATTAGTTTGTGATCATGTTCATTGATGATATTCTCGTTTATTCGAGAAGTGTTGAGGAGCACAAGAGTCATCTGAGATTAGTGCTCAAGACCTTAAGGATTCATCAGTTTTATGCTAAGTTTAGCAAATGTGAGTTTTGGTTGACTCGTGTTGCGTTCCTAGGTCATGTGATTTTAGGCGAAGGAATCTCCGTGGACTCGTCCAAGATTGAAGCAGTTATCAACTGGCCAAGATCGACTACCGTGATAGAGATCAAAAGTTTTCTAGGTTTGGTAAGCTACTATAGATTATTCATGGAAGGATTTTTAGCTTTGGCGTCGCCTTTGACTAGACTCCTGAAGAAAGATGAGAAATTTGTCTGGACAGACAAGTGTGAGTGTAGTTTTCAAGAGTTGAAACAAAAGCTAACTACCGCACCTATGTTGATGATTCCAATTGGTCTTGGAGAATACAAGATCTATAGTGATGTGTCGTTCAGAAGACTGGGTTGCGTGTTGATGCAATATGGTAAGGTTGTTGCATACGCCTCCCGTCAGTTGAGACCTCATGAACTAAACTACCTAAAGCATGACTTGAAACTCGTGGCAATCATATTCGCATTAAAGATTTGGAGACATTACTTGTGTGGGGAAAGATTCCAGATCTTCACGGACCATCAAAGTCTCAAGTACTTATTCTCTCAGAAGGAGTTGAATATGAGATAGCGCCGATGGATGAAACTTCTGAAAGACTACGATTATGATATTCTATATCACCTGGGAAAGGCGAATAAGGTCGCCAACGCTTTGAGCCGAAAGTCTTTAGTTGCTCATATGTTGGTTAAGGAGTGGAACCTACTCGAGAAAGCTCGAGATTTGGTTTTCAAATTTGAGGTAGGCCACCTTTCTCATCTCATGGTTACCCTCAGAATTGAGCCGGATGTGTATATATATATTGAATGGTCGTGTATAAAACCTAGTTTGATATATGTATATGATTGTGTTGTTATGGTTTTAAAATTTGGCCCTGCTTTCCTATCCTATTGTGTTATTGTATGGGGATTATTATTCGCTTTTGCATGCATATTAAAATGAATGGGTCGGCGATACGTGCTGGAACATCGCTATTGTATTGACCAAGTAGGGATGGGCACGGGCTCGGAGGATCGGGGCATGAGAGCACCTCTAAGCCATCATGGACATCCCTGTTTTTCTCAACTTGCTTACTCTCGATCAAGATTTTTCTAGATATTCACCTGGCACTACTCTACTAATATACACATTAGTAACTTTTGATTGTTTTTGTCATCTTCAAAACAATATAAGGGTTTTCGTAACAATTGGCACAAATATTTGCATGAGACCCTCATAATCATTGGCTCATATCCCTTTTTGATCATCTTTGAACTTCACGTTTATTGATTCTTCTAGTACATGCGAATTTTTTTGAACACACGGTAAGCTTTACTAATAGCAGAGTATCCAAGAAAAATACCTTCACTCGTTCTTGCATCAAACTTCCTAATGTTGTTGTTTGCATTCTTTAGAATGAAACATTTGCATCCGAGCACATGAAAGTAATGCATGGTTGGCTTCATTCCTTTGAAGATTTCACAAGGACTCTTTTCCATTAGAGGTCTCAACAATACTCTATCTAGTGTGTAACAAGCAGTAGCATCTGCTTCAGTATAGAAGTGAGTGGGAACACCTCTTTTGATCATCATAGTTCTAGTTATTTCTTGAGGTAATCGATTTTTTCTTTATGGTACACCATTTTGCAAAGGGGTTTATGCTATGGAGAAAATATGTTCAAGTCTATTCTCATCATAGTACATAGCAAAACTTTGATTGTCGAATTCTCCTTCATGGTCAATTCTAATTGTGGTGATGTTGTATCTTTTTTTTTTCTTTTTTCTTTTTTGAATTCTTCGGGCAAATTTTTCAAATAAGTGGAATGCCTGATTCTCGTAAGATAGAAATATTATCTATGAGAATTGGTGAATAATCATCAACGATCACTAAACAATGCTTCCTTCCACCTAGACTAGTTGTCCTTATTGGTCCAAACATGTTCATATGTAATAGTTGCAAAGATATGTTAGTAGCAATGGATTTTATTGATTTGAAAGAACTTACTTACTTTCATAAAAGTCACATTTACTGTAGTTGATCTTTGGTAACCTATGAAGAAGATCTTTTGGAGATATCTTGTGAATATACTTTGCGTCTATATGTCATAATTTCTTATGCCATGGATCACATTCATCTTTGATAGACATTAGACAATGGGCTTCCTTAAAATTTATATCAAGCAAATAGATCTTGCCATACTTGTTTCTAGTAAAGGATTGAGACTTGTCTTTATTGGTATCAATGCACTTACCTTCTTCGAAACTGATTTTGTATCCTTTATCATATAGCCGGCTAATGCTTAGAAGATTGTGTTTCAATTCATTGACAAGTGAAACATCTTCAATAATTAGATCTCCCAACCTAACGTTCCCTTTGCCGATTATTCTTCCTTTATCTTTTCCTCCAAAACTAACAATTCTTCCACCCATGGTGATGAGACTTATAAACTTGGTACTATCCCTAGTCATGTGTCTAGAGCACCCGTTATCTAGATACCACTTATTTTTCTTCAAGATCACTTGCAATCAAAGAGATTCTCATTTTTCTTTTTGTGGGTACCCACACAAGCTTGGGTCCCTTTTTATTAGATATTAATTAAGTGTTGAATCACTATGAATCTTTTTGGGCTTTATATGCTCTTTTGGACATTCTAGCTTGAAATGACTATATCTATTGTAGATTGAGCACTCGGGAAATTGCTTGCCAGTGGATTTTTTGAATTGTCTTGTATAATGATACTTGTGAAAACATACAAGAGGTTTGTTTTTCAATCTCTCCTTGATTTTTTTATAAAGATTCTCCTCATCTTCAATCCCTCATGTCCTAAACCACACTTGTTATAATGAGAAATTTGAATTGAGAGAGTGTGCTTCAAGATTTTTGAACCTAGTGAAAACTTGATACTGACATTTGAAATTTCTTCCTTGAGAGTGCAATTCTTATCTTGAAAAACTTTTACTTCACTCACCTTGAGGTTGTACTCCTTTTTCAATTTGTCAAGAACTTTGTAGAAAGATTTTCAGTGGTGAGATCATAAACTTCCATTTTCTAAACAGAAATTCTTTTAGAAGCCTTTCTATGTTCTTCAAACATTTCTCTCAAAAAATTCCTATAGTTCTTCATAACTCAATTAGAATCATTTACCTCATTTTCTTCCTCATGATTTGAGTTAGCCATTAGACAGAGATTTGCTTCTTTTTCATCACTAGATTCATATTTGGTATCACTCCAAGATTCTGCCTTTCGTGCTTTCTTCTTCTTTTCATATTTTCTCTTCTTCTTGAGAGATAGGCATTTTGGCTTTATGTGACTTGGTTTCCTGCATTCATAGCAAACCTCAATTCTTATAGTTCTTCATAACTCAATTCTTACTTTTTGAGTTGCTAACCTCATTCGGGTGTTCAAGTTCATAGGACATAAATGTTCTTATCAATTCATCCATTACGATTAGTTAAAATCCTCATTGTTTCTTGTAGTGATGTCTTTACCGTGCTCCATTCCTTTGGCAAAGCCCTTAACGGCCTGTTCACCTTTTCAGCATGAATGAATACTTTTCCTTGTTGTGCAAGGTCATTCACTATCTCAATGAATCGAGTGAACATTCGTGTTATTGTTTCATCGAGTTTCATCTTTAAGAGCTCATAATTTCTGAGTTAGATGTTCATCATTGTTTCCTTCACCCCGTCGATTCCTTCAATTATTAATAGGAGATGATCCCATATTTCTTTGGTTGTAACACAAGAAGAGATTCTGTTAAATTCATACGGTGATAAAGCACAACAAAATAAATGTTTAGCTTTGGCATTAAGAGCAACTCTTCTTCGTGCTTCTTGTGTATTATCTACAACGGCATTTGTAGCTTGAGCTTTTTGTCGAGCTAGAGCTTGGGTAGGAGCTGGTATATCTACGCCACTACTAACCACACTCCACATTTTGAGATCTGTAACTTCAATGTATGATCGCGTTCTTTACTTTCACTAACCATAGTTGCTTCAATCAAAGTAAGGCAGCATGTTAGGAGTTTGAGCATCATTGGTAAAGAAACTACCAAATTTAGCCGAAAGAGGAAATCTTTAAACTTAGAAGAAATACAGTTAAAATAAAGAGCAACGGAGTTCTGATACCAATTGTTGGGGGCTAACAATGCAACCTAGAGGGGATGAATAGACTATTTTAGAAAACTTGACAATCTTTCAAGGAAAATAGTTGATGCTAAGTAAAGATCTAGTCAATGTGATGTTTCAAATCTTGTGAATGTAATATATACTTGCGTAAGTAATAAGAGTAAACGGTAGCACACAATGATGTATAGTGATTCAGCTTTATCCCCAAGCTTGTGTTCACTCTTCAAACTAACAATCACAAGTCGAGCTAGACTGCACTAGTAATCAACTTCAAAAGTTATAATCAGCAAGCACTGATCCTATTGCATAATAGATCACACTATAGAACTCAGTTACTACTTTTACTCTTGTACACTTAATCTTTAGCATAATTACTCAAACAGCACGAGTATAATACTTAGAGAAATAGTTGAAGGAGCGCGTTTCACTTTGAACACATCTAGTAGCAATTTTTAGACTTTTGCACATGTCGCTCTCTAACATTTGGCTTTTGAGACCTTCTCTTTTATAACCATCTTCAATATATCCGTTGAAGTGGATTAGTAAAGCAAAGGGCCATTAGAGTGTTGTTGATGCTGATGTCGAAGGATAAAACCGCCAATACATTCCTTTCCTCAACATTTGCAGTCTACTTAAAACTAGCATTGACTATTGTCCTTGTGTTGCAATTTATGATAAACTTATCAAATAACCTAGCTTCTCGATTACTGTATCATCCTAATTATGTTGCTATGCGAATATACTGCCACAACAACTAGTTTGTTGAACCAACAAACATCAACAAATGAACGTTGTTACCACAACACCAATGACCTAATATTCATAGTATCGACATAGACATCAACACTAGCGAATCCTTTAGATCCGTTGGTATTGTTTATAGAAAAATCTATATCAAGACGTATTGCATTTTTTTATTCACTAGATTACACCATGGATATTATGTAACCTTTTTCTTTATGCTAAGAATTTTTTGAACATGTCAAAATCACTTGGAGATATTTCTTGAACATCATATGGTAGCTGGATATTTAGTGTCATTAAATTAAAACGGTGACATGTTGGGATAGTTACACATTAATTATTGCCTGTCATTAGAATTAGGTCATTTAATTAAATTCACATGACATATAGTTTGCATATTATATTTACTACTTAAAAAATTGCCTATGTTTTAGTATAAATATATATATATTTTGGTAAAGAATAGTATAAACATATTTTGTACATCACTGCATCTAGAATAATGACACTGCACATAGTTTAGATTTCATTTAAATAAGTGAAAGCCCTAAAAATGCTGAATGAATTGCGTGTTATTTAGAAATTATATCTAGACTGTTGATGTGATTTTTTAAACTATCATCGCAGATGCTTTCGTTGCTTTAAGATAAGTACTTTTTCTTTACAATTTATTCATTGTTTTATTGGTGTTACTATGGTGATTTGCACACCCGCATGATCACTTCACCTGTTAGGAAGTAATAAAATTAACCAAGTTGCCTGCTAATTTTTTTTTTTTTTTTTTCATAAAAAGAACAGTATCAAAATAGCATTAGAGAAATCTAATATGATCAAGTCCTTGTATCCAAAATTTCTTATGCGTAGAAATGCAATAAATCTTCTATTACTTTAATTGGGTTTCTAATCGATCCACCATAAACTAATTAGTGTTGGCTTTTTATTAAAATCTTTATTGAAAATCATATGCATGATAAAACTTGAATCATAAGTTGCGAATTGGTATGAGCTTAAGAGAACCCAAGTTAAGTCTATGCTTAATAATCTATTAGCCAAAACCTAGGTGGTGCAATGGAGGTCGCAACAACTTGTCATCATGTCTAGGATCCACATACGAGATAATAGACCAATAAGACTAGTCATAGAGTGGATCGTCTATTTGAGCTTGTTCCCTTCTATATTCATAAATTTTTTACTGGTTATGATGCCATAGTAACATCTTGAAACTTGGCATTTTTGGTTAGGTTATGTTTCTTCCTAGATTAAAATCTATGATATCCAGTGGACCTTTAGGTTTTGTTAAAAATAATCATTTTGATTGCCTACCATGCTAGTTAGGAAATCATCATGCCTTACCACATAATCTTAGTGAATTTGTCTCTCTTGCTCATTTTGATCTATTAACTCTAATATTTAGGGGCCATCTCTAACCCCACCATGGGAGGCTCTCTCTATGGCAATGCATGTTTTGTACATCTTCCACATGAATACACAAAGTTAGAACCTTGTACCCATTTGTGTAGCTTTCCTGGGTATGGCATTAAGCACAAAAGGTATATATGCATGGATCCCCTTTCTAACTATCGTCATGTTGCTAAGAGTACAAGATATTCTCATATCTTCATCATTTCAATTCATCAACTCATGTTTCCTTCTTCACTAACACTTCAATAAATTTATTTCCTAAAGATTCCACAACTTTGCCCACTTGCGAATCTTCCTCTCCATCTTCTTCTCTCAATCTCGATGTAGGTCCTTCAAGCAATTCCACCTTGCTAGCTTTTGTTGAGTTTGCTCCATCCTCCAATTTTGTAGTGGCAGACATTCCACCATACTCTATCCATCGTTCCACAAAAGTATGTCAACCCTTTGTTCCACTTTATGATTACCATTTTTTCTCTTTTTGAACCTCACACATAAAGAAGCTAGTACTAATCATCTATAATAGCAAGCAATGACAAATGAGTTGCAAGCCTTAGACAAATCTCATACATGGGACTTGATTGATTTACCTCCTAATAAGTCTGATGTCGGCCATATTTGGTATATAAGATTAAAACAAAGGTAGATGGTACTATGGATTGTTACAAAACTTGGTTAATCGTGAAAGGATTTACTCAAAAATATGGAATTCACTATGAAGAGGATTTTGCCCATGTTGCATGCCTTACTTCTATGTAATATTATTGCTATTACCATTGTCACACCCCAAACCTCGAGCGTTTGTACATCCCTCGGTGGTCGATAAAATTGCGATGTCCTAGGATGCGTCACTGACCCATTTATTTTATTGCACATTCGGAAGTGTATAAATAAAACTCCAGACAACACAAATAGGGATAGAAAAGCAGGAAACAAATTTCACAAAACACCTTTATAAACACACTGGTTTTATATACAAAAGTCTACAAAAGATTGGCTCTAAAAAAGAAGCTGTCCTACAACCTACTAGTTGGACACATTCATCGATCCTTCAGACTCCACCTCCACGGGCTCCGGGGGCTTCGGGTCCTCCATAGCTCCATTAGGAGGGTCAGCTACACCCTCGCCTAGAGCGGCGATGATCGCAACGATGGGGACATCAAATCCCTGAAGGAGACTTACCTTATACCCATTGAGTCCATGGAGAAACCATACCCTAAATCGATGAGGTACCTTCTGAGGTAGGCTCTCATCGACTCAAACAGTGGTCACAACTAGCTCATAAACCCCATGACTCCCGGGAATAGGGACGTTTATGCTTTGCTCAGTAACAGCCCAAGGCTGACCAAAATGTTCCAGAGGGACCGCCATCTAAGGACCTGAAAAGATTGAGCCTACGATGGGGTGAGACAACGACTTAGCAAGTTCACCCCCTAAACCCCTATTAGGAAGGAAATACGCCTAAGGTGACCTAATCATACAACACAGAGGACTTACCTCGCCTCAGTTCCCTCCTACATGTCAGTACAATTCATATCACATATAATTGCATTAAAAGCACTAATCAATCAGGATGTCTCAACTTATAACTCAAATGATAACGGGGGTCTCAATTATAAGGCCAAATCGTTATGATACGTCCCATTCTGTGCCACACAATTTTTTCTCATAATTAGGCACGTCAAATCAATCAATCATGTGTCCTAATTGATTACGACCCAACAGCCACGGCCGACTCAAAAGTCAGCGGTCTTTCGGCTAGCCAAGCGTCGTCTCACACTATCGAGCACGACAACATCTACATCTAAACGGCATTCCACATAGGAGCATCGGTCCATCCTCTACTGTGATCGGCATCCGTTGACTTGAGACATTCCTAAAAGAGCATCTTCCAACTCCAAAGGCTCGTGATGGGTTCTCATATCATTCATACACCCATCCAATCCCGGCCAAGATATCGTGCTTTGCACTCAAATGTCCCAATTAAAATAATGTACTTGGCCCATTTTCTTCGTATTAAAAATACACGGTAAAATAATCGTGTGTGGGTACACGGTTAATTTGAACCAGAAAAATTGATATCCTTCCTTTTAAAATCGCACTATTTGATATAGTATTTAAAAATATTTTCGGTGTCAAAACCTGACACCTGGTAATTTCTAATTAATTACCAAAATGCCGTAATTTTGAACTAAATCGGTTTAGTGCCATTCGATAGAAATTTTACAATCAGGTGGAATCACTCACACACTAATCACATATCTCTGTCGAATCGACCTATCTCCAATCTTTAATCGATTTTGATGGTGCCGTAATGACCCTTACAGATTAACACGGTTGAGTAATCGATTCCTGATTAAATTCTCAAGTTTATTGCGTTTAGATTCCTTAACAGCTTTATCTAATAGACTAGTTATCCCGTGAGTGATCAGCTCAGGGTAAAGAACTATAGGCGCATCGATGAAAAGCCTAACTTATTCAATCGAAAACAGAATCAGAAAATTAGGATGTCACAGCCATGGTTAAGCATTGCTTTTTGTTCCAAATAGATGTTAAAAATGCATTCTTGAATATAAATTTAATTGAGGAAGTTTAAATGGATCCTTTGGAAATTCTCATCCTTCAAACAAAGTGTTTCAATTACATCGAGCATTATATAGCTTGAAATAGGCTCCTTGTGCATGGTATTCTAAGTTTAGTTCAACCATTGAATTTCTCAACTTCAAATCCAGCCCCTATCACCATGCTCTCTTTGTTTGACACACTTTTCATGGTTATATTATGCTGCTTTTGTGTCCATGACATGGTTATAACTGGCGATGATCATATTGACATTTCATAACTCAAGCAATATCTCAATCAATAGTTTGAAATCAAAGATCTAGGGCAACTCAACTACTTTTCATGTTTGGACGTTACTTTAGACTCTTTTGGTTATTTCCTTTCTCAAGCCAAATATGCCACTGATCTTCTTTCTCGACTAAGACTTATTAACAACAAGGTCACTCTTGCATTATTGAGACTAATGCTAATGTCAATGCAACCCCTAAAGGTCATTAATTCAGCAACTTTGGAAATGATCAAAACATGGAGACCTATAGCAACTAAATTTGTCATATTTTCAATGTCTCATATATATCATTACTGCATTTCTTGATCCCTAGGTCTTTATAGTTTTAATTGTGAGAAAGGCTCCAAGAGTCAAAGTTCTAGTTCCTAGAATTTTATTATATTATATCTTTCTAATGAGTCTAGGAAATTACTTATGGTTGGAGAATTGTTCCATGCTCAATTATGTAAGCCTTATGATGAATGAGAGAAGCCAAGATTTGGTTTATTCATAAATTATTTGAATGTTTGGCTTGAAACAAGAAATTTTCTTGTTTGCTTTTATCTTTTAGGTGGACTCCTACGGGTGGCGAGTATTGCTCTCTTCACAAAGGTTATTACCTATGTGATTAGTAACCTATCAATTTAAGTTCTCACTTGTGTTGACTCCTACTTCTCTATACTCTCTCTAGTGTCAAATGCCAAGTTTGATGCCAAAGATGGGACTTCTCTTTTGAATCCCATACTCCATCGACAATGGGCGGGCAATCTTATATATCTCGCTATAACTTGTCCTGACATGGCTCATATTGTTCACGTTGTCAATCAGTTCATGACAAAGCCATGAATGACTCATTGTGCTTTAGTCTTTTGGATTCTTCACTATGTCAAAGGCATCCTAGTTCATGGTCTTTAGTTTTATGCTCATTCTACCTTGAAGTTAACAACATATTATGATGCTAACTGGGTTGGTGATCCTCACTATCATCACTCTAGTATAGTATATTGCTTTTTTCTTGGTAATTCTCTTACTTCATGGCATAGCAAGAAACAAAGCACTATTGCTTGCTCTAGTATAGAAGTAAAATATCGTGCTATTGCTGATACGACATCAAAACTATTATGGTTGCGATGATTATTGGAAGACACAGGAGTTCATCATAATGGAGGAACATTTGTTTATTGCGACAACCAAAGTGATATCCAAATAGCACACAATGATAATTTCCACGAGCACACTAATATGTTGAAATTGACTTTCATTTCATTCAGAATCATGTGTGTAATAGCACCATATGACTCATCTTGACTTCATATGCTGATCAGACTATTGATATTTTCACTATGGCACACCCACCAAAGCATTGTTTGGATCTCTTCTCCAAACTCTAATTGAATTTTCTTAGGTCACCTTGATTTTGAGGGGAAGTTAGAGATCATTGACAGATATTTGGAGATTTCCTTAATTAATCCTAATTATCTATATCCAAAATTGTAATATCTTAATACCTTTCTTACTATTCTAAATAGTTGTTCTGTAAAGTTTATAAGTAGACTTTGTATTCCTTGTTTAATAATAAGCATTATATTATTTTTTTCTTCATTCACAAATCTCAACTCATGAATGGATTACTTTCTCGTGTATATCATTTAAAATTATTTTTTTCCCATCATTCGTTAACTGTTAGTCATTATTGATTTGCAGGCTATCCCTTGGCCAGGGACACTAAAAAGCTAAGCATGGCTGTCAGAGTCTCGCAGAAGTCCTTGGATATGTATTTTTCAAAACGTCATTAGTCTAATTTGTTGAAATGTATTTGAATTAATTTTTTTCATTTTTTTCTTAAATATAGTGACTACTCAGACATTACCCTTTTTAGCCAAAATAGCCAAAATATGCAATTTTTATTCTACAAGTATTACCAGGCATAGTCACACAAAATTTCTCGTAATTTTTTAAAATTAAAGTGATATTTGATACTTCGATGAAAATTTAAAAAATAACATTTTACTTAAAAGCAGAAGGAAAATGCCTGCAGATTATTGTTAGAGGAGCCTTAAAATTTTTGACGCATTTGTCTTGAATTATTAAAGAGACGGATTGCGTGGAAAGTAAAGTTGTACAAAGGATCTATCTTTTGAAAGACGCGTTTTATCCGGATGGGGATTCTTATTTTCCACAAAGGTACTTTGGAAACATGATGTGGCCGGCCTGTGACCTTCAGTGTTAAATCAGCAAGATATCACGGGTTTTATGGGTAAACATTAGACAAGATTGGGGGACTAAAGTTAAAGAGAGTAGGAAAGGTACATTCATATTTTGGAAATGGTGGTTGGGGGGTTCTTTTCTTTGTAACATATCTTTTCTGGTCCTTGCTTTGCAAATGATTGAAGACTGGAAAAATAGTCATGGTTTGACCATCTTTAGGATCCACAAGCTTCTTGGCTTGAATATCAGAAATGTTGATCAGATATTTCCTGTGCCTCAAGCAAATTATTGAAAAACTTTTTCGTACTTCGTATGGCTACTTTTTTTCTTTTGACATATGTTAGTATTCAAGTAACTTTATTTTCTGTTGAACGAAAACAATAGATGTATACCTGGAATTGTCCATTTAGCATCGCCTAGCCTTCCAATAATGCTCTTCCCCTACCGAAATTAGATAGACTGATCTCTATCGTTTTTTCTTTGGAAATAAATGCACCCTCTCAAAACATCTTACTTCATATGAAGAGAAATTTGAAAGCAAAAGTAGGACAAAAATATCGGTAATCTTGGGTCCACACTCAAACTTATTTGAGACCCGTGAACAAAAGGATTTGGGTGCATTTATAGGGATTAGATACGAAGGAATACTAACAGTGACGTTCGATGAGTTAAGTTGCTAGAAATTGATAGAATCACATTTCATAATTTAACATTCTCCTCACATAAAAGTCGATTAGAGATGGACGCCCCGAGCGTGCGAAGCTTACTACATGTGTGTAAAAGAATATTTGAAGCGCGTCTCGAAAATGAATAAGGGCAATCATTGACGGTTAACAGGAGAATAAGAGGATGGAACTCGAAACCTTTGAATTTGAAATCATCTTGTACTTGTGCGAACAGTCTTTTTCTTCGCTACGTTTGTTAGGAGGAACTATAGTGGAAGACAAGAGAATTGAAAACAAAAGAAGAAGCTATTATTTGATGGGAGGGATTGAGATCAGGAGATTTGAAAAAAGGGAGTTGGAAGGACTACAGTTCTCAAATCCCCTCAAATCCCCTCAAATCCCTTTCAAATCTGAAGTGATTTGGAGAGATTTGGGAGATGCACAAAAGTTTTTGCATTATTTTTTCTTATGCATTTCATTCCTTAAAATTCTTTTAGATTGTCCGAAGCTCAGCTCCAAACCGAAAAATTTGAAGATTGATGTGGCGTCCTTCTATTTTTCGTTTTGGGAACTAAAGCTTCCTTTTTTTCTGGATTTCAAGTTTTCCAAAACCTTTTAACTAGTTTACTTGTATTTGTTCTTATATGAGATAGATGCGTTTTTCATTGTTCATCACTAGCATGAGAAAAATATTAACATCTGTAAGAAATTTGAGCTTCTGTTTTAGTTTAATATCAAAATATTGTTTAGTTTTAGGTTCATTATCATTAAAACAACGAAAACTTAAAATGAATGCAAAAAAGTACCAACTAAATTTAGACTTTTAGGGCCTGCATGGTAATGTTTTTGTTTTTCCCAATTTCTATTCTTTTGTTCCCAAAAGAACAGAAAATAAAAGTGCCTGGAGAATAGATTTGGAACAGAAAAAAAAAAAAAAAAAAAAAAAAAAAAAAAAAGTAGCTTCTTATTCTTGAGAACAATTTCTAGAAATAAACCAATTTTTTCTTTTCTTTTTTTCTTTTGTTCTTCTTGCTTGTTGTGGCCCTGGGTGGCCACCTACCAACTGCCGGCCACCTCTGGCCAGTGGCCATTGCCGACTACCACCAACTGCCACCACCTGATCGTCGTTGTTGCCACCCACAGCCCACCGGCCACCCTCGACCGCTAACAACCCCCACCGACCGCTGTTGCTGTCGCTCATCGTCGCCAGCCGCCGACCGTCACTGCCGACCACCGCCGCATGATCGCTGCCCACAGCCCACCGGTGCCAGCCACCGTCGGGGCTGACAGGCAGCGGCAACGGGCGGTCGGCGATCAATGAGCAAGAATAAAAAGTAAATAAATACAAAAAATAAATAATCGTACCAAACACATTTCTATTCATTTTTTATTTCAAATTAGAAATTTTGTGTAGTTACCAAACACCTTATTTTACTTAGATTTTATTTCTCGGAGTAGAAATTGAAAAGAACTATTTCTGAAAAGAAACTGTTCCTTGGAGTAGAATGAGGCGCTTGTGTTATACTCAGCGTTGCCATACGCACCCTTAGTTATACTCTCTTAATTCTTTGGGCCTCACCTAATAAATTGATTTTGTTCTTTACTTATTACAAATAGAATGAGGTGCTTGTGTTAGGACATTTAATTTTTTTACATTTCATTCCCATGCAGCTGCTCAATGTATTATTTTCGCAATTCGATTGAACATTACCCTTTTTAAAATGTTTTTAGATTTGGGATTTTTTATTTGATTATTGTTTGATTTAATTATTACAAAAAATAAACTAGGATTAAACGTTGAAGCCATTTCCTAGCCAAATTTAGACTCTAGTCCGTGCATGTAGGTACATATCTCACTACCTATACAACTAACTAAATTATTTAATATCCCTTTTATTCCTAGATACCTCTTTCCTTTCCTCAATTCTACTCCACACTCTTTACATCTATCAACCCTTTATTAAGCCAAAACATAAGTTTGTCCCACTTCTAGGTCTTCCCAATTCTACTCTTAAAAAAAATTTCCTCTACCCAAACAATACATGGCAAAAAAGTAAAAGTGTCATCCTGTAGAGCTCATTCTATAAGAGTTTTCCTAATATGAGCTACATTAATTGATATTATAATTTACCGTTTTACTGATTAGTCTAAGGTGAGACAAAAGATTTCTTAATTAGTCTAATATGGGGCTGGCTAGTGTAGGCCGAGTTGAGCCTAGACCATAATGAAAGAGCCTAACTAGAAACTCTATAAATAGTACTTAAGTCTCTCTCTAACCCTAACACATGCAATTATCCTCACAAGAAAGCATTTATTGAGCACTAAGGGTGAGCAGTTGTCTCATTGAATTAGTAATACAAAGAGCAATAAAGTAGAAGTTCTTGAATTTAGATCGTTGCTATTCCACGTTAAGAATGATGATCCAAATCATATATGCAAATCTCTTTATTGTTTATATTAGTTCTTGATTCTAACTATGGAGATCATGGAGTTGCACTTTCACATCTTACATGTAGTATTAGAGCCTCCATAGATTAGAATACGAATTTATAATTTTTGCACTTTTTCTTGATATTTGTATAGAAAAAATCAATTTTAATTATATAAATAGAAATAACTTGTCAAAATGAGCAAAACCAAGGGTGGCGCGTCGCTAGCGAAGGCCACACGCACCCCCACATGTGGCCACACATTTTCAAGTGCTCTCACGAGTGGGGCGCTGCTTGCACTTGCATCACACGCGCTAAGGATGATGTCAGCAAACCACATAAGGGTGGTCCAACCTGACCTATTGACCACGATTTGATTCGTTGACTTTACCCACTCCAATTGACCCGCCCGATCCAATTTCCAATTGACCGAACCAATCAACCGGTAGGATTGGTCATTGACAGTTGATTGGTCGGGTTGGTTTGGCCGGTTGAACTTGAGGTCAGATCCGTCCAGGCATGTGACACGTGACACGTGCACCATGCACGTCGTGCACTCTGGACGCACGTACCGGCATGTCGAGACTCCGATTGGGCATTCTTGGAGTCTATGTGCTTATATGAAAATATTTTATACCGTGGTGTATTTGCTTTTACAGAACCTTATATGCATGTATTTTTTTTTTTTTTTTTTTTTGTGGCTTTAGATGTTTTGGCATTTTGTTTTTCATGATTTTGGAGATACGCGTGTAAGCTCATATACACAAAGAATGTGTAGAGCATTAATTCAATGGTAACACATATAAGGTTAAGCATGTATCAATGAATGGAGTAATATAATTGGTATGACATGTAATTTTAATGACAAATTGCCCTTGTCATCAAGTCTAAAATCACATGTATAAGGTAAATATGAGACATAAAGTTTACATACCTAGTATGAGAGAGTTTTAACGATTCAATCAAGTTGTGATCGCCAAAGTGACACATTTGATTGAGTTTGAGTAATATTGGTCTCGTATAATAGCGGGATGTCTCCCTTACTAATGAGTGGTCATATTCCGAAATGTTGTGATTGTGTATTAGTTCATAGAGTGATACATATACAACATATGATTGAAGAGTGACTTATCCTAGTGGTTTATATATCCAAAGGTGATTTTGATTCATGAAGGCTGAAATATATTCCCATGACCACTACCATGTGGGGAGTGTACAACTGTATGTCATGTATTCTACCTAAAGATGATTATGTAATGATGCATGTAACTCTCTAGATGTATACTTGTGCATTTTAAAGTTACATAGTTTCACATGTTGCCATTTATATGCATTGCTTGTTATTTTAGTCATATTATCTATAATTAATGACTCCATAACTATTGAGATTCTTACTAGTTCAAACTTTAAGTAATGGAAAGACAATTTTCTTTTTGGAAAAAGAGCAATCGGATTTGTCTATTATCCATGAAGCGTTCCATTCAATAATACTTGAAAAATAGTTTACCAATTGACTGTACTGTCAAAAGGATGATGGAAGCCTTGGTGGCTTGAAATTATGTTTTGTCTAATGTTGGGATTGAAATGGGCTAGTGAATCAACCTAGAGGGGGTGAATAAGTTGTAGCGGAATTCTTTTGGAATCTTTTGCGATGCAATACGTTGATATCAAAGATATATCAATAATAAATAGATTACGTATTCGCAAAGTAAATAGAGTAGGGTAAGAGAGAATAGACACAAGGATTATAGTGGTTCGGCTTAGACCAAGCCTACGTCCACTCTCCACGCTGGCAGCCAACTGGTTGTAATCACTATGTAGCAAAAGAGTGCCTTTACAGTAGACGGATTAGACTTCTTCAATTGACAGTCTCTCCTACAGCCTTCTGTTGCTTTCGCACTATATCTCACTTTCTTTGATACACAATTTGAATATGAAAGACTTTAGAGAACAAGTGATTTTGGAGATTCTAACATCAAGATATTTCTACCAGTCTCTCCTTGTTTCCAAGCAACGTCGATCCACCTTAAATAGTCTCCGTGCCATCATACCCGTTGGCACTTACCAAAACATTCATCCAATCAACCCGTTGGACTGAATCAATTTAAGTGATCTCCTTGTCCCGAAAACATAAGTAGACAGCAGCTCATCAATCCTGTTCGCCCATACAATCAGGATCTTGAGTTCCCAAAATTAGATTCTTCCAAAAATAATCTTGATCTTCAACGGATAAAATCCGAAGAATCAAATCTTCCAAGCTCTTGATCACAACCAGAGATATTCCATGGTTAAGATTAGGAAATACGAAATCCAATATCTATCTTTCCGTAACCATAAGAATAACCTGTCGCCAGCCTGTAAAAATCGCGAACTATCTTCAGACTTAGATTTGGGTCTTGAGGGTCATCAGACTGAAACTGAGTCTTGAAGGTCTTCAGACGGAAACTGAGTCTTGACTGACTTCAGACGGAAAAACTTCAGACCGAAATTCTGGGTCTGACTGTCTTTGAAAACCTTTAGACCTTGACAACTTCAGACATAGCCGACTGAGTCTTGGAGTCCTTAGACCACACTGTTGAGGCTGTTTTGTCAACTTCAAAACTCCAAGGGATTTTTCTTCAACAGGGATTAGGACACATCTGCAAGGATTCTTCAACATAAAGTATAATGGCTTTGATGAGGTTAGAGATTACATTATAAGGATGGTAGATTTGAAGTTTATAAATTATACTCATAAAGGAACTCATGAAACCACTAGTCATTCTGACAGTCTGAGTCCTAAGATTGAATTTTTCAAGAATGATTAATGATTGTTACTTTAAAAAAAAAAAAAAGAAATGTCACATAAAGATAGATTGCAATAAGTATAGAAAACTTGGTTGTTTGAGTGTGAGCATGTAATTAATTATCCTTTGGCATTGTTTATGAATTTAATACATATCATAAGCCCATTTAGTTCATGGTGGGTTGATAGCAGCGGAACAAATTTGTTATATTTACCATAGGGGATTCATAAATCTAAGAAAGCTAAATCATGATGAATCATAGCTCACGGTAGGAATCTAGATTATGTTTTTCATTTGATATTAAGAAACACATTTAATGTATTTTTCTTGACACAGAACTTAGTTTTCATATCATGTTTAAACATATGCAGCTTTTAAAAAAAAATTAAAGAAAATATTATTTTTATGTTCATTAATTCAAATAAGGTTGAGTACTACATTATTTTCAATGAATTGTGTAGATTATGTTTAATTCCTAATGATATATACGTCATGTATACGGTTGAAAATGTTGTTTCCAAAAGACTTTTACTTAAGGAATAGTTTTATATATTAACATCTTGATCACATGTCTAGAGAAAGAGTAAAGAATCTGATAAAGTTGACATTTTGTTTACTCTTAAAATTTACCTAAAGATTTGCATAGACTATTATAGAAGTAATATAACTGAGATAAAGAATAAAACTGCAATATGAAGTTTTGACCTATCAAAGGTCATTGACATTTATCTTAGTGGACCTCATATGGTAAGTGGTAACATTGTATAGAAATGTTTTATTTCAATAGAGTCATTGACAGCTATTTCTTTTATACTTAATTAAGGAAAAGTCTGAATCTTTGGATAAATTTAAATTTTTTTCAAACTAAAATTGAAAAAATTAGTTGGGATAAGTTTTAAAGGTAATTAACCTAGCTGTGGTAGTGAATATTTTAATAAGTATGGCAATATAGGATAGCTTAAATGGTCATTTGTCAAATACTTGGAAGATTCTGAGATGGTAACTTAATTTACTATGCTCGAATATTCTAAATATAATGGTGTGGCTGAAAGGTGCAATATCACCATTATAGAGATTATGAGTAGTATGATTAGTAAGACTAATTTACCTAGTATTCTATGGAGTGACACTTTGAAAGTGACATATGAAATCATGTTTCTAGCAAAGTTGTTCTATTGACCCCTTTTGAGTTATGGACTAGACAAAAATTTAACTTGAATCACCTTAAAATTTAGGGGTGTCCTTCAGAAGTGAGATTATATAATCCAATATTAAGTATGTTGAAATTCAAAATCACTTAGTATTATTTCGTATCTTACCTAGATCATTTGAAGATGTATCGATTTTATAACCCCAATGAAGGTAAAAGAATTAAGGAATCACAGAAAGTAAAGTTTCTCGAGTTCAATATAGCCATAGAGCGTATCTATTCTTAGATTATTGAGGATAATGGTATGGTAGAAACCGCTATATTTTTGTCTTTGCCTATATAAATAATTATGGAGTCTCCTACATCACAAATTAAACCTGCTGAGGTTTAAGATACTGTTATTGAGATAACTCTTAATAAAGTTTCTCAAGCCTCTCAAGAGCAGAATGAAGTGATTATTGTTCCACTCAAGAGATCTATTAGGGAGAGACAATTAGTTATACCACCAAACTATATTCTCTATTTGTAAAAACATGACTATGATATGTACTGCATAATTAATCTAGTGACTTATATAAATGCCTTTTTTTTATCCTCAATCAGGTTATGGCCAGATGCGATAAAAGATAAGATGCAATCTATAAAACATAATAGTGTTTGGGAACTTGTTGAGTTGCCTGAAGGTCATGAGTTCATTAGCTGCAAATGAGTGTACAAAACTGAAAGGGATTCCAAAGAAAGATTGAGGAGCTTAAAGCCAAACTAGTAGCTAAGGGTTTCATTTAGAAAAATGGGGTGGATAGTGAAGAATCAAGTGAACATGACATTAATAGCTCATTTTGATATGAAGTTACGATAGATGGATGTCAAAACTATCTTTCCAAATGGATATCTTCATAACAAAATCTATATAGTACAACCCAAATGTTTTGTAGCAGATGATTGAGATAAACTTATGTGTAGACTAAAAATTCTTATTTATGGCCTCAAGCAAGTTTCCAGACAATGTTATTTAAGTTTCATGGTGTTGTCACTTCATTCAATTGAGAACCGAGTAAATTAGTATATCTACTATAACGTTAGTGGGAGGAAATTTTTATTTTTTTCCACATTCTATGTAGATAATATCTTGCTTGCAAGCAACAATCTTGAATTACTGCATAAGAAAAGTAGATATTACCCAAAAATTTTGACATAGGAGACCTTGATGAGGCATCTCTTGTCCTTGGCACTAAGATTTGTAGGAATCATTCTCGCCGTATATGGGGATTATTTTAGAGGACATTCATTGATCATATTTTGGAAAGAGCCACTGTTTTTTCTCTCCATCGAATCAAATTAGCTAAAGGTTTGCGTTCATAAGCCCATGCTAAAGTTTCAATCAATTCCTACCAATATCCACGACTAGAAATTAAAAACATAAATCCAATAGACCAAACAAGATGTCCAAATAAGAACATCCATACCCAAACTGATAAACTATTCATACCAAAGGGGTTATATCCATCGATAAGTTGTGAAGAGTATACATCATTGCAACCTAGGAATCGCTCATGTTATTAAAGGTGATGAACTAAATTTGTCACATTGACCTTATTCACACATAAACAAAACCCAATTGAAGGATGAATTTTGTGTTAGAGCACTTGAAAATATCATGTATGCTCAAATTTGCACTAAATCATACATTATTTTTGTGATAGGACTTCTAGGTAAATATTAGTTAAATCCAAGACATGATCACTAGATTACCAGCAAAAAGTTTTTTAAGGTACTTAAAAAGGATAAAAACCATATGCTAATTTATTGACATGTTTAAGTCCTACAACTAGTAGAGTATTTGGATGCAAACTTTGTTGACTGTTAAGATGATATAAAATTGACAAAGGAATACATCTTTTAGTTAGTAGGAGGTGCAGTAAATAGAATTTAATGTCATCCTTTACCATGTAAGCGGAGTTTATAATATATTTTTCAACTGTTACTCAAGTTATTAGGCTGTGGAACCTTATTAGGGAGTTGACCGTATTTGACTTTATGGATAGACCTATATAATTGTATTGAGATGATAACTCCGTAATGTTGTTTATTAACAACAAAGAGGTTTCAAGGAGTCTAAACATATGGCCGTCAGGTTTTACACTATAAAGAAACAATACAAAATGGTGACGTTACAGTAGAGCATATTTTTTGCAAATGATATAGTTGCAAATCCACTAATTAAAGGCCTTCGCCTTCGCCCTTGTGTTTTTGAACGATATGTCATTACTATAGTTTAAGAGCATCATGAGATGCCATTATTTAGTGGGAACTGTTTTAGTTTTGCTCTAATAAAGTTTACATCTGTGTTTATTATATTTAGTAACATTTTGATATGTATCAACTTTTGCATTCAATAAAATATTTATGAATGTATTGTTATTATATTGAATACATATTGATAAAAATCTCAAGATATTGTATAAATCTTGAGTGAATGCTGGGGGCATCTGGTTATTAGCCTTGAGCATATGTTTTGTTAGACATAAAGAAATGTTAACCATAAGGACAAGACATAAGTGGGTTCATTAGAATTATAAAAACATTCTTTAGTAGCATAGGTTTTTGTGATATTTAAGGTAAAAGAATAGTGATTGACAAAATGGATGACTCATAAGATATTACTCTCTATGAAATGTGTTATTCATTTGCCACACTACTATATTAAATTCATATTGATAAAGTTAAAAGCACCCGTAACTATGGAAAGTTCTGTGTGTATACATGCAGTTACCGTCATATTTCGGTATTTAAGATTTTATGAGATATGATTGACTATTAAGAATTATCTTTAGATCAAGGTACGCACATACAGTACAATTTCAATTAATATAGCTCAAGTAAAAGAATGTAAGAGTTTTCCTAATGTGGGCTATATCAATTGATATTGTAATTTACCGTTTTATGGGATTGGTCTAAGGTGAAATAGATGAATTTTTAATTAATCTAATATGGGGCTGATTAGTGTAGGCCAAATTGAGCTCGGCCCATAATGAAAAGGCTTAGCTAGAAACTCTATAAATAGTGCTTAAGTCTCTCCTCTAATCATAACACACATAATTATCCTCACAAAAGAGCAAGGTGCTAAGGGTGAATAGCTGTCTTCTTGAGCTAATGATACGGAGAGTGATAGACGAAAAGTTCTTGAGTTTGGACTGTTGCTATTCTGCATCAAGAACGATGGTCTAAATCAAGTACATAGATATTATATGTGTTATTGATTCTAACTATGGAGATTTTGGGGTTGCGCTTTCACATTTTACACATTCTCCCTAACCAACGCACCACACACCTTTGGTAGTTGATTACATAAAATCCTCCTCATCAACATTTCATATCTTCTTCACTTCTAGGGATGGATCTAGAATTTCTCCTAAGAGCATGCAAAAAATAAATGACTACAAACAAATCAAAGGTACTTATAGTAGATATTAAAGCAATATTCCATGCTTCAAAAAAGCCTGGTAAATTTCTATTGTCTAAATCTTGTTTACTAATAATTGTTGAAGATCATTTGCTAAACTTTATCAATTGGTGGGGCAAATGCTAACAATCACGACTTATAATGTCATTTATTTATATTTATTTTTTTTTTTTTTTTTGTGGAAAGTTTAATGGGGGAAACCTCAATTTTAAGGTAAAAAAGTGAATTATTATTTGAAAATTTCCAAAACCTTGAAGTATTTTATTCAAAATTTAGAGACATAAGTAGGAGCAAGTAGGGGTAAGCATGGTTCCAAATTCTAGGGAGAGATGATCCGCTTCTAGTTCCAATTTTTTAGGAATCGCTGATTCCCGGTTCCTATGAGAACCAAATTGGGAACCGAAATTAGACCGAGAACCCTAAAAACCCTAATTATCTTCTTCGACTCATTTTTTTTTTTTTTTTCATGTTGTATTTCCTTTTCACTTCGTATCTCTGTCCTTCTATATTGTAATTCTTTTTTTATATATTTATGAGTGAACATCCTATTTAATTTCTTTTTTTTTTAGATATGAATTGTCTTAATGAGGAGATTATCATTCGTAAATAGTGTTTATGAGTTGAAGTGGAATAAATATATATGGTGAGGCTTTCTAATAATTATTTTAGTTTAGTTAATGATGATTTTAAATTTAAAACTATTATTAAGTGATTAACTATGACTGTTGTTCCTTTTTATTTTAAGCGGTTAGAATTTGGAACAACTTTTTATGGATGATTGATGATTGAAGTTATGTAATTTAGGTTTTATGTTACATTTGTTTTGAACTTTTTATTATTTATTATATTTTACCTATTTATTTTTTTATAAATTGTCACTACAAACTTTCATTTTTGTTGTTGCATTCATTTTCATTTTACTTAACAAAAAATGGAAAAAAAAAAAAAAGGAACATGTTAGACTAGAAAATTGATCTTGGAACCTGTGATAAGATAATTCTAGGTTAATGAGGAATTGTACTGGCAGGTAGATTTCATGCTCTACGTAGAATTGGTGAAAAACCTGGAATTGTTCTCCCCTAGGGGCAAGAGCTCCCACAAAATCAATAGATAAGTTTGTTTATGTCCTCTACCAATCATTATTCTCATATTATTGTCTTTGAATATTAGAATTAAATAGATAATTACAACTAAAAAGTTATGTCAAGTTACAAAGTTCACATAAAAATAAAAAAATAAAAATAATAATAATAATAATAATAATAATAATAATAATAATAATAATAATAATAATAATAATAATAATAAAAGCACTCATATAGCACATATATATATATATATATATATATATATATATATATATTAATAAAAGCACTTTCATCCCACTTTTAGATTTCTTAAACCATCATCTACAATTTTCTCTCACTCCTCACTTTTAGACTTCCTAAATATCCTCACCTTTTTCTTAACCTCACACTCATTTATTTTATACATAATTACTCATTTTCTTTCTATACATAATGATCAACACACGCATGTAACAAGTGTCTTAACTTTCGTAACGAGATATCCAACACTATCCTAACAAGAATAGAAAAAAGTGGGGACAAAAAATTGTTCCCGCGACCTTTGCATCCAGCACCATGAGATTAGGACGTATACGCCAACATGGGGCCGTTCTCCGGGCAGGTGCTTTCATTTTACAAGTGACGGGTGCATTGGGATCGAGAGGATATGAAGTTGAAGTTGTCTAAATAGAATTGTCGATCCGGGACCGGCGGGGACACCGAACCGTCCACGAGGCGTGGAGGTGCGTACACATTGACACGCCCGTTCCTACTTCTTCAAACATGCCATATGGAGACCCCGAAATCAGGGCCGAAATTGACTCTTCTCCTTCTTTGACTCAACCGTTTGGGACCCAATTGCCCTAACTTTCTTCCACAGATTTAGCCGACAACCACTTCACTGTTTCCTTTCTCCCCTCCATCCCAACTAAGATAACTACCAATCAGCCACCCCCCTTGCCCATCTCTCTCTCTCTCTCTCTCTCTCTCTCTCTCTCTCTCTCGTGGTGACATGGGGACACCTCTTGAAGTGATGACTCACCCGTCTAGGGAGTCATACGGAGTGTTAGGCCAGCACGTCAATTTCGAGATCTCGTTCGATGCTTGCCACTCGGAACTGCGGGAGCGGGGATGTCGACCGTTCCGACATGTCACGTGTTTCCGACTTGAGACATTTTTAATAAGAAAAATTCGGATGAAGGCTACTTTCCTTCTAATGAATAAATACGAAAGAGCATATACCCTGCATAACTGTGTGAAGAAAAATAGTTAAATAACTCTTTTATAAGGAAAAAAATATATATCTTTTGAAGATTTGGTTTATTTGGAAAAAGATAAATTCAAATTGGTTTTTGCTACCCAATAAATTTAGATTATTATAAAATTGGAAATGACAAAATTAAATTTTGAAAAATTAGGGAGATTTGAGGAAATATCTTATTATTATGTCAACAAATACATGTTGGGATTTTATTCATTACTTTGTAGTAAGTAATAAAAAGCATTTTTACAACCGTAGAGCTTGGATAGGATTTTTCCATATAAGTAAATTTACGGATCAACTCCTATTTCATATTTACTTATATATAGTATGGATTAACCAGAAATACTTGGGTTGCCTCAATATAAAATTACAACCATCCATGCCCTTCCTCTCTTCCACGGATTTAGCCGTCCACCAGTCCAATGTTCCCTCTCTCCCCCTCCATCCCAACTTAAGAGAACCACCCACTAGTCATCACATTTGCCCATCTCTCTCCCCCTCTCCCCCTCTCGAGGTGACATGTGGACACCTCTTGAAGTGATGACTCACTTGTTTAAATAGACATATTAGAGAAGTCAGGGAGCTTACCGAGCGTTTGAGCCAGAATGCAAGTTTAGAGAGTTTGTTCAATGCTTAGATTCTAAGCGGGCGGTAGGCCATTCCAACATTCCATGTGCTTCCGACGTGGGACATTTTTAATAGGGGAAGCTCCGAGAAATCCAACTTTGATTTTGATATATAAATCTAGAAAAGGACCCACACCTGTTGTGAAGAAAATAGTGAAAGCAACTCGTACATAAGAAAGGGAGCAAGAAAGAAAGAAAAAAAGAAGTAACATTTTCTGAAGATTTGGTCTATATGGAACAGATAAATTCAAATTTGTTTTTGCTAGCCAATAAGTTTAAAGTATTGTAAATTTGAAAAGAATCAAATTAAGTCTAGAAATAGAGAGATTTGAGGAATAAGTAATAGGAAGCATTTTAACAACTTGTAAAAGCTTGAATAGGCTTTCTCCGTATAATTAAGTTTGCGGTTGAACTCCTATTCCAGATTTACTTTATACAAAGTATAGATCAAACGTAAATACTTGGGTTGGCTCAATGTCCTGATGAAGCGCCGTTAGGAAAAGAAGAAAATGCATGGATCATGGACGCAGATTGTCTTCCGGATGAGCAAAATGTCCCATATGATGCAACTCGATACACAAGTTATCTTGTATAAGCACAGGATGCTCTATGAAATTTGTGGGGATGTTTGGTTCCCCTCTAGAATCGGATCAAGGAGAATCGGTTCCTAATTTGTTGAATTGGGAATCAACCCACCTAACCTTGAAACTAGCAATGATTTCTTTTTATCTTTCTTGTTTCTTCTATTCCTCGCAAGTGAGAGTTTTCAAACATTAAAAGAAAGCATTACTTTCAGTTCATTCGTTAAATAATTGTTAACATCATCAAGGGGGCGATCGACGGTGAGAAGAGGACGAGCTTGGTCGTGGCTGTGCAAGAAAGCGGAGATTGAGAGCGTAGGTGAATTGATGGTAAGATTGAGAGAGAGGCGGAAAGGCAAAAGCGACTGGAGAGAGAGAGAGAGAGAGAGAGAGAGAGAGAGAGAGAAACAGAGAGAGTTGAAACATAGTTTATGGTTTGCATCATAAAAAATAAACGAAAAATTAAGTAATTTGGGCCGATTCGTCAATCCAGTCTCTTATGTGGAATTAAGAATCGGATGGACTCCCAAGAAAGCCGTCCAAAACAAGCCGATTCGATCCGTTAGATATCTAAATTTTGACAAGCTTTTTAGTCGTTCATTGCATTTAAAATTTGATATTGACCATGACCCCTAAACAAAAATATTGTTAAATTGCATCTACATGTTAATTATCAGTGTCATTTAATAGTAATAAACCTACATAAAATGCACTATAATTTGGACTGAGTTAAGCAAGGATGCTTTGAGCTAGATTATCTAAACTGAGCTCAAGAGAATACAAAATTCGACCAAGCTCATAGTAGCCGAAATTACATATGTATGTGGGATGCACATGAGAAAAGTAAAATTAGGAAATATTGCATTCTTTAATTGAAAAATAATATAACATTTGACTTTTTATTATTGGGTAGAGAATGAAAGAGATATCTTATTTTCCTATATATTGAATATATCACATGATTTCGTTATTTCAATTTAGGAAAGGGATACATAAGAAAAGTCTTAATCTTTGTTTATATGAGCACAGTGTTCTATTGAAGTTAAGGGGGTTGTTCACAATAAATAATTTGGATACAATTAAAAAGGGAGGTAGAATAGAAAAAGACCCGCGGAGAGAACACGCGTGATCACTCAAACTTTTTCTCTCTGCGGACTGTCCCTAATGCTGCGCCTACCCGCCCGCGCGTCCTGTCTCGCCGTGTCGCTGCTTATTGCCTCACACCCTAGGCCTCATGATTACGTGCCCCCATGATCATTCATCGTCTGTCGGTGGCATAAGATAAAATCAACCGAAATTGTTTGTACAAATTAGTTTTGAAAGAAAGAAAAAACGTATTAAAAGGACATTAGATTTATCTAATGTAATCAAAGCATTATAAATCTTTGATTGATAGAAGTAAAATATTTCCCCATATTTTACTTGGGTTTTCACTTGACCTGAAGTAGATTGGTGGCAACTCTTGAGTGAATTAAATTGCACGTTTAATTGATTATTTTGGTACTTTAAAATTGTGATCAAAATGGGTTTGGAAGAGTCTGTGCTAAATCTTTGATTTAGTAATCATTTACTTTTCCTTGTAGGTTCACCTTGTTGAAGGTCGCAACACAATTCGGTTCCCAAATCAACTTGGGACTAGTGCACACCCAACGAAATATAATCAATATAGTTGTTTGTCAAGCAAAGAATACCCCAACTCCCACAACTTGGCATGGGAAATATGGAATATACAAGTGCCAAAATTTTCAAAAGCTACATTTAAGTGCTACTTTTTTTTAAAAGAACATTTAAGTGCTAACTCTAGCGGGCTTGTTGGAAATCCGATGTAACATTATTTTATTAATAAGACAGTCTACGTGGCTCACCAAAATGTCTACTTAGCAATCCTTGTCTAAAATGATGTCGTCCTCCATGTTCACTTAAGTGCTAGTTGTGGCTAAAAAATGATTACTTAAGTGTCAAGTTACAGTGTAAGTGATCATTTAAGTGCTATTCATGGTTAAAAGTGAACACTTGCTCAAGTGCCAAAATAACATCATTTAGTGTCATCTCGTGTAGTCTATGCAGACAATGTGATGTTGTTCACCTTGTTTAGATGAATAATTTTTTAAAAAAAGAAATGCCACATCATTTAAAATTCTTGCAGGAAAATGTCACGTTAGTTATTTGGCTAGAAATTCTCGCCGTTAACACTTAAGTGCCCTTTCTTCTCCAATTATGGTAAATAAATATATCTTTTGGAAGTTTTGATACTTATGTGTTCCCTTTGCCAAGCTGTGGCACTTGGAATGTTCTTTTGTTGTTTGTCTCAAAACAACCAAGATGTGATTAGCCGGAGGACAAAAGTATCCATAGCAATTGAGAAAAAAAGTGTGATTTGTTCGAATTTCTTTTTTCTTTCGGTAGATTTGTGCATTTTTCAAAAGTTGAATCTAGAGTTTGCTTGAAATTGTTAATTTGGCACATAATATGTTCCCTAGAACTATATCTTCTTTTCTTTTTCAAAAAAATAATCTAGACACACAAGCGTAGAAACCTAGCCTTTTGAAGTTCCATGGAACACTCTACAAGTTTCATAAAGGGCTTAATTAAGGTCTTTGGTCTATGTAGATGGCCTCAACCTATATTTATTTGTACGTCGTTGGTGAGAACATGGCATCTCTTGTTTTTGAGTTGGAAATGGGATAATTACCAAAAAAATGTCATAACCCCATTATACAAATGTCAATCAGTCATAAACTTTGCAATTTAACTAATTTAACCTTAAATCTTTTGACAATTTTCTAAAGTAGTCTTTCTAATAAATTTTGGCTAGAAATTGCCTACATAGATGTCGGCTGTCTTATGTGGCATGATCAGCAGTGACATGGACAATTGTTGTATAGTTATGAATTTTTTTTCTTTTTTTCCATTTTTTTAAAGAGAAAATTTAAAAGAATACAAAAATTGTCTATATTAGCGCCAAATGTATCACATATGATGGTTAACATTTATGTTAACGATTGTCAATTAAAATTAGTCAAAATAACTATATTGAAAGTTTGTTAAAAAATTTAGGATTAAATTTGGTCACCTTAAAAAGTTTAGACTGAATTGACATCCATACATAAGTTTGGAACCTTTTTTAATAATTTTCCCTCTGAAAATTGCATTTTGGTTCAAACAACTGCGCTAGCCCCAAGGGTTGTGTATAGTAATCCACGAATATATTGTCAAAGCAGCGCTTGGAACGCAATATGTTTTTATAATCGCACTCGAATAATTTTGGAATGACTCTGCTCTAATCCACGTCGAAAGGCGTCTGATTGTCGGGCTTATTGTAGCTGGAGATGGATAAAATTATGAAAGGCGTCGACTATTTGTACTACTTTCTGTTTTTTCCTTGAACTGCGGTGGAGGACGTGTCTTTCCAATCATAGTATGCAACTATTTAGTATACTCAATTATACAATTACTTATTTGTGGAATTTTTTTTTTTGGACAATACTTATTTGTGGAAGTTTAGAAGTACCTCTTCTCAAATGAAAGTTTAGCCTAAAATTATTGCTGAACTGTGCCTATTCTCCCAAAATAGGCGCTTGATGATGCGATTGTTTAGGACTACGCCAATGACACAATAACCACCTATACATGAAATCGAATAAGTCTTTTTTTCCTGATAATTTAGAACATGAACTCAAAGGTCTAATTATCTAGAGATCCATAGAGTACTTTAAAAACTACATAAAATGGTTAAGGCCAAACTTTTGTTTATATACACTGGCTCTCACCAAGAATAGTTTTCATGCAATTGGTGGAATTTGAACTTTGTGACCTCTAAATCCTAATTGGCAGTCCTTGAACACCTCAATCAATTGTCCCTTTCTCTATAATGGCCAGGCTCGTTCTGTGGGCTAAAAACGCCCTGAAGAAGTATTGTTAGTAACAATCAAAGTTAAGACCATTTGAAGGTATGTATTAACTTATGAATCACTCAATAAATATCCTCATTAGTATTAGTCTAAAACACCCCTTGATATACCTCTATTTGATGGGTAGCCCTCTTTATTCCTATCACATCCACCATCCTTGAAGCCTTTTCGGAAAGTCGCACTTTAGTCAAGCCCTTTCGCCCCTATAATCTTTCTCCATCTTTGTCTGATCAAGCATAGGTCTAGTCCATTGATGAGTCATACATTTATTAAAGGAAGCTATACTTTGATATCATCTGTAAAAATTCGGCCTATATCTCGTGAGCCAAGGTCCAAAAGGATTACTTTAAGTATCTACATAGTAAGATAATTGACCAGTTAAGGGGTTGATGTTAAGTTATAAATCATTCAACAAAACCTCTGCAGACTCTCTCTTTCTGAATGGCATGGTGGGGGCCGAAACGGGTCAGCCAACACTATCACCACCTTTAAACGCAAGCATGATTCATCCATGTAAAAAGGGCTCCACACAGCAAGTCCCCATGAAAGAGAATTCAAGTGGGACAAGCTAAGTTTTCAAAAGTTATTATAGCCTTTTATTGAAAGTCGGTGCGTCTGTGATGATCCCTTTACTGAAATCAAACCCCTAAGAAAAAGAAAACAATTTCATCTGACTAGACTCCTGTTGTCCCTTTGTGCCTTGTGATTTAAACCTGTCTCTCTCATTTCTCTCTCTCTCTCTCTCTCTCAGAGTTATTTATCAACTAGAGTGCAACTTGTTCCTGCACTTTCGTTTTTTGGGTATAATGATAGTAACTATTCCTTTAGACTTTTTTTGTTCGCCTTTTATTTTCCTTTTGTTTTTCCAATTATATGATTGAGGGTTAGGCATGCCTCCCTGGGACAAAGACTGCGATATTGTCCCTTCCAGAACACTTTATCAATTTTTTTTGGGAGCTTTTCCAGGTTCCTTACCAGACTCATGGACGGATAACAAAGAGAAGATGCCCTCACGTGCATGAGGTTAATTAAATCCTAATTTTCGTTTCCAGATCTTTGAGATGCAAAGATAATTAACAAGCAATACTTGCGGTTTTAATATTGTAGCCATGCATTTGTATACGGATGAGAAGTTTGAGTTGAGTTTATATATATTGTTGAACGGAATTTTTTCTCAATCCAAGAATATGAGCGTAGAGATCTAGCTACCTAAAAATCCATATACTTTAAGTTTCATGAACCGGTTAAATTCAATTTTCTTACTGTGACCTTAACACAAAGCAAGTTACCCATGTTTAGTAAAAAATTTGAATGGGTGATCTTATTGAGTTATAGAACCACTGCAGGATCTTAATTCAATTTATTTATGAAAGGAGCAAACAACTATCCAGAAATCTTTTTCTCTTATAAACTTGAATAAGAGTACTCTTCATAGCTGGCGATAATAACTTGTTGAAAGAGATCAGAGTTGTTGGTAAAATTTAAAGTAAAATTATGCAAATTAAAGTTGAATTTTAAGTGTTCATAAATTAAGAGATGGAAATAGAATTAGAAAGCTATTTGACAATAATTAAAAATTAACAACTTAATATCTTTGATCTCTAACCAAATACAAAAAAAAAAAAAAAAAAATCATTTTGCCAGATCTTATCTGAATATTTAACAAGATTCTAATTACTATCAATTATATTTTTTCTATTGCAAGAATTAAGTAAGCCCTCCTTACTTATAAGATTTAATAGATTTTTGACTTAATTGAATAATTTAAACAAATTATATTTTAAGTTTTAAATAGACAATTGATCTTATTAAGTGTCGAATTTTTTATTTTCAGCACTTGATTGGATTATCAAAAAGGCCCAAAGTAATTAACAAAAAGTAGTGAAAATACGTATTATGCCTACCAAAGAAAAAACATATGGTATTATTCTTTCCTCTCGAAGGGGGAGAAAATATCCGATTCCCTCTTATGCAATCAAGAACTGCTCCACTACTCAACAGTAGAAAATAATTGGAATCATCAAAGCCAGCAATTTTGATTATTCGGGGGAATAAAGAATTTCGGATTTTGCATATATTATCTCCCCTTTTACTTTTTTCCTTTTTCCTAAATCTTTCTTTTCCACTTTTTGTCTCAAAGGAACACTTTGATATCTTCAATGTACACTTTAAGGAATTTTTCTCTCTTTTTGCGTCTATGTGTATGTCATAGGAAGGAATCAATAATTGAAAATGAGGATGGATGAGGAGCATAAGGAGGATGGAATTAATTCTTTAGGCAGTTGACTTAAGTTGGGGAAAATTGGTCTCAACTTTGGTTCTTCTAAAGGCCATCACCAAATGAGAAGAGAATCAAATTGTACATGTTGCCAAAAGATGATTGAATGCACAAGTTAAAAGTCACTCCATTATTGGAGCTTGAGAGAGACCATGTACTCTTTAGACTTAGTAGTCATCATGGGCAGTGTGGACAGAGCATTATTCTTTGCTTCCTTGATTGCGACGGTTGGTTCCAAGAGAGATTAACGCGATAAAAATTCTAAGCAATTGGTTTTAGTGTCCTGTCATCATTTATTAATAAAAATTAAACAGTAAATTTTCAGTAAGATAAAAAACTTGTTAAGTAACTAAATGAGGAATATGGTAGATTTTATACTAGTAATGTAGACTCATTTTTACGAGGCACATGTTAGAAAATACTAAATGAGAAAAGATGCTAATTGTTTATATTCATAAGGAAAATTCATGAATAAATACTTTTAAAATCAGACTTTTCCTTAACCAATTATCTTTAGACACTTGTTAATATGGAAGAAAGTTATTAAATCTATTCATATAAAGAGTCAGGACTCGGAATTTCTTTGTGTTGAAGGGGGAAGAAAAAGAGCCTAAAAAGGAGAGAAAAGACGAGATAGTAATAATTGCGTGCGAAGAATGAGCAAGATGGTCGGCTGGCCATAAAGGCGAGGAGGCCGAGGGAGGTGAAGTGAATGCATTGAAGGAAACCTTATCTCATATTCTCTCCTCCCTCCATCATTGCCAACTTCTACGCTCCATAATCATCAAACCCCCACGGAATCAAATGCCCATCATACAAAATCATTGGTGGGCTCCACCTGTCTCTCTCTCTCTCTCTACCCTTGTCGACAAGCTCATCAGCCTGACATGCGCTCGTCCCTCCAATTCTTTTTCTTTTTTGCCCATATTAAGATATTGTGCTTATGCATCGTATTTCTTCTTTTTCTTCTGAGAACAAGAATAAAAAAGACACCATTGCCTTTCTCTTTTTCTCTTTCTTTGGGTCAACAGCATTTTTTTCCTCCTTATTTCTTTTAGCAGAAGCCTATTTTTCTTGTTATTTTTAGAGAAAAATCATTTACTATTAAAGTAAAATTACGATCTTAAGAAATAAATGGGAAATTTTGAAGAAATTACCTCTTCCCTCAGGGGACCTGAATAATAAATGATCTGAAGATCTCATGTCTTTTAGACATAGGGTTATAGTATTTTACCATCTTAATTATTATGAAATATATGCATTCTGTTTTTTCGAATTTAAAGTTTAAATGAGACACCTTATAATTTTGGCGAAATTTGTGAGGTTATAGGAGGCTTATGATTGGTGGGTTGATTTGTTTATATTTATGGATGGAAGAATTGAGTTCATATATGAGAAAATGATGAATTCAAAGTCTAAACATCCTATGTCATTTGTATCAGAAAAGAAACCTTATGTGTTGTTAGATGGGGAAAGGTTAATATACAAAATATTTCAAACGAATTTCGCACAAGATCACTGTCTAATAATATAAACATCTATTATCGCATGCAAAGCCTATGTCAACTACTAGAGTAATATTGAGACCACTATTATTATATTATTTATAAGATCAGCTACTACTGGAAAGAAATGGAGACAACTATTTATAATATTATCGAAAATTAGATAATCTTTAATTAACCTTAGATTGACTCAACCGTGATAGAAGTTTCGTGATTGGATAGTCGGACGACTCGTGGATTAGTCTCGTTGCTCCTACCACATACCCATGAACGTACTTAATTAATGCTTGAAAACCACTCGGTACCCACATTGGCTCTCAAAAAAATGTGTGAAATATAAGATAAGGTTAGTGTTAGCCTCATAATTAACCACTATAACACCTTAGCATTGATTGGGTTTTGTCTGCTTGTTGTGAGGACAAGATCATAATTAAATATTACTAATTAAATAGAAGATTACTGTAATGGCATTAGCAATTATACCAGATCATGTCAGTGAAAGTTGGGGAAGATGCCACATGTATCATCATGTCTTTACAGATTATTATTTCCCCAACTGTGTCGAGATCAATGCCTATCGACTTCTGTCCAGAAAAGGAGAAGTTATATTAAATAATGTATCTTCTTGGCTGTGGTTATCCGTCGATTCGAGGCCAAATATATTCGGATAATGCTGTTGTTAGATCCACTACATATACTTATAAAAAGTACAAAATGAGGTGTACGAAATTAATATGAAATGTTCGCTGAAATCAAGTACAGAAGCACCACTCGACACGTATCCCACCTTTTCGTCTCGCTCTGGCCTAAAAAAGATAAATCAGTTTCATAGATGACCTACGAAATAAGCGAGCTCATTAATGAGCTTGCAGAGGAAGTTTACGACTCCAAATTGCCTTTTCCTTTTCTTTTGTCTGCTTAGGGAGGGAGTAGTGCCTGAGGATTGTCTTGATGTTCCTTGTCGTTCCTCGCGTACAAATTATATGGGCCATTTTAATAAGGAAAAACTGAAAGCCGGGCTAGTAGGAGACAAACTTCCAAACTCGACCGGAACTCTGAGATGGTGAATAAACTTAAGACCACCTAGGACCTGGCCAGCCATGACGATTTGTTGATGTCGAAAAATGACCAACTTTTTATTATAATCGATAAGCGACATGCTTAATTAATAATGGTAGAGTTTTTTTTTTTTTTTGATCGGAATAATAATAGTAAAGTTTGATGAACAACAAAAGTGATTGATAAAAAGAACAGCCGATGACTTGAAGAGCATCCATAACTAGCTACAAAAGTTATTGATGGGAAACACCAGTTATCAATGAATACCTTTGCTAGATTAAAGTCATTGGCATTGACATAATACTTATGGATAGCAATTTGCTTGGAAATAACCATTCATATCATTTGTCGATTTATATCTATCCATCCATATTCTTAAAGGTATTTAATTGACACTTTTTGATGAAACATCTTTTCGTCATGTCTAATGGGACGCATTTTGTTGATTCAAGGAGACTAAGATGGAAAAAACTAGAAATTAACAAGAGTCTGATTATATTGCCAATGACAATAATAGTGTCAAAAGTGGAGATGAAGTTGCTAAGCACTTGGAATCTTCAGTCATCAGCTGAGTGGCTAAAGGATGCCAACGCCAGGGGCAAAACTTCCACGACATTTCATTGAAGAATAGTTAGAGAAGTTACACAAAATCCTCATATGTTGGCTACCATGAAGAGGTTATTCGACTTGTAGCGAAATGATATAACCAATTATATTGTGAATCACATGACTTGATCAAGTCAATCATTATTAATGCTGTGAATGATGCTCTTTCGGAGGCCAGGATCATCCAATCAATCACCACCACTCAATCCGGTGGTAACATGGCACATTCCTTATCCTTCTTCATTTATTGATGCAAGTAATGTTGGTCAAAACAACCAAATCTCTAACAATAATTTCGCAAATCAAATTGGTCGACAGGCCGATCAATTGCCAAATGTTGAAAATGTAAGGCTAGTGGTTCCATTGGTACCATCCAATGTGAATATTCCTATTAGGCCTAACATGCTTACCATTGATAATCTAGCAAGATTAGCAATACCACCTAGGGGCCAAAATGGTCAATTAAATCTGCAATTGAACCCAACAAAGATTGTCAAAGATGTCCAACAACAATTAGGGTTAGACAAGGGTGTTATCATACCTATTTATAGGAAATTACATCATAAATAGGTCAATAATCAGTATTTACCAAGAGGCTTCAAAACCCATGAATTTTGCATTTTTACTGGCGAAGATGAATAATCGACCATCGAACAAATTAGTCATCTTATAGCTCAATGTAGGGACAAACAAGTTTAAACACTTTTTTCCTTTGACTTTGTTGGAAATTGCTTTCACTTGATACGCCAACTTACCACCTAATTCTAGTGAAAACCGGGGTGAAATGGAAAGATAATTCCACTCACAATTTTATTGAGTGATACTTGAGGTATCGATTACTAATTTGACCAGATATTGTCAATATAGTAATGAGTCGGTCAATTAATTTGTTGTTCAATTTTTTTTTTTTTTGAACTGAAAACGGCGTTATCCATATATGATTACTTACCAGTAGCGTTTATACTAAGAACATCAGTGCATAATAAGTGGGTAATAGTAGGGGGTGTGATACCCAATTACCAGGGAGGGAATTTGTACGACATGCCTTAGCTATGAAATCGGCTACCCGATTTGCGCTTCTATTGCAGTGGGCCAAATCCAGGCCCGGAAAATTGGCCAGCTTCGCTTTGACCCGGCCCATCATGGCTTCAAGCTCCCAAGGTAGTTCAGTTTCGCCCGTGCGGTGAAGTGGAGAAGTCGGCGTGTTCGAAGAGGGAGGCGGTCGGACCGCACTTGAGGAGAGAGAAACTGTCGAGCGTGGAGAAAATGTAGGGTTTCCTCGAGCGCGATGGCTTCCGCCTGGAGGGCCGAAGCTGCCCCGACCGGCTTCGCAAATCCGTCCACCAGCATCCCACGGTGATCTCTGCATATACAGGCGATGGCCGCTGCAAACGATGCTTTCTTTGTCGCGACGCCTGGTGGGAGAGGGTTTTTCGCCAGATTTGGGAGGAAGGCCGCATCTAGATCAAGCCGCAGCACACCCGGGGGAGGATGCCAACTCTCGGGTGAGTTGTTCGTTTGTTGCCGGTGGGGTTTCCTTTTTGTGCAATCTGGTATTGCTCAATTAGGGCTAAGGCTCTGTTCTTTGTATGAGTCAGGTTAGGGCTTTGATTATTGAAGATGTACTGGTTACGCTCCTTCCAGATACTCCACAACAACACTCCTATCTCATTAAATTTGCTTTCTGTGACTGGATCTTGATGGATTTTGCAGATCCAATCGTCTAGGCGAGTAAGGCCGAGCCGAGAGATCCTTAGGTAGAGAGGAGCTGCTGTCCAGACACGCCGGGTCCATGGGCAAAGGAGGAGCAAATGCTCAAGTGTCTCTTCTTCCTATCTGCAAATTGGACAGACTGGTAAAGGTAGTATTTTTCGCTTATGCAAGTTCTCCGATGTGGCCAAAGCATTGTTGCATGCATTCCATAAGAAAAATTTGATTTTGGGAGGGATTTTTGCTCGCCATATATATTTCCACAGCTTAGGATTTCTTGTGTGAGATGATGATGCTTGTTCTGGCTGTGGTTTGGCCGACGCTTCCTTGATTGAGAAATATCCACTTTTAACTGAGTATTCCCCTGAGCTAGTGTTCTTCCACACTAAGCTATCTTGTTCATCAGGTCCGCCAATAGTAGTTGCTAAGATTTCATTTGCTGTTGTCCGATTGAACAATGATTGGATGAGAGGCTCATTCCATGTTCCTGTAGCTTGGTTGATGAGCTCGGCAACTCTTATGGGCTCGGTAGTTGTAGCTTGGCCTAGTATCTTGCCACTTCTTAGCCAACAATCATCTCTAATATATGTGCTTTCCCCGTTTCCGATTCTGTGCATAATCTGAGGAGCAATGGCATCTCTGGCTTTAATGATGCTCCGCCGGCCCGGGAGGGACGGGACCCTCTACCAGCCTTCCAGAGGTCAGAATGTAAGTAATAGAGTGCCTTGAGGGTTTTTGACAGCAATGAATTTGGGTTTTTTTCTATTCTCCACACTTGTTTGGCCAACATCGCCAGGATAAAATGCTGCAGATCTTTGAAGCCCAAGCCCCCTTCGCTTTTCTTTGACTTTAGGAGATCCCATTTCTTCCAATGGATGCCAGCCGATTTATCATTATTCTTCCACCGAAAGAGGCTACCTTTTTCTCAACAGCTTTGCATATGGATACAGGTATTTTGAAAATTGACATAGCGTCTTTGGGGAATTGCTTGTATAACTGCTTTAATAAGAATTTCTTTACCTGCTTTTGATAATAGCTTTTCCTTCCAGTTTTCGAGTTTGGAGCTGACTCAAGCCAAAATCCACGCGAACATGTCTTTTTTGGAACCTCCCCAATCAGAAGGTATGCCCAAATATTTTCCCGTTTTGGTGATTTCGGTACTCGAGTGTTGCTGCCATGTTTTCTCGGAGAGTTGTAGGGCATCCCTTGCTAAAATAAATGCCTGATTTGTTCAGGTTTATGGCCTGACCCGAGGCGTAGCAGTACTGTTTGAGTATCTCCGCCAGATTTTGACATTCGACAATTGTTCCATGAAGGAAAAAGATAGAATCATCCGCAAAGAGGAGGTGAGATAAGGTTGGGCAGTGTTTATTTAGTTGGATCCCTTTTAGAGTACCTTCCTGAACAGCTTTTTTCATCAATGTAGAGAGTACATTAGCCACAATGATGAACAGATAAGGAGAGAGGGGGTCTCCCTGCCTTAATCCACGAGAGGGGTTAAATGGAGGTAAGGGCTCACCGTTAAAATTGATGCTAAAAGTTACTGTGGTTACACATTGAAGGATCCACTGCACCCACATCTCATAGAATCCCATCTTGCGTAGGCATGCTGCAAGGAAGTCCCATTCTATGCGGTCATACGCCTTCTGCATGTCTAGTTTTAGGACTGCACGAAACTTCTTTTTCCTGTTGGTAGCCCGTAGTCTATGAAGTACCTCCTGTACTAGCATTATATTGTCTTGTAACTGACGACCTCCCACAAAGGCACTCTGTTCCTCTGCAATTAGGTGAGGTAGGAGGGGTTTTAATCTGTTTGTAAGCACTTTGGATATAATTTTGTATAGGAAATTGCAGAGGCTGATGGGCCGGTATTGCTCTAATTTTTCTGGCTGAGGGACTTTGGGTATAAGTGTAATGAGTGTGCTATTTAGTTCAGGATCCAGATAACCCGAGCTGAAGAAGAGTTGCGTTGCTTTGACAATATCCTTTGAGAGAGCTTGCCAATGGTCCCTGTAAAAGATTCCATGAAAGCCATCAGGCCCGGGAGCCTTGTAGGCACCAAGTTGCTGCATTGCCCGGTAATTTCCTCCTCCGTACTTGGGCCAGTCAATCTAGTATTCATCTGTTCATTTACTACGGTGGGAATAAGCTGCGAGAATAGGTTGCCAATCACGAGGGCCTCTTTGTAGTGTATAGGTTTTGAAAGTAGTCTCGGTCATTGTTTTTAAGCTGCTGCTCCTCTCTTATCCATGCTTCATCACTATTTCTCAACGTGGATATCTGGTTTCTGCACCTTCTCTGGATTGTGGTCGCGTGAAAGAAACGAGTGTTCTTATCCCCCCATTTTAGCCAACTAACCCTCGATCTTATTCCCCAGTACAGTTCCTCCTGGTTCCATAGTTGATTCAATTCCTGAGTTAAAGCTTTCACCTGTTGTGTTTCTTCATTGTTCTGAGTGCTGTTCATCAGGTGGAGTAGCTCACTCTTCAACCAAATAATTCTCCTCTGAGCATTTCCGAATCTGGTGCGGCTCCACTCCGTCGCCTTCAGCTACACCCGCTTCAACCTTTCAGCCATGCTAAGCGCCAGATCGGGATCATGCCAGGTTTCTCTAACAATGTCTTTGCTTTCTATATTTTCAGCCCAGAAAATCTCATATCTGAATAGTTTTCGACGCTTATGCTTAGTTTTTGACATGGAGAGCAGCAAAGGGGTGTGGTCTGACCCTACTGCAGGGAGAGCAACACACTCAGCTTCCGGGTAAGTAAGCCTCCATTCAAGCGAGCAGAAAACCCTATCAAGCCTCTCTTTGACTAAATTATCACCCTCTCGATTGTTTGTCCAGGTAAAGGAGCATCCCTTACATTCAAGATCCATTAGGGAGCATTGATTCATGAAGTCTCTGAATGCCGCAAGTCGATAATTTTCTGCTCGTTTCCTCCCAACCTTCTCCCACTGGAATAAGATTTCGTTGAAGTCCCCCAAGCAAAGCCAAGGTATTCTATAATGTGTACTCACTGACTGAATTTGTTCCCACAGCTGTACTCTCTCCCTGAATTCATTTGGTGCATGTAGAAAAATTATGTTCATCAGCTGATTGTTGTTGCTCAGGTTGCACTGGGTGTAGATGGCTTCTGCCGAATGCTGATGTATGGTTAATTGCAGAGTATCATCCCAAAACAAAGCTAAGCCCCTTGCTAAACCCTATGGATTTACAATAAAGCTATTCATAAACTTTAACTTCCGCTGTAAACTGAGCACTTTCTGTTCTTGGTTTTTCGTTTCCATTATAAAAACAAGATTGGGCCTTTCTTGAGTCACATAGACTCGCATAGCCTGGATTGTCAGGGGGTTGCCCAGCCCCTGACAATTCCAGCTGAGGATTTTCATGGCTGAATTGGTGGCTTATTAGGGCTAGCCACCAAAGCCCATTGGTCTGACCTTTCTACCACTTGAATAGGAGTCTCCACTAATTGAGTTGTTTCCACAGAGAGTGGTTTAGTGGATTGTGCTCCATAGGGGCAGAACCTTTTGCCTTTCTTTGAAGTAGATGCCTTACTACATTTGCCTGTCTTTTTTGCAGGGGGGATCACTGTTGCATCAGTTTCCTTCTCCAGAGCATCATGAATGATCTGTACTAATTCATCATCGATATGGCAGCTGCCCCTCTTCTGGGGGCTTTTTCCTTCAGCCAAGATAATATCCATCATGGAGTTTGGCTGGTTAGACTCTTCTGCCCTTATCTGGTCGTTTTTGTCTTGAGTACTGGGTAATATGGGAATGTGCTGATCTGCTATGGTATGGTTAGGGGAGAATTGTGTTTCAGGCACCACATCCACTTCTTCTGGAGGAATTTCGATTTGCCCATAATAGATTTTGCCATAATAACTCAGTTGTCGAGCCTCTGCTTTCAGCCATTCACCAAATCGGGTAGGTAAATTTTCTTCTGGACCCGAGTTCTTACAGGGTATTTCCTTACAATCTTTTGCAAAATGCCCTATCCTACCACACGAGTGACAAAAGTAAGGCAAACGTTCATATTTAAATTCGACCCAGATGCACTTGCCTTCGAGATTAACTATAACTCCTGTCTTGAGAGGGTTGGCTAATGGCATTGTAACTCTGGCATTGCCAACTTTGTAACTACTATTGCCTTTTTCTACCAGCTTGACCTCCACTACATCTCCAATTCTGGCTGCAAGCTCCTGTATCACGTCATAGGTGACCCTCCCATAAGGTAACCCGACAAAGTTAACCCAGAAATCACAGCTTGTGAAGTCATAGCAGAGGTCTAGAATGTTAGGTTCGTATTGTTTGAGTACCAGAAGGTGGTTGGAGTAGCACCAAGGTCCAGATTCAAGAACTCTCTGTTTTTCAGCTTCCAGTTGGAATGAAAAGGAAAAGAAGCCTGGATCTAGCATCGCACATGTAACATTTTCCGTTTTCCACGCTTTTTTCATGGTTGTGACGAAAGCAGGAAAGTTTAAAGGAGGTAGAGTATAGAAACGACCAAAGAGGGTTTTGTTGCATTCAATCAGTTTTTCAGGCGGAATGGCACCAGGGATGTCGACTACTTCAACAGCATTCCAGAGATCACCCATGCTTTTGCAAAGGGCAGACAGGCGTCTAGCTTCATCAGACTGATCTTCCATTTTTCTGTAGGGGAACTAGTGGCGTGGATCGAAGGGGGCTCGGGATAGGGTTTGGATCACAGATGTTACTAGAGGATTGGGAGGGGAGGGTGGCTAGGGGGTCGGAGAGCTGGTCCATCCGAAGCATCAATACATGGGTTTCAAGAAGAGGGTTTTTCGAAGGAGGCTTACCTCTGGGTAAGATCGCAAAAAGGATTGCCGATCAAATAATACTTCTCGGTTGGCCAAGCTTCAAGATCCAGATGGAGGAGAGAAACTACCCATTTGGTAGAGGTGGACTACCCATATGGTAGAGGGCGGACTCCATGGTCGGAGAGAAGAAAACCCTAGCAGAGCTTTTTAGTACTTCCCAACATTATGACGAGTTTGTTGTTCAATTTAAGAAGGCTACAAATGGATGCCTTAACTTTTCTTTTTTTGCTTGAAGGATGCCTTACTTTACTCTTAGAAAAAGATTTCCTGAGTTTGGCTTTCAATCGGTTGAAATATAATCTTAGAAAAAAAAAAATTCAAAAGCCAAGATTTTTCTGATTGTTTTTTCAATTGACAACAGGAGTGTCTAAGTGTGAACAACTACTTAAAGACAAAGATGGAGGGCCACATTAAAAACTTTCCACAAAACATGGCTTTAATGGAAAAATATGAGTTAGATGATGAGTCTGATCAAGATAAAATTTAGCAAGGAAAAATTAGATTTGCCAATGACATAGTGAGCATAACTCTTGATTATCTAATTTAAAACAATCGAATGATCGATGAGTTATTCAATTCTTCTAAAAGGGCATATGTTAACATAAAAAAATGACTAAAACATTTGGTTATGCTTGAAAAGTGACAAACTTAATCAATAAAAGTAGAGTTTGGTGAACAACATATGTCATCGATGAAAAGAACAGTTGACAACTTGAAGAGCGTCGACAACTTGTCAAAGAACTTATTGATAGCAAACATCAGTTATCGATGAGAAACTTCACTAAGGATGAAGTCATTTACATCAACATGTAATTGTTGAGTAGTGATATGTTTGCATATGTAGCTTCTTTTAGATACGTGTTAGCAGAAAATAGAAAATTCATAACTAGTGGGTGATTATGTTTATTTTCGCTATTTTAGGATTTTATAACTTATCGTGGATTAGTGTTGTTGTAACATCTTGTAATCGCATAGAATTAGGGGTTATTTTTCCTGAAGGTGGGTTTAAGAATCTATCTTTTTAAATTTAATAACCATTTGCAATTGTTGATCGTGAGTTATAAATAGCCACATTGTACTATTTGTGAGACTTCTCCAATCAAACTTACATTACATCTTCAATTACATCTTTTCCTTTCTCGTTTTATTATCTCGTATATCACATGTTATTTAGCCATTCAATCTTTTGCATTTCATTTAACTTTACCTGGTTTCTATGTGTAGACTCCTAATTTTTTACCTAAGGAATGGCCAAGATCAACCACAAATATTACTTCTATTAGAAGTATGTTCAAAGGGTAAAATTGGTTCGTACTCAGGAAGAGCTTTCCAATGGTACACGATTTTTCTAAATCGGATGATCGAATCTTAAGATATTATATTTTTTGCTCACAACCGTCTGTTCTTGAGTTATCGGGGATTAAATGATTTGGACCGACCGATGGATTCCACCTCAACTTCCACAGTGCTAGCCTAGAGATGTGCCAAGTTGGCATTTTCCTTGTTAGGTCTGGCCAAGCGCTGTTATGGTTGGCCTAGCCTTTTGGAAGGGAATTTTTTGCCGTTTTAAGGGCCATTTCAGCCTTCGGAAAGGCTAAATTAGCTCTTAGGAAAGCTTTTTTTTTATTTGGGGGTGATTGTTATGTAGCATCAACACGGACGTGCGACACGACATGACACAACATGCCGACAAGTCATCTCTAAAAAAAATAGAGAAATCCGATACACTCCGACACGTTATATATTTTTATATATAATGTAAAAATAAATAAATAATAATAAAAAGAGTATAGAATTAATTTATACTGAAAAAATTAAACCAACATTTGTTAATATCATTTATTATTTTCATTTGACAGAGATTGAGCGAGAAATTCAAAAATTGCAAACACAAAAGAGTAGACTTGAAAGAACATGTCATGTTTTCTTACATTTGTCAAAGATTAGTGAGACTTCTTATAGTCCCAAATAGAATTCAGAGTTCTTGATAAAGATTGGCTTGGAGCTCCTTTGCAAAACAAGGTTCAAGAAAAATGACAATCAAGGACAAGGAACTCTCAAAGTACGATTAAAAGAAAAGGAATCACTAAATTCGCCATGGAAAATGTGAGAGATAACTTACAAGTCAATGACGTAGAACAAAAGAGATAACTTGCGTACGACGCTTGATAGAGGCAAAAAGAAGCAAAAAAAATCACAACTTTAAGTCTGCTTTCATGAATCTATGAATCACATAAATACTAGGTCTCTTTTGCTTCATCCTTATCAATCTTTCTGACCATCAGCCAACTACCCATAATTGGGTCATGAAATCACTAATCATAAATCAGCAAAAAGAAGGAATTTTCTAACTGAGTCTCATTATGAAAGTAACAAAACTACTCGAATTCCAAGTTCTAATCGAATCTGACTCCTCATGGCAAACGTCAACCATGTCCGACATTTTTCCCAGATGCAACCACACAACAACATGAGATCTCCTAGACAACATAGTTGGATATGTTTGCACATGACAAGCAACCCTCCGGGAAAATTCCAAACCCCAATTAGCCTAATCAAGCCGCGAAAAGGGTACAGAAACGCATCTAGTGGAAGTGAGGTTGGGGTGAGTTGGTTTAGGGCAGAGGTGGCTATGGCAGCTGGTGGGGAGGGGGGATGTGGGGCGGCCGAGTGATGCCATTGAGAGGAGCGACGCCAGCAAGCAAAGGGGCGTTCCATTGTTACTCATGAGAAGGTTAGAACTCACAAGTGAGAAACTTAAGAGTGAGAATTTTCTTCTTTTCTCTTTATTGTTATTATTTTCATTATTATTTTCATATATTTACATTTTGATTCCTCAAGTATTGAAATTTTTTAAAATTGACTCGTATGTGTTAGAATCGCGTGTCAGAATTTCGGACTCGCATGTTGGAGTGTGTCAAGAAGAGTTGATCATGTGACGGATTTTTCAACACTTGTTGACTACGTGCCAAAACTTGTTGCAACATGTCGGACATGTGTCGAAATGTCAGACACAACATGAAGGCTCCTAAAGAATGTTAATGCTTCGTGTCATGTCCTTTCCAAGAGTTGATCCAATCCGATCCTTTCCAAGAATTGAGAAACGGACTAGTTCCTAGTTTCTAGGACTGGAGGCTTGACCGGACGATCTTGGGACCGGGAACTAGACTAGACCAGTCAGTCAGGTCTGGTCTAGTCCAATGGATTGGTCACTTGACAATTCCGCATTCAAATTTCAGCATTCTTAAGATAAATCTCTCCCTTAAAAAAAAAAAATACTAGACTTGTTGCTTTTTTAGTGTTTGTTGTTATTTTAAAGAAATTAAAAAAAAGGCTAAAAAAATATATTCAGTCTGCTTCGTCAGTCTAGTTTGGCCCAATTTCCCCTTAGAATTGAGAATCGGATCGAAAATCATCAATTTCATAAATGAAACCACGATCCAGACTGATGCCCTTAGGAATTGCCTAGAACCGGTTAGTCCAGTTCGATCCAGGCAATTCTCAATTTAGTTGGTGCAATATGCTTAATTCTAGATTTTATGATCCTTCAAACGAATGGACTAGCCTTTTGAGGGGGTTTTTTTTACATCCTTTTGCGGGGCCGATCTAACTTTTCGAAAGAATCCCGTGGCTTATGAAATTCCCCTATAAGAGTGTCCTTGTCTCCAATTCTTGGTGTTAATCATCTTGAGGAAATTCCGATGAAGTTCAAGGTTGAAGATTCTGAAGATCACATGAGGGTATGAAGTGAACAAATTTCCCACAAAGATGAGTAACAGTTCTGAACCTCCTAAATAAAATTAACATTACAACGATGAAAAGGCTAGGCTAGAATTATTAAACAAATAAATTGGTATTCTGCTTGTTTTAAGTTAGATTTTTCATAAAAATGGGCTGTCGTAATGTCTATATTACCCTTTGAAAAAAAACTGCAAAAATGTGCTTTTACCTCTATTATTCTCAGGAATTAACCTAAGAATAATCAAAGTTTCCCTAGACCGTTATCTTACCTATTTAAATATTTGCATTAGTGAAGTCACTACATAAATAATGCTCAAATCTCTCTAAAACATAAATAACCTCATATAAGGAATAGTTACTGAACGCAATTCATGAGGGACAGTCTTATTGAGTCAATGACATAGAAAGCAATAGAGGATGAGCACTTGAGTTTTGGATATCACTATTTCATGTCAAGAACATTGGATTCCAAATCAGGTGCACATATCATTTATTCTCCATTACTGTGCTCTAAATTATAGTTATGGAGATTTTGGGATGCCATTTTCATAGCTAACATGTCTTGACTATCCAAGAATTGGTGAGGATGATGAGTTTGGGACTATCATTCTCTTAGGTTAAAACTCAACCAAGATTACATCGCCTCATCAAGCTCGCCAATTTGGCTTGAGCACCACTCTTACTTAGACATTGCCCCCATTGTGAATGTCATAGAGATCTTCATCTAGGCAAAACTCTATTTTTGACTTGTGAATTATTCTCTTACATAAAATTTCTAAACCCTAGCTCCTGATAATCACCCTGTATTCCGAAGTCCATTCCAAACTAGGCCTGAGATAAGAATGTCACTAGTAAAAATGGCTTATTAATTTTAAAACATGCATACATGCATCATCAGATAAAAGATCTGGACATATAGTTGACCGCACATACATAGACATCCCACTGGAATCCATGCATCCCACCAACACATGACAAGTTGTGACATGACAAAGTCATCACACAACATGTCGTAACATGACATGTTGTTATACATCATTTTTGTGTCCTAATCATGCAGACATCTATTAATGTTCCCAAAATACACAAGCACACACGACGGATTGAGTAATTTCCAAGGGAATAACACGGTGGGAACCTTGTTACTCGATTATCTCTCTAGAGAAAGAAAATCATGTAAAAGTTTAGGAAATGAAATGGTAACGAAATTTAAAGGACTTAATCGAAAATGAAGTATCGTATAGGCGTTGTAAGGGTGTTAATGCTTCCAAACACATTATCAAACCACCGAACCATAGATCTTTGATTTCACAACACACCGGTCACATCCACATGTATAATTAGATAGTTTACTTCCCTAAAACTATGTAAGATCCTAAGGTCCACTTGGCCAAGTTTAAAAAACTGATTGGTGGCAACTCCGTTTCTTTAAAAAACCTAAAAGAAACACCTTAATTTCACTCATTGAAGACAATCCTGAACCTAAGGACTGCAGGGGATGGTCCGATCGAGCTCCTCACGGGGCAACGCCGCTGAACGCAAGTAGTCTTCCCGGGCTCTCTAGTTCGGCTGGACGATTGCAAGCCACCTAGAAGTGTACTTGAGGAGATGTTAGAAGAAAATGACAACATCCAAAGAAATTAAGGACAACAATTTCAAGCCCTTCCCCAAAATGTTGGATATTCAGATATGTTTCTAATTCCACATCAACCTTAAACTGCAAAATGATTCTAAAGCCATATGGGTCCGGAAAAGCTACAACCAACAATATTGTGCTCGCAGTGGACTCTTATACCAGCAGTGGTATCGGAGACACAATCAAGATGTCAGATTTTAGATGTATCTCTTATCCCACATAACCTAGATATGAGTTTACATGAAAAGATAAGTCTCATGCAATCTTAAGTTTTAGAGTGCTCTTTAGCTCCATCCGGAAATGAGTGAGCCACATTTAGGGTGGCTGGGGGGCCAACTGAGACTGCCTAGAAACAACAAAAAGTAAAGATCAAAGGGTAGGGGGTATCAACATAGAAAAAAGGTTTTAAAAATTAAAATCAAATCTTCACAGCCAAATTAGCATTAATGTCACATGTTATGGCAAACACAGCCTTTACGCATCGCCTTGTAGACTGAGGTGGTGATCGCAACATACATGGGTTTGACATTGAAATTACCTACATTCCCCAACATAGACCCACAAGATCTCCACTGATTTGAATGTGCAAGGCGTGTGATTACCTTAAATCCTTTTGCTTCACAAATAATAAGATCTTGAACATACCATGATCTAGTATCATGAATGATTTGACCGTTGTCTCCCCTGGAAAATGATGCACCACTTCCACACCATTAATGGGGTGGTCCATGAGGACCCATCAGGCTCTTCATCAGTTTGAGATCTAATTCCAATCATTCCACAGTTTTTCCTGCATATGGATCATTGCCTACAAGTGAAACCAACCAGTAATAGAAGCTCCCTCCTGTTGTTGTCCAGAGTCTCCTTTTCTTTTCTTTCTTTTGCCCCCACTTTGAATTATTTACATTGGAATTATCATTATTTTTTTGAGCTTCTATCATGCTTTTTGGGTGACCTAACTCCTCATCAGCATAGCCGACAAAGCATTATTGAATGCGCTTATACATGTACAGATTAGTAGGCCCCAATGCACACCCCATCAACTTTCTAGTTAAGCAAAGATCCGGATTCTTGTTGATGAATCATATTCGGCACCATTATAACTCTTTGAAAACTTCAATGGTGTCTTGTACCTACTTTGCTTGTTTCCCTCTCTCTCTCTCTCCTTTTTTTTTTTTTTTTTTTTTTTTTTTTTTTCACACAACAAACAAGGAACAAAGAAGCTGTTTTCGATGATAGATTTAGATAATGCGCATCACTTTCTAATCTCCACATTCATGATCAAGGGAAAAAAACAAGGCAACCATCCCTTACTAATAAAATAAATTGATATTGGTAAGCAAGGTGACATGAACCCATCTCTACCCAGTTTAACCAGGCATGGGAGTGGGGGACAGTTCATGTGGTCTGTCATTAATAGAACCAAAAGCAACATCCAATCACTTAGGCTTCCGATGGAACTTTTCATATCAATTATAGTTTATAAACTTGAAGAAGTTGTGATTTTTGCTTTGTCTACTCAGGCTTAACAGAAAATCACCAGCTAATGATAATCAATGGAAAGCACTACCCATTTATTTATTTGTCATCATGATCTGCACATATGATTGCTTATGTTATGAAAAGAGCAAAATGAGACATGTACTTCAAATCTAAAGTGTGTTACATGCTAAGATATGTATTTTGTTTTTGTCCCTTCTTTTTCATATTTTCTGATGGGAAACTGGGGCACAAGCTGAAAACATAGGTGGCCAATAATTGATACTCGGAAAAAGGCAGGATAATATAATTGCGTGGGAAGAGAGAGATAGAGAGAGAGATATCAACAATAGTTAAATCTGTACGTTAATGGGTGGCAAAGGATGGACGAATCACTCCGTTGATGTTGTGTTTCCCACTCCCCCATGTGAACCCACGTCCCATATTTTATCCGCCCCGCACAAAACCCCATTTTTTCCCTGTTGCTGTGTATTCTAGCATCCTTTCAAAAAAAGTTAAGAGTCAGACCAAAAAAAAGAAAAAGCTAGAGAGAGAGAGAGATAAGAGAGTAGGTTCCTAGTTCGTCTGTTATTTATAATGCGGATGACTGTGGTGGGGTTCAAATGGTCAACCTATGTAGAGAGAGAGAGAGAGAGAGAGAGAGAGAGAGAGAGAGGACTTTTCATAATTTCCAATGAGATTCGTTTTTATACTCATTCCTTCGTTTGATTAATAATCATAGCCACCCACCCACCCATGACCCAACGCCCTCACACCCCCCTCACGAAAAAGAAAAAGAAAAAGAAAAGCCTCATCATTCTTTCTTCTTATTTAGACCCCCACCTTCTTTCTCTGCCATTCCAATCAACGCCTCTCTTCTTTCTCTCTCTTTTCTCTCAAGCTCTCTCCTTCATCTTCAAGAACACACACACCAAATCAATCTCCCACCATCTCTTCAAATGGGCATAGATGATCTGTGCAACACAGGCCTTGTTCTGAGTCTTGGCCTCGAGACGCCCTTCAAGATCGAAGCCCAGAGGCAAGCCAAACAGCGCCTTAACTTCGAGCCCTCTCTCACGCTGTGCCTCTCCGGCACGGCCAAAGCTACCCGCGACGAGCAGCCTCCGGCGGACCACTTGTATCGCCAGGCTTCGCCGCACAGCCACAACAGCCTCAGCGCGGTGTCGTCGTTCTCGAGCCCTCGGGTGAAGAGGGAGAGGGACCTCAGCAGCGAGGAGGCCGAGGTCGAGACGCGGGTGTCATCGAAGGCGAGCGACGAGGACGACGACGGCGCGAATGCGAGGAAGAAGCTCCGGCTCACTAAGGAACAGTCTGCTCTTCTGGAAGAGAGCTTCAAACAGCATAGCACTCTCAACCCTGTAATCACTCTCTCTCTCCCTCTCTCTCTCTCTCTCTCTTTCGCAAAGGCCCACGGTTGACTGAATGATCGGTACCTTCGCAACGACTAAAGATTCATACACCCGACGGCTGAGATCATTCAATTAATCGGAATATGACTGCATGGAAGATTTTTCTTTTCTTTCTGTCCGTCTGTTACCATCCATTCGATTTCTTCTTCGTTTTCTCAAAATTAGTTTGGTGTTGATTTTTGGCTTTTTTCTGTACTTTTTTCGAATGGAAACAGAAGCAAAAGCAAGCTCTAGCGAGGCAGTTGAATCTACGGCCCCGCCAAGTCGAAGTGTGGTTTCAAAACAGGAGAGCCAGGTAACAGATCATTCATAGCACCCACAAACGAAATACAAATTTTAATATAGGCCATAATAAATAGATTCCTCATGCATTTTCCAATATATTCAAGTAAATATAGGCCATAACATATACTTTCCTCCGAGATACTACTTTTGCTCCGAGCGCAAGTTACGAGTACGGCACGGCAAATTGCGTTCACGTAAATTTATACCCCAAAAAGATTCAAAATTTCCTTTACACCCTTTATCCATTTTTTGAGGTGGTGATTTTATTTAATATTTAAAAACCATAAAATATATATTTTTTTAAAATAAAAATCAGTGGTTGAACCTTTTGATAACAGCACAAGATACAAATAATACACGGTTTCTTCATCGTGAAATATATAATCTTCATTTGCTCGGTAATATAGTGATTTTTTTATTGGGGTGTTCATTTTGATGTGATAGAGATGTTCATCAATGTATTCTTGGTCTCTTCATCAGGACGAAGCTCAAGCAGACCGAAGTGGACTGTGAGTTTCTCAAGAAGTGCTGTGAGACGCTGACCGACGAGAACCGGCGATTGCAGAAGGAGCTCCAAGAGCTTAAGGCCCTGAAACTGGCCCAACCCTTTTACATGCACATGCCCGCGGCGACCCTCACCATGTGCCCCTCGTGCGAGCGGATTGGTGCGGGACCGAGCGTCGACGGCGCAGCGCCGACGAAGGGCCCTTTTTCGATGACGACAAAATCACACTTATACAGTCATCACTTTACCAATCCATCTGCTGCTTGCTGATTAGAAGTTATTAGGGTTTTAGAGATATTACAGAGAGAGAGAGAGAGAGAGAGATAGACTCCAAATCACAACCCCTATAATTTTTGCTTGAGGGCTTGTAGCTAGTTAAAGATCCGATGTAATTATTTGTTAGGGACATATAGTAAACTCCTGATGGATCATCATCTCCTAGTTTTCTTTCTTCTTTTTTGGGCTTAATCTGTAAATGTTTTAACAATATATCTGAGATTATCAATGAAGGAATTACTTTAATTTATTATTTTCATTTCCATGTTTTCTTTCCATAAAGATTGTTGATGTTTAAATCCCTTTGGCAACGGACTTTCAATGAGGAGAGGGAGAGGGAGGGGGAGAGGGAGAGCCTTTTCGTGACCAGCAGAAAAGTTCCTCTGTTCGTATTTGATGACGTCATTGTTACCTACTCACACGTACTAGAACTCATCACTATATAATATAAAAAATTAAGGCCATGGGACTTGATTCGTAACGCCAAAATGGTACAAGGAGAGAATAATCGCATTCATAGCACGGTCTAGAGATTTCCGCAGGTTTTTCAACGTTAGACCACGGGGTACTCGCCTAATCATGCTTCTGACTTTAATGCTATTCTTATTAATTAATTAAATAATTTTGCTTTCTCTCTGGAAATTAAAAGAGTCGAACATGAGACAAAATCACGTCATCCAAGCGCACAAAATCTCCCTATTCTTCTCACCCAAAAAAAAAAAAAAAAAAAATGATGGAAGGCTCTTTATACCTCTTATTCTTGTGTTTATCTAATTTTCAAGATGGTGATGAACCTTTACTATTTATAGTCATGCTTCAAATCCGAAATCTCAATAATCATGATAATGATTTAAAGAATAAGCAAAGGGGCAGAGAATGCGAGAGAACATATGATTCGGGGGCGTCATTATTAAGTAGGTAAAACGGGAGATGGAGGTTAGCTCACGTGTGTAGACCTTTTTAAGTTTCAGTTGATTTCGGTTGATTAGAGAGAGAGAGAGAGAGAGAGAGAGAGAGGCGTGTCGATAAAGAAAGGAATAGAGAAATAGGGATGGAGAGGTGGTAATGGGATGATGATGAATCGCTTGTTGGAGGGAGTTGAAAATGTAGAGAGAGAGAGAGAGAGAGTCATTGGTCTCGTGAGATGCTTCGGCTTTAAGGAGACCGGTGGGTCATGCACCACGTGATGTCCCAATGGGCCTCCACCCTTTATTTATTTATTTATTTATTTCTCTCTTTCTTATCTTTTCCCACAAATCTCATCATGGGGATTTCCCATGAAGAGGGTCAAGACCTTCCTCCCTCAACCTCTTCTAGTTTCTATTATGAGCGGGGCCCCCCACCTCCCCCCTCCAACTATCGTCGTCCCTTTCATACTTGAAGTTTCCCAAACTCTCTGCGCGTAAGAGTCCAAGGAAAGACCAAATTGAGCATGTTGATGTACTAGTGGTTCATGGAAGTCTGTGCTTGGCTCGTGTTGATTACGTGCAACATGAGTGTATTGGTTACCTGTACTCAATTAGGAACTTTTCAATCTCCATCGTGCTCGTGACGCACAGCATGAGGAAAAGTAATACCTCGAAAATCACGAAATTTTTCTTATTCGATTTATTGATAGATATCGTTGAAACACTTGTTATTAGGATATTATATATTCATCAATAATTCAGTATCCCACTATTTTATAAGTCGGTATTTACCCTCCTTGCGCTGCTTTTTGAGTATATTAGTAGATTCATGTTTTCAGATTCGATATTTTTAAATCAGTTCATCAAGATGGGCCAAGATAAGAAAATTAACAATCTAGTTTTATACTTAATGGTTTTCATCATTTCATGTTTTCCATTTTAGTCTGCTTCATATGATAAATTACAAATAGATATTTAAGTGAATGAGTTACTGTTAAGGTACCTAACAGAATGCGGAATCCCTTTGTATATCAATCTCGTAAATCAATCTTAATATGCATTTTAGTACCACACAAAGGCTAAGAAAACTAAGATTTACAAAGTAGTAATCTTGAAATTATTGCTTCGCAAATCAAATATATACATCTATTCTGGAAATACCTAGTATCATTTTCCGCCACGACAATGGGAATCCCCTTAAATTGCGAGGCGGTCAAGTTGACGGTCAAGATTGACGGGTTCTGTGAGACCCAAAAGGCACCAACGTTGGATGCACGCTACCATGATTGGTGTGAATGACTAATTTGACAATAATGGGGGGATGTGAGAAGTTTCTTCCTCCAATGACAGTCTACGCTCCATTCAATCGTTGCCTGAAATTGTGGGGCGAGTGTTGTGTGTGCGTAGACCTATTAAATATATTTCGATGGAGGGGACTTTCGAGGAAAATCCTCTTTGATCAATCACCGGCTACAATCACTATCATTGCTTTTCTCGACTCTTCAACTCGCCCCATTATTTTGTATTAGCCCTCCTATTTTTACCAAGACAAGATGATAAGGGCATTGAAAGGGACTGGTGGAGGTTGAGAAAGGGTCAACATGTATCTAGATGAGTGTGCTTTATGGGAAATTCCTTTCCACCCATCAGTTAATGTGGCGTGGGTATTACTATAGTTATCATTGAAAATGTCCAATTGAATTATTCTAAGATGGGCATGTACACCCATTTTATGGTTGGAATGAGTGCTGGTATTAGTTATGACATCCGAGGGTTTAATGGCCTCAATTCGATGTAAGTCAAAGAACTCTTTACTTTGGTGGGGGGAATTCTTTCTTCCCGACAAATTGCACGCGAAAAAAGTTTGAGTTATTAAAGAATAAATATATTTGTATTTAATGCTAAGAATTAGCCGAGCATACAAATACGATAAAAGTTAAATTAAGTGCAAATTTATATATGTTACATAAATACAATTAATGTGAATCCAAATATGCTTATTTCCTATTAAGATCAATGGGTGTACTGTAATGCACTGTATTTTGGTATGTCAATTGTTGTCAAGTTTACAGTAACTAATACAATAATGATGAAAATTTAAAGAAAAAAAGGTGCAAATAGTTTGAAAGAGGGAGTATAAAGTAGAAGTAGGTAAAGTTGAGAGTAGCATTGAAAGCTACTCTCTCGGGTTCGATATCTATTAAGATATCGTACCGGGCCGATAGAGATGATTAGTTGAAGACTTAGGCAAATCACAATGATAAATGGGGAACAGCGGGGTCAAATTGTGGGAAGTGACGACAAGTTGCTTTTAAAAAAGTGCCACATTAATATTAAACACGACTCTTTTGGTTGTTGTAGATTTGCAATACGTGTGCACCCACGTAACAAATTAAGAAAATCCCTGAAAGGACACATGTCTCGTGCTGGCTACAATGTCGGCTTGTCGAGCCTCATGCGATGTATGGATAATGCAGGTAAGAGCGCCGAATCGATGATTTTCTTTATTGTTTTGTGTTGTATTCATCAGTGATAGACGAAAGCAATCGACCTTGTTTGGAAAAAAAATAACGTAGACAGCTACTTTATAATAATGTAGTCTTAGGAGACACAGAACAACATGTGTACCCTCAAAAGAGTACCGATTATATATAGGTGGCTTGCTCAACCCTACCTCCTTACGTTAGCTACTTTGTCGTTGCCCACGAGTGGAAAACGATTAGGGCCTATTGCATAAGGTTGAGCTAGGGTTAAAATTATATACTTTCAATGTTTATTCCCAGTAAAATAATTAGGTATTCAGATGGACATGCTATAACGCTTGACATATTCGATAATAGTGGTAGAGGTGTCGCTGAAGGAGCAAGCCACAGCGGCAGCAACCACAGCAGCGGCAGCAGCGGCGGAGCGGTGGTTGTCCGCCCTATAACTAGAAAGAAGAAAGGAATTATGGGTTTGAGTTGGGCTTTTGCATGTTCTTTACTTATTTATAGAGTTACACTGAGATGATATTTGAATTAGGGTTTTCCATTCTCTATAATAACTGCTACTTTGAAATTTAGCACTCCTTCTGTAAGATGATTTTCTGACAAGACAACTAGCACCTCGCAAACACCTAGGAGCTACTCTATCTGGTTTCAAGCAATGTAATTTTGAAATATGTATTGCCTGACACTCTTCCTAAAACCGATAACAATATTATTATATTTGATATATCACCCACCTTTGCTGGGGCTGGGGGAGGGATCACGAGCCGCTTGCTACTAGGGATAAGTATGGTCTGAGTTGGGCCAGTCCACCCCTTAACTATAGGATCAATCTGCACAGTGCCGATCCTCAATTTTTGGGATTGAGAATCTATTTTATTGAGTTTGGGATCGAGGACCAGACCGACCCAATAGGTTCGGTTCAGTTTTAGAGTCAACTCGGGACCAACTGATAATTTTTTATTTCATTTTTTGTACACCTTAAAAAAACGATTGAGGACTGAACTGACCCAATAGGTTATGTCCAATTTTAAGGTCAACCCAAGAGTAACAAATACTTTTTTATTTTATTTTTTGTACTCCTTGAAAGGTCGACCAAAGACCGTACTGACCCAATGGGTTTGATGATGAGCAACGTTGGCTAAGAAATGTAAGCGGTGAGGGTCAAGTAGGGTGAGTGTCGAACAAAATAAGCATCAAATGTCAAGTGGAGAGCAACAAGCTAAGCAAGCATTGAGTGGCGAGCGGCACGAGTGACCTAAAGCGAGCAAGATGAGTGTCAAGTGGCGAGCGGCGAGCGAAGAAGTTGTTTTTTTCAATTTTAGCAAATTGAAGACTAAGAGGACAAATAAGATAGAAGAGAATAAATACTAGAGGAGAATGCCATAAAGTGCTTTTTTGGGATACCGTGAAAACTCTTCACAAAAATATTTTTTTCCTTCGTAAATTATGACTATTAATGCTGTAAAAGATATTAAAAACCTAAGTTATTAAAAAATAATGTAAAATTACTTGAATTCTTCACTAAAGAGTTGTTTAATATTATTGATGCTGTTTATTTTAAGGTTTTTTCTATATAAAAAATTATAAATAATATTATATATATAGTCAAGGTTGGTCCGGATTGGACCGACTCGAAACTCTTAAGATCAAGGGCCGATCCGCACAGTACTGGTCTTGGAATTCTATGATCAAGGATCGACAGAGTTAGGCCGATCCAGGATTAGTTCAGGGTAAACCTTGGACCGATAATCACTGCTACTTGTCACTGCCGCCTGAGGATCGACGGTCCATCGACAACTCCTACGAGAGATGTGGTGGGTTGCACCGGCTCTTCATGTCTAATTTTCTTTTCGAATAAAGCTAAAAGATTCACGCCCTTTCTAGCCGTGCTCTAGCTAGGGAATGGGGCAACCACCCCCTAATAATTTCAAACCACATATAATTGAGCGATAACATTGAAAAAGAAAAACAGGAAAAAGGAAACCAAAGCACAACGCTGTGATCTCTGTTCACATTTCAACCGTTTCCCAATGAAGTCATTGCACTAATGATTGACTATGGACGATCCATGTTGTCCAAGAATGACGGCCCCACGTAGAAAAGTTTGCTTAATAATATTAGTTAATTATATATATTACATAAGAACCCATGTGATTATTTGTCCTTTTGGTCAAAATGGCATAAGATAGCCTTCAAGACCCGCAAACGCCACGGATTCGTCGGCAGATATACTGACACCGATTTATACTGCATTCAGACAACGTGACAACGACAACGTGTGTGGTGATGTGATCTTGACGATACGTAGCTTCCGTTGTTTGTTTCCGCTTCAACCGGAGGATGAATTATTGACCCGTGCTATTCATTGGGATCAACGAGAATGAGAAGCGATGCACGATGGCCTTATGCAAACCCCAAAGGGATCGTAAACGCTCGAGAGTTTTCGTCAGATTAGACGTGTGGGCTCAAATCATCATCATTTGTAGGCTTTCTTTAGGGTTAGTAGTTATATATCAAATCGACAATTGGGATTAGGTCAATGGGTACGAGAATAATGCGCTTCTAAGACATTGCATGCTAATCCTATACAGAGCCATTGAGATCTGTTCAGACTATATTTTTCTCGCTATAATAAAAGAGTCAAATAGGATAAAATGAAATTGAGTAAAAGCCTCCCGAATTTTTCATATCGTACTCATGATTGGGTAAGTACCGTGTATATGAATAATCGACATGCCTATAATCAATTAGAAAGAGTGTTTAGAGAACTATCGCTCAAATTTGATTAAAAAAAACAAAAAATAAATTCATAAAAGAACATAAAGGAAAGCCCCCCCTCACCTCACCCGTCACAGACCTGCGGGCGCGCAAATACACGACCATCAAACAGTGGTGGCTGTCACTCGACCACATTACCATCACATGGTGGTGGACGGCGACCGTTGTTGCTGGCATGTGGTGATTCGGATCTTTTGAAGAGAGAGAAAGAGAGGAAATTTTGGATGACTCGTAAGCTAGCTATTGAGATGATGGTAGCTTGCAATCGACAACACCATTGCGATCCTTCCCATTTCTATTGCTTTTGTTTCTGTTCTCTTTTCTTTCTTTTCTATCTTTTCTAATTTCTTAGTCAACTCGACCCTAGTAATACGAGGAAGTAAGCTGGCAAAATAAACAGCAGCTGAAGGCTTGGAAACTGATCATTCAAATGTCATCTACAAGTTGGAGGCAAAGCATGCCGTAGCGGTAACAAGAAAGGAAGGTTACACAAGTTCATGTCTTGGTTGAGCTAAAATCAAGAAAAATAGAAGCTATGGTTAATTTCCTTTGAGTAATACGCAATTCGCCAAAGAGCAGCCGCTCGACTAGGCTAGCGGGCCGCTCCAGGTAAGTATGTTCTCGGTCAAGCTTGACTTGGATCTGCTGAACACGAATGACAGTGGTAACTCGTACGCAACATGACTTGTTAATGCCCATGATTGAGCGTACGTATCTCAGTACATGTAGGGCCAAAAGAAACCTAGGGTCGGTGCTTCTCTGGGGCCAGAGAAACCTAGATTTGATGATTTGGGCTTCTAAGTTTGGAGCCATGTTTGCCAGCACAGCTCATGGCTTTGGCCCAATCTTTCGTGCGCCTAGACTCATTGATTACTTTATTATCCTTTCAGCTGCATAATGCACATATAGGCCGTATTTGGTCGTCTGGATTTTTATTTTTTTTGTCAGATAGGATATAGGTAAGATAAGATACAGGTTTAAAAGAATAATAATGAGATTTGTAATCTCATACAATGTTTGATAAATGCCCTAATATAAAATAGATATGGACATTCGGACTAGGTATCCATTCTTTTATGTCACAAGATTTGGGACGCGCTAGTTTCCCGATACTTGTCATTGTCTAACCTCACAGTTGTCACCTCACCACCATCATCGCCCTCATCCCGAGTCACGAGTTCTCTCCATCTGACTTCTATCTGCCTCTCTTACCGGGCATTATTTTTCTTCATTTCCAGCAGCCTTCCAAGTGGAATTTGCTTGAAAACCTTCGGTCTCTATTGATTGTTAACACATGCCTCAGGCAACTCTGTTCATGATTCTCTCTCAAAGACTCTTCACCTGCAAACACAACACACACATAAGAGCTTCTCTTCCCCGTCTCTGTCCCTTTCTCGCATAATATCTCGATGGCGACACCAAATTCATCAATGAATTTCATCAAAAAAATTCGTCCACGCGCAACAAATGAAAGTGCTGATGGGTTCTTTGACCCCTCCACGCTGCTCAATCACTACGTCGAAGCCCTATCGAAAAAAGGTGAAAGAAGCTTTAAATTGGATCGTTGCGAGCAAGGGTACTCTCTCTTTCTAGGCGAAAGATATAGGTGCACATCCTCGACGGCAAGTGGAGGATCTGCTGCGGATAGTCAGGCAATGGGGCAACATCGCGAAGGAAAGTGGAGCTCCCGCCCTCGTTCTCTGCCCATTGATCTACCTTTGGCTGTTTTTTTTTTTTTTTGGTAAAGATAAGAATTATATTGATTTTGCAAGAAATATACAAGAAGGAGGCATGGCATCAACAAAAACAAACACTTTAAAAGACAAGCAAAAAGAGTGTAAGGATGCCATGGTACCCGAAGGAGTAACAACAAAGAGAACAAGAACAAGAACAAGAAAACCCAAACAAAGCAAGAACCCTCCCTCAATCAAAGATAGTCGGATTCAGGTCCTAGCTCTGTTGCAGTTTTCTATTCTTGGGGGTATCACTAACATGCTTAAAAGTAATAGCCTTGTCTTTTAACGCCTTCTGGAGATGCGTCTTCATCGCCGGGAGGGAGAGGGGCTGGTTGCGGAACAGGATATTGTTCCTCTCTTTCCAAATGATATAGCACAGGGCACCAAAGCTGAAGCGTGCCATAGAATTATAAAAATCATTGTCCACAAAGCGCGAGGAGGCCCAGGCTAGATTTTCCTGCCAAGACTTGTTTTGCCACACAATATTAAATTTAACAGCCCAAAAGGAGAAGAGAGCATGCGGCACATGACAAGCAAAAAAAAGGTGGTCCACCGAATTAGGCCTACAAGAGCAAAACGGACAAGAAGCATCCTGTAGCCTTCCATACGAAGTAAGAAGAACCTGAGTCGGAAGCCGATTACGAGCAATAATCCACAGGAGGAATTGATACCTAGGAGGCAGAGAAGCACTCCAAATAAAGGAAGATCTACCTTTGGCTGTTTATTTTTCTTTTAATCCATATTTTATCCGGATCCATCCCACCTCCTAGTTAAGATTTATTTATCTGGATTATATTTAGGTTATATCTGGACAATTACAGATTTTGCATCACTCCAAGCGCCAAATAGGATATCCTATCTGGAGTTTCATTTGGCCCACCGGATAGACATGTTCATGGCCATGGTTGGGCATATGTACCTTAGTGCATGTAGGCCCAAAAGAAACCTTGGTTTGGTCTTTCTTTAGAGCCAGGAGAAACCTAGATCTGATGATTTGGGCTTATAAGTTTGGTTTGCCAGCAGAGTCATGGGTTCAGCCCAATCTTTCGTGGGCCAGACCCATTGATCACTTTGTTATCGTTTCCCCTGCGAAATGCACATATAGGGATCGAACCGTTTTAGGCTTAATTACAAAAAGATCATATCCTAAAACTATCGTAGGCTTTTAGGTTGTGTCAAAGTAGTTTTCATACGTGCGCTATGTACTTGTGAGATTTTTGAAATTACCTCCTTTTTAAAATTGTTTGTTTTGATAACTGACGCATCCTATTTTTAACATGTTCAATGCACCCTAGCTATTTGCTAATTTGATTAGTTTTAGATGTGAGAGCTAATAGTAATCTAGACGTGGACACACACACATATATATAATATAATATAATATAATATAATATAATATAATATAATATATTCACTCAAAAATCGATTGTTATTTAGTGAGCAAAACTGTTATAATCCAACTCACTCTTGGGATTAGCTGACGCAGTAAAAACGGATAGACAGGAATCGCAACTCGCAAATGTACGCCTAAAGTGCACACACACGAAATGCGATAGAGAATCTCTTGATATTTCATTATTTAAAAGGATTTATTGCTAGATGGTGCTTACGCTTCCCACAAACTCCCCCAAGTCATATTGACCACAATTTGGTTTCTCATTAATTATTCATTTGATTTTAATTGAGTCACCACTAACATATTTTAGATTGATTAAAAGCCAACTGAGATGCAAGAGTCCACATTACTTTACAAACCAAAGATTCTTGAGTCTGAGGACTTAGTTTTATTAGTTTTACTTAATACCCATTACTAGTACTTTTTTTTTTTTTTTTTAAATAAAATGACATTAATGCAAATTTTAAATTTATTATTCATAATCATCGAAAGCTAAGTTACTGGGCTCGAGTGCTCAAGCAATAAGAGTTAAACAAAATAGTAATAAAGTAAAGAAATTGCAGGAAAAGAAATTAACTCGAGCCATATCGGGCATGTTGTAAAGTCTCAAGACAGGACTCTTGTGAGCTATATATAGGAATAAACATGCTTTAATGTAATAAAGGTAAATCTCTTAATTTAAATGATGACAACTTATTTGAGCAATAATTAAAAGGGAAAAACCATCACAGACTCCAAATTATGCTCCTAATAAGACTTCAAACCCTAAATTTGTACCTAGGTGAAAAATGTACTCGCCATCAATATTCTATTAACATATACTGTTCTGGTGTGATGCTGATATGGTGCCACGCAAGCGCCACATCAGAAAAAAAAAAATCAAACCTGAGAACAAAAAATAAAATAAAAAATAAAATAAAATAACCAAAGGGGCGAGAGATTGCAAGTAGAAGGGGATGGTTCTAGCTTCGCCAGCGAGGGCTGTCAACCATCGTAGGTCATTCGCGGGCAAGCAAAGCTCAGCCCAAATGGCGCTGAGCTCGAGCGGCGCAATCGAGCATGCCTGAACTGGCGAACTGATTCCCGATGAGCTGTTCCTGTCGAGGTCCCTTCTGGCGGTAAACATCAGCGGGAACAACAGGAGCGGCAAGATCCTAGCTTCGGTCGCTCGCTTCACTTCTTTGGGAGCCCTTGATTTGAGCAGGAATGATCTCGCCAGCGAGCTTCCAAAAAGCCCGTTTCGCCTGAAGGCGTTGGGCGACCTCAATCTATTGAGCAATAGATTTCAATTTCAAATACTTCCATGTCCAAATTCACCGAGCAGAAGGTTCAAATGAAAGAACCAAACGTTCTCAACATCATCATTCGGAGGAAATATTCCAAATAAAGCCCCAAAATGCGCTTATTTTTTCAAATAAGGGTTAAAAGTAGACATGATTTTAAATAAGGGGTTGAAGTGGTTATAACTGTTTTAAATAAGGGCCTAACCTTGCCGGCTTGCTAGCTAACAACAAATTTGGCAGTGATGGCCTACGACCCTTACGGAGGAGAGGACCAACAAGTCCTCTCTAGAGACGAGAGAGGGTAGTGACTCTTTCATAGATCTAGGTAAGGGTGACTGGCCCTTGCGTAGGCTTGGCGGTCCTCACCCAGTGCTCTTGGCCCTTGCGTAGGCTTGGCGACCCTCACCTAGCGCCCCCGAACCCTTTGCCTAGGTTGGGGGTATTGGGTGAGGGCCACCAAGCCTACGGGAGGGTTAGTAACCTTCGCCTAAATCTAGGAGGAGGCTATTGCCCTCTCTCGTCTCTAGCAAGTTCAAGCCTCCTGTCTCTAACGAATTTAGGCCCTTATTTGAGACTAACATGATCACTTCATATTCTTATTTGAAACAAGATCTATTTCATGTTTTAATTTAAGAAAATAATGGCACTTTGAACTCTTATTTGAAACAATATCCACTTCAAGTTTTTATATGAAAAAAATGAGGGCACTTCAGATTTCTATTCGGAATTTTCCCTCGTTCAAAGAAGTTAAAGTAGGAGACATTGGATAGGCGGCCAATGCGATGAGCGAGAGCTTCAATTTTCTGCAACCAAGAGCATTGTAAGATGAGAGAGACTTGAAGAGAAAAAAATTCAATTTGTGAGCTCATTCAAGGGTAGAGAAAGAATTTAAAGAGGGAAGAATAGGATGGTGGTCGACACACAATGACGGCTTTTGAGCATTTAGGTGATAGAAGAGGGGACAGAGATGTTAGGATTTGGTGCACAAATGCAATGAAATAGAGAGTAAAATGCAAGCAGGAAAATTTGAGACATAAGATTTTTCTTGATTTACCCTTAAATTGGGGCTATAGACAGATGATTTCATTATAATTAACGCCACTTCACATCTCCCTTACAACCTCTAATTTCAAAAGAAAAAGATTATGTATAAACAGCGGCAACCATTTATGGACTCGAACCCAAATTATTAATAAAATATGGGATCAAATTATAAAAGCCCTCTAGTGGCTATGAGTGTTGCCTTTAAATTCAGCGCATGGGGAGTATGAACCATACCCCAACGAGAGATACAAGATACAACCATTCTATGGGGCTCTTAGTAGAAATGGGGCAAGCGAAGCTCGGTCGTGTAACTTGAGCTTGACGCCATCTGGGCCGAGCTCTACTTGCTCATGAATGTCCCATGGTGTTCAACATCCCTCATCGGTGAAGCTGGAACAGCAGTGCCATCCCCAATGCCTGCAATCTCTCTTTCATTTTTTTTTTTTTTTGTTGTATCATCATGTTTGAATTTTTTGTTTATTTTTTTTTTCTCTATGTGGACCTTGCATGGTGCTACGTCAATGCCGCATCAAATTTTTAATGGTATTTTTGATGGAACCTTGACCGAGGGTAAATATATTACACGGATACAAGTTTGGGGATTTTGGTGTCACGAAAAAAGTTTGAGGTAAATGAATGTGTTATAATTAACATAGTTTGAGATTTCTTTGTGACTTTTTCTCTAATTAAAACTAAATACATCCGATTCATATAATTCGAATAACACCTAAATGCTATCTAAATTTTTTTTTTCATGCTTTTCATTTTTTATCCTTGTTTACACATACTTTTATGCAATATAATTAATTAATTTTCCATGAGAGGATAAAGCTAAATTTAATATTGAAGATTAAAAAAAAAAAGAATGCCTAAAATCGACACGGGGAAACACTATCGATGGAAAGGCTCCTTTGATTTCTCTGTTTTCATGTAAATAAGAATAGACATTAGAACATATCTAAAGCACTGATATTAAGATGCAGTGCATGCTGGAATTTGACAAAACAAAGATTTTTACACGAGTAAAACATGTAATATAATGCACAAAAAGTAAACAAACAAGGGGGATTGTCCAGGAACAGCCCGGGACACATGCTGCGGCCGGGAGAGGGCTGGATGGACGCCCGATGTCCATACAAAAAAGGGTCTGGAAAGGGGACATTCAGCCCGTTCTCAGGCTGACATACGATCCCAAAATGAGTCAGAAGGACCCACGGAGAAGCATCAGATGGGCCTAGAGTGGCTGCTCGACTGTCGTCCAGACCAACCACGGTCCGGACAGCCATGGCCCAACCCCACAGTCAGGCTTGGAAACAGCTAGAAACTATGTGCTAACTCGGGGTGAGTGGTTTTAGCTTTCGTATAGTGAAACCTTCCATTTGGGACATATTCCTTATTTTTTTGGAACTTGAAATCTATCTCGCATATCTTAAAACCTAAAGCCTACCTATCACAAGTCTAGGATCAATTCCATGTGATGTTGTTAGCTCAAATCACTTAGAGGGAATGAAAATGTGATAAACTAAAATCTTGACAAATTAATGCGGAATAGAACAAGTCAAGATCAAAGTCTACATAAGGTCCAGATTCTGGGACACAATTCAGAATCTGTTATGTGATAAAATAGAGTTTAAGAGTGATCTGCGAGTGTGCAATAGACTTTTCTGTAAACAATAAGAGTGAGAGTAAGAGAAATTGCACACAAAATTTATAGTGATTTGGCTTAGACTAAACATACGTTCACTCTTCCACGCTAACAGCCTACTAACTGGACTACACTATATGATCAACAAAAGAGAACAACTTTGAGTACAAACACTCGGTAATATATCACACTATCTCACTAAGTCACTCTTTTGGTTTTTTTCTCAAAATCATAATCACTTAAGTATGCTAAAGACAAGTGTATTAACAAATTTCCCTCAAAGTTTGAAATGATAGATTCTAGGCTTTGTCTCTTACTTGTTCATGAGTCCCTGATCTCTTTGTATACTCATCCACTTCCAAATTAGCCATTACAGTTTCTAAAGGATCGTCTTCCATTTTTGATCGATGATGATATAGTGGCCATTGAGTGATAAGGATATAATTTCCACTCGATTCTAATCGCCCATACAATCAAAGTCTTAGTTTTCATAAGTAGAACTCCTTCGATTTAGAAAGAAATTATCTTCAGGATTAATTTCCTAACCAACTTGATACAATCAATCTTCCACAAATATGTGAAATCCAACCAAATTGCTAGCTGTTGTAGAATTTGAGGTAATCTCCTGATCTATTTTCTTCTGGATGAATGCACAGATTACAATCTATATCATTTAATTGTTTATGAACTAAGGTTGTCAAGATGGAAATGGAAGATTTCTCCTTCTCGGAATGAGAATATTTTGGAAGTAAGAGAGTGTGTCTAACTACATTCTATCTGGATGCTGCAATGAGCTTTTCGACTATATGCCTAAATTATGGATTCTTCAAGACAAGTAAAGTTTAGTGAAAAGTTTTGTCAATTTGAAAATCTGTTGGAAATTTTCTCTAATACTAGGGTTTACTCAGGTTCCACTAATATTATTAATTAAACAATTACCTGAATTATCATCTTTTAGGACGATCACTTTCTTCTATAATTCACTGACTATAATTTAATTTAGACAAAAAAAATATAAAACATTAACAAAATAAAAGTATCATCGAATGCTATGAAATACCATAGGATTGCGGGAAGACATAGACAAAGTAAAATACAAAAATTTATTCCAGGTTCTAAGTTATAGATTTCAAGTTATAAGTTACACGAAAACTTATTCCAAATTCTAAGGTATAGATTTCAAGTTCCAAATTTGGCCAATCTATAACTTATAACTTACCTATCAAAACAGATTTTCTAATTTTTGGAAATTGGAACCTATTTCGCAAATCTTGAAACTTGATACTGGATGGATTTTTATTGATCCGGTTCTTAAGTTTCAGGTTTTACGCTGAAATTATGTTCATCCCTAGTGTTGACTACTTGGGAGACAACTTTATGCGAAGGGGATCGTCAAGGACTAGCTCGGGAAGATGTGAACTGACCAAAAAGTGAACTGGACGCTCACCGCTTAGACCTTTAAACAGGCTAAACGTTGTCTATCGGCCCTGCTTTCGGGCCTCGTACCCTGACAATCTTAGAACGTCTCTATAGGAACGGAAAGTACAAATAATAATTAAAACAATGTAAACTAATTCAAATCCAACGGAATTCATAAACTAACAATTTCTACTAGAAAGTCGCACCGGAACAAATTAGAATGATACAAGGAAAGGCATCAATCAAAAGATACTCTTGAGAAACGCTAAACCAAAACTGAATATAAAGGAAATTGATTCGGATTGAACCATATTCAAGGCAAGTTATTCTGTGTTTTCGGTTTGGATGGCGAATGCATTTGGGGACAAATCATGGAGAAAAATGGAAACAAAAATTAGTAGGCACATAAAAGCGAATCGATTGGAGAAACATGAGAATAATTTTTAGTTTTACCCTGAGATTACCATGGAATGATGATCGGTGTTACGAATGCCACAAACGGCGACTAAAGCTTCTTTGTTTCTCACGGTTTTGGCCGGGAGAGTGCCTCCTGCTCAGCCGTGTTTTCACCCAGGGATGGGTACGTCAGTAATGAAGATAGGCTATAATTCAATCCTAGGGATTGTTCATGAACGGACTAGCTAATTAGGGGCTAGGCAATTCAGAATCAAGATTGTCATAGACTAGAGCATTTGACTATGAAAGGATTGTCCAACCATAAAGATCATTGTGGACTAGGGGTGAGCGGTTCCAGGTTCCAGTTCGGTTCCGCCTGGAACCTAAAACCTACCCTCGGGTACAGGTTCCAAAAAATTTGGAACCTGGAACCTACCCGCCAAAACAAGGAACCTGGAACCTACCCTGTCACAGGTTCCGGGGTTGGTTCCGGGTTCCACGGGTTCTTTTTTTTTTTTTTTTTTTTTTTTTTTTTTTTTTTTTTTTTTTTTTTTTTCCATTTTCAGATTTGAACTATAACGTATATGATGATTCAATAATAGCACAATTAAATAGCAAAATTCCCAGCTGAAAGTGAAAGTGAAAACAAAAACCATCGAAATCCACAACTAGGCAAGTCATAATTCCAACAAAAGTGAAACCAACAAGAAAAAGGGCCAGTGAAGTCAAAGCATATACATGACCAGTAAGTACAGAAGTAGATGCCTTTTTATGCCCTTTTTTTTTTCATGAAGGTGAGCAAGGTCAACTGATCTAACACACAGAAAAATGACTACTTTTTTTTCTTTTTATGTTGTGTGACAAGCAGCATTATTTTCAAAACTTCCAGAAAATAGGTTAAAAAGATAAAGAAACGATAATATTCTGCCCTAACATTAGATTTTGATAATAAAGCTGGTCATATATAAATCAAAGAATGAGAGTTTCTCTTGGGAAAGCAGTTGCAGAAAATAGATGTCGAGTAGATAAAATGTAAAACTGCTATCAATAACGAGAGCCTCCTTATTAACAGCATTTAGGACCAGTGATCCATAAAGTCACCTCAAAGTAGAAGTTTTGAACAAATGACAAAGAAACGAAGGAAATTACAACCTGCCAAAGAGGGGGAAAATTGCAAATTTGCGTGAAGCAAAGCACTATTGGAGTTAACAGCGAGAAAACCGCCTTCAGGCTGGTCAATCTTTAGCAGTAGCTACTTGCCTCGTATGGGTGTCAAGTGAAAACAAATGAGTTCATATATCCCCTTTCACTTAAAGCAAACACACGTGAGGCCTTTCCCAATCCAATTAGGTGCTCCACAAGTTGCATTGTCTACAAAAAAAGCTAATCAATCCGAGCATTCTAATCCCTATATAGGCTGCTCAATATGCAGTGAAAGCATTGTGGAACTACAAATAGCTCTCATTATGACAAGAAATATTTATAGTAAGCAGAGACTCTCGATAGCTCAAAAAGCTTTTGTCACTGAAGTTACCACCAGAAATCAGAGGCAGTCAACAAACCTTGAAAGATATCCTTATTGTTCCTGCCAACTTTACTCATTATGATGCGTTAAAAGATCAGCTATGAATTTAAGAGAAAAAGGAAATTAAGGGGAATCTGCTCACAGCAGAAAATCAATTGCATGAGAGCTAATCTAAAGCCCTTAACTCTATGTCTGCTTCTTTTAGGGAAAAAGTCTCCAATGAGGCTGCTCAAGACACCCCACAAAGTGGCGAGACACTATTGTCGGGGAGTAATAACAACTCTACATGGGAATTTCATGAAACCACAGCGTAGAACTACTAAAGATTACATCTAGCACCAAGCAGCCTTCGGCAAGGGACACCCATCGATCCCCGCCAGCCCTACTTGAATAGACAAGACTGCGTAGGAAACCAGCTGAAATTGACTCTGCCAAGAAACAACTAAGACATTAAATTAGAGTTCCTCAGACCCACATAGGAATTCCTTGATAGAGATGACTCCAACCCATAAATATCGACAAAAGTAATATGAAGTATGTCTTGTGTGCCCACGTTCGGCAAGCAGCTAATTGATTTCTTTTTCCCCCTAAATTCAATACTTCACATAGATCGGTGAAATCCAAATAGTATGTGGTCTCAAGGCTTGCATATTTCGAGGCTCGGGAAAATTGATTTTCTGTTTTATCTTTGGACATATGTTTTTGAGAAGGAAGCATACTTGAGATTATTTTACCAGACCAAACAACAATCGCCCCATGAATTAACCCAAAAAAAAAAAAAAAAAAAAAGAAGAACCCAACAGGAACCACCGAACCAGCTCTGTAACTACCTAAGGGAGAGAAAATGACGGACCTGAGGATGAAGGAGGTGTCGAGCGAGCACGAGGTCGGGATGAAAGAGATGGGCCGATCCCAGAACGTCCGGAGGCGGTGGGTCGCGAGCAGGGACGTCAGTCGCTGGCGGGGCAACGGCGTCGTGGGTCAGATCAGAATTGGAGACAGCAGCAGCGGCGTCCGGCGGTGGGTCACGAGCGGGACGTCGGTCGCTGGCGGGGCAATGGCATCGGGCGTCGCGACTGCGCGTCGGGGACTCGTCGGAGCGAGGCGAGACAGCGGTGGCGGTGGCGGCGGTGGCCTTGAGGGCGAGCGGCGAGACTCGCAGCGGCATCGTGACTCGTGAGGCTCTAAAAATCAAAAATGAAGCGTGATGGAGTCTCGAGGGAGGCAAGGGGAGGCTCGAGACATGGAACCCTAATCGGTTCGAACTTACCTTTTGGAACCCTAGTCGGTTCCGCAGCAGCGAAGCGGCGGCGGCGCCCGGCGGTGGTGGCCTTGAGGGCGGCGGCGTCCGGTGAGGTGAGGCTATGAAGCTGCACTTGCGGTGTGCAATGGCTGCTCGAGAGGACAAAATGAAAGGCGAAAGGGGAGAGGAGACGAGTCGAGGGAGGAGGGGGTTTCTTTTGAGCCCTATTTCACCGGTTCCGCGACCGGTTCCGAACCGGTTCCGATTCCGGTTCCGCGACCGGTTCCGATTCTGGTTCCGGTTTCGGTTCCGATTCCGCTTGGAACCGGAAACCGAACCGGGATCGCCGGTTCCCGGAAAAATGGAACCGGGAACCGGAACCGGTCCTTTAAGAACCGGGAACCGAACCGGAACCTCCGGTTCGGTTCCCCGGTTCCCGGTTCTACCTGGGAACTGTGCTCACCCCTATTGTGGACGATCACGAGCCATCACGAGTCACACAATGGATGGATATAGATTGATTCAGCTCAAGTATGTATCGATCGCGGGTAACGTCGCACAATCAACATATTGATCGTGAACAAGCCAAATCCGATCCTGAATGACCGTGAGTTAGGATACGCTGATCGATCCTACTCAATTACATGATAACCAAGGGTCATTCATGGATTGATTGATCTCAACTGAAAGTCACGCATAAAATCCTGGACAAACATCAAGCTCAGTTCAAGTCTAATTCCATGAATTCTGCCGATGCCACCTAAATTTGCGTAAGTTGCGTTAGAGCTGTTTTTGATCAAAACTTAGCCACAAGCCTCGGTCCAATTGTGGATATCAATTATAAATGTTATCAAGGCATTTCTTTCTAATTGAAATGATTTTAGTGAGCTGTTAGTGCATTAATTTAGGGAATGCACTAATTTGACGATATAGATTTTAACGGACCTGGAGGTGAGGCCAATTTAGCCTATTAAGATTTAAATTGAGTCGAGACAAACTTTGTTAGGCCATGGACACTAGGGAGGGCACTACTTTTGGGCATGAATGGAGGAATGGACCAAATTGCCCTTAAGTCTAGCCAATAATTGAAATTGCAAGAAGCAATCCTACCCATTGACCTTGGATAAGGCACATGAGCTTTTGGATGGCCAAGATTTGTTCTTGAACCTCAAGTTTGGAGTCATGATGAATGAAGGACGATAATGCGTTAAATGTCTAGAATGCCCTACAAATTTGGAAGGGTCGGTGAAAATACCAAACAAGTTTTTATTTTATGAAAATCTATTATAATAAAGTTCAACATGGCACAAATAATTCTTAAGAAGACATCCAATTCTAATTTTGCATGCATGAATTTTTAAATATCAAAGAACACATGTATGTCAATCAGCCAAATCAACAATCATGGAAACAAAGTGCTCAATATCTGTCTAACAAAAGCAGAATCAATGGTCATTTCAAGCTAGGATTTTTATGGCAAGTAAATCAGCATGTGAAAAGCAACTTTCATGGGGAAACATCTCAAGATTCCTAGCAAATAAATTTCTAAAAATTCAAGAACGCAAATAGGTTAGTCAAGAACAGAACAGAGTAGCAGGAGTGGCAGAAGTTCTATAGCCAATCGACCCACCAATTGGAAAATAGTCGGATTCACAAAATGCATTTGAGTTCAATACAATTTCTAGATTCTGATTCAGTTTTGTGAAAATCGTAAATCAAGTAAACGATTTTCAAATCATGCAAGCAAGACATCAAAAGAAAGATTAAGGTGTCTTCTATGAATCTTTAGAAGGCAGCGAGTTCAATTAAGGTCATTTTCCAGCTCAAACGGAAATAGAGTTTATAGATTTATGCATGAATGGCATGATTTTAATCCCACTAAACGATTTGCAAATCCTATGAAATTTTTAAATGATTTAGAACTAAATGTCGGGATCAAATTTCATGAAGACACTCAGTCTAGAATCGAAGTGCAATATATCATACAAAGTTAACAAATCGAATAGGTCTGTTAACCTCAACAATAACACTAGAAAATGTCAGATTATAAAACAGATCATCAAATTTCAAACACGTTTTGACATAACAAACGACGTCAATCATGCATGCAATATTTTTTTTTTTTTATCGAAAGTAGTAATATGTATTAATTAATTGAGTCTTTAAAAAACACCGATGATGTACAATCCAAAGCTAGAATATCGATAAAAGGTAAGGGAAGAGAGTGCAACCAATTGGCGGCCAGCTGTTTCTCACGATGATGGCCGGCCAACTAATCAGCCGCACGATTCGCATCTTTGGGATAGGATCGGACGGCTAGGGATTTGCATTGGAATAATTCCCGTTGATAGGCTTTAATTGTTTCTCGGATGTTCCAAGGAGAGACGGCCCGGCCCATCACGCATTCCATGAGGGAGGAACAATCACTTTCGCAGACTTGAACCGTGTGACTTTTCACTTCCATCTCTCTCTTCGAACTGAAGTCCTTGAGGAAGCGGAGACCCATTAGCAGTGCTTTGGCTTCCGCCTGTTGAGCCGATGAAAACCTAACCTCAGCCGCAAACCCTTCGACTGCTGTTCCATCTGCATCTCGAAGAATCCCTGCAACTGAGCTGAGGTAGTCGCCTGGTTTCCACGATGCGTCGACGTTCATCTTGACCTCGTTGCGCTTCAGTGGTACCTAGATCTGACGTAAGATCCAGTCTTTGCTTTTCTTTTGTCTCGGTTTCAACCCTCTAAGCAAAGTTGTGCTCTGTTCTTGTGCGAGGTCGATGATGGCTTGAGGATGGGGGGTTTTTCCCCTAAAGATCCATGCGTTTCTGGCTTTCCAGATCTGCCACAAGATCTGCGCAATAAACACATGATCAGGTACCTCCGGTTTATCCTTGAAAAAAATCCAGCAACCACCAATCCATACGTTGTATATTTTCATGAGGATTAAGATCATGCACTCTCTGTTCTTGCCAGACCCGTTTCGACCATCTACATAGGAACAACATGTGCTCTGTAGTTTCAACTCGTTTGTGGCAGATCTGACAGAGGGGGTCCGTGGTGATGGTTCGTTTGTAAAGATTCTCCCTTGTTGAGAGCGTGTTTTGACATACACTCCACAAGAAGATTCTAACCTTCGGTTGGACTGGAAGATGCCAGATCCGCGTCCATAGGGTGTGGGGAGGCATGAACGAACACGAGGGCTGATGTTGTTGGCTACTTTGTGCTTGAGACAGGGCTCTATTGTAGCCGCTTTTTACCGAGAAGGATCCCTCTCTGTTTCTAGTCCATAATAAGTTATCCGGTTTAGGTTCCGGGCTTAGAGGTATGGCTAGAATCTCATTAGCAGTATTAACTTCAAATATCTGTTCTATCAAAGACTGATTCCATATGCGGTGAGTTTCTGCTGGTTGGTTGGTTATTAGCCGCTGTAACCATTTATCATGCCAGATATTAATGGATTTCCCATCTCTAACTTCTCACCTAATGTTTGCTTTAATGGTTTCTCGGCCTTTCAGGATACTTTGCCATCCCCAGGACGCCCTCTGTCGCTGCTGAGCCTTCCAGACATAGCTCAAGGGAAAATAGATTCTTTTGAGAACTTGAGCCCATAGAGCTTAAGGGGAATGATGTAGGCGCCACACCTGTCGTCCAAGCATCGCATCCTTATAGGTGGGTAAGTCTTTGAACCCTAGCCCTCCTAAATCCTTTCTTTTTTTTTTTTTTTAAGGCGTTCCAGTTTTTCCAGTGCACTCCAGGTTTACTGTCTCCTTTCTGCCACCAGAATGATGCGATTTTGTTTTCTATTGTCCTGCAGATAGATAGTGGGAGCTTAAAAATAGCCATTGCATAGGATGGAATGGCCTGTATTACGCTTTTGATCAGCACTTCCTTCCCCGCCTTGGTAAGTAAGGTTTCCTTCCATCCCTCCAGTTTTGAATTGACTCGGTTTAATATCCATGCACAAATGTCCTTTTTTGACTTCCCCCAATCTGTTGGTAACCCTAAATAATGACCTGTTTTCTCGATGACAGGTACTCAAAGTTCCTGGGCCAAGCTTCTCTTCAAGGTTGCTGGACAACATTTACTAAAGGATACCCCTGATTTATTTAAGTTTATAGCTTGCCCTGTTGCATGGCAGTATTGGGTTAGAGTAAGTTGTAGGTTCTGGCACTCTATTAGGGTCCCTTCTATAAAGAAAATTGCGTCATCTGCAAATAACGGTGAGAAAGTCTAGGGCTAGATCTAGTCAACTGTATGCCATGAATATTTCCATCTGCCACTGCTTGTTGCATCATCTATGAAAGCATATTTGACATAAGTATAAACAGGTAGGGTGACAAAGGATCACCTTGTCTCAAGCCTCTGGAGGGGGTGAAAAAAGGGGTAGGGGCACCATTAAACTTGATACTGAAGGTAACTGATGTGATGCATTGCATGATGAGCACTACCCGTTTTCTGGAAAATCCCATTTTAAGCATACAGTCTCTGACAAAATCCCATTCCATCCCTGTCATATGCCTTCTGCATATCAAGCTTTAAGACTGCTTGATGTTTTCTCCTTCGCTTGGTAATGCGCATTTGATGTAGAACCACTTATATGATCAGTATACTGTCTTGAATTTGTCTCCCCTGTACAAATGCACTTTGCTCTGGTTCTATAAGCTCTGGCAGCCATTTCTTTAATCTATTGGCTAGGACTTTAGAGATGATTTTATAGCTGAAGTTGCAAAGACTGATCAATCTGAATTGGCTAATGGTTTTTGGGTTTTTGACTTTAGGTATCAGCACTATATGCAATATTTTTGAAAAGCTGGTGAAGTTGTCTACGAACCTCATGAAGGACTCAAAGCCTAAAAATGACATTATCTAGCTTAAACAAAAAGGTTTATCAAGTCAGTCCAATCAGCATACGATTTTTTCAGATTATACAATCAAGCCAAATCAAGTAACAATCTCATTTTCAATCACTACAACCACATCATAACAACTTTTATGGCATCTAAACTTCAGACTCAAGCATGAGAAACTATCCTAGGTTCAAGCTCTAATCCAGCACATAAGGCAATCTCGTTTTATTGAGCTCAAGTTTAAAAATGTACTATACCTTGTGTATTTCAGCTAAATAAGCTACATCAAGCTTGAATTAAGTTACGACAAGGCTGGGGATATGTCGAGGGAGGTTCAGTAAGGGTTTGGAACATTGAGGATCAATGGATGATGCCAAAATAGCTTGAGATGGTGCCGGATGGAGTATCAACTCCAGCTTTGCACTTAGTAGCCGTGGGGGAAGATCATCGATTTAACGCTGTTTGGTGATGATCCGGTTGAAGTCCGACCATTATAAGGTCGGGAACTCGCCGGGGATCATTATTGGATTGGTCGGGGAAGCTGAGAGAACCGTTAGACCATTGATCAGAGTAAGGGAAAGTCGTCAGACTCAGAACCGACGTGAATGCCAGTCTTGGAACTCGACGTACAAAAGCCCCTAAGCAGGTGGCTCCGACAATGGAATAGCAGGGTGACCACCACGGATGGCTTTAGGATGAAGTGGTGGTGATTGAAGGAGGTGGTGCATCATCGGTAGGGCTCTGTCCAATGGTGGTTCATATGATAAACAGAGGGGTGGGGGAGAGAGAGAGAGAGAGAGAGAGAGAGAGAGAGAGAGAGAGAGAGAGAGAGAGAGAGAGAGAGAGAAGGATGTGAAAATGAAAGAGCCCCCTCAATTTTGGAGGGAAAATGCACTTTACACCTTCTCCCAAGATCATATCCTAGCCCTTGATTGATCTAAGGGTTAGGATTTAATCGTCCTAGCCTAACTAACTTATTTAGTCATTAAACTTGCTCATGATTGGTCAATAATATGCACACGATCAATTTGAATGGCTAAGATGAACTTTTAATGAGTGGTCTTGATTAATTTTGGGATTAAAGGCTAATTGGGGGGCTTTTGTAATTTCACAAATATGTGGGCAATTTTGAAATTTTGTGTAAAAAGGGGTGAGAAAAGGTCGGCCGTGGTTTGGCCTTGCTGGTTATGACTGTTGGTTGTCTACCAGAAAATGACCAAACTGGCCATTTTCGCTGGAATCCTATTAGACCGGCTTGAACTGGTTCTAACTGATTCGATCGATTTTGGCTTTGGGCTTGGCTGGTTTTCTCATAATTTTATGCAATTACAGGACCTAATTGTAAGGAATTCCTATCTAATTTGAAATGAAAATAAGCTAAATTGAAGAGGAACGGTTTGACATTGCTGAAATTAAACCAATTGAAATTTTCAAAAACATCTCAATTGATTTTAATTGGTTTAATCTGCCCAAGATCATTGAAAATTATGTTCAAACTTAGTGGAGTGAGAATTGGAATTTCCAACCAATTAGCACAAAACAGTGGTACGGACTTTATGCTGAAATTAGATTAAAGGAGTGAAATTGGACCTTAACCCATCAAATTAAACCTTAGTCTAGAATGGGTTAACTTGAATTGCACTAATCGAAGCTCATTAACCTAATTTTCTAAAGTGCAAGTGAGTTAAATCCACCAAATTGAAAACTTACTATGTGAATTCACTAAAACTGATCGTGGATTTTAACGCAATTTGAGAAAATGAGTTGATTTAAAGTGTAAACACTCGAGTAATTAAGAATCAACTTAGATCCCCGATTAGGGCTAAAAATGACAGTTTTTATCCCAACATGCCAAATCATTTAAATTGTCACACATGTGGTTTCGAAATAGCCTATAGATCAATTTTCATAAAAGAAACCAAGTCAAAATATGACCGGAAAGGGAGTACTTTATTTTTGGTCGATTCCAAACCTAAATTCGAAAATTTCGGAAAATGAGGTCCTTAATTAATTTTTACAAAATTTTCACTGCCAAAGTCAAATTAAAGCTAAAATGGGATGATTTGAAAGTTTTTACATTTTTCAATTTTTTTGGTCACTAAAATGGTGATTTTATGATTAAAATGTTCAATTTTTCACAACTTTTGTGGCCAAAGTGATATTAAGACTAATTGGGATCTTTTTGTGGAAAAAAATCAAATTTTGACCTAAGGTTGACTAAATGATTGACCAAAAAGTTGATTTTTGGGTTTTTGTTACAAATGAGCAAGAAATTATCGACAAATGAAAGGCCAAAGAAAATGAAATGAAAAATGATACTTTTGGTTCGGGAAATGAGTTTCATCGTGATCAAAAATCCTAATCTTGAGTTTTCTCCTTCAACAACGCATCGACTAAAAATTAGGCGTTGATAGTCATTTTAATTCAAATTTGACTTTTAATATAGATATTAATTTAATTTAATTTACTTTAATTTAAAAACTTTTAAAAAGAGAAATCAGCGAGGGCCTCCACGTCTCTCTTTGTTGTCACTAGGCCTCGGCTAGTGGTCCTAGCTAACTGCAGGCAAAGGCTTGTATGCCCTCGCCCATATCTAGGGTGAAGGGTAATGGCCCTCCCCCATATTAGGTGATGGTTGTTGACCCTTGCCCAGAGGGGCCAAGGGCCATCGCTAGTGGGGTCTGGTTATGATGTTGCCCCAGCTAGTGGTGGCCCTTGGCTTGCTCTAGGTGAGAACCAATGACCCTCGCTCGATTTGGCAAAGGGCCATGACCCCTCGCCCTAGATTTGGGTGAGGGTGTGCAAGCTCTCGCTTGTAGTCTATCGGGGTCACCGGCCACCTTTGGTTGAGGCCTAGTGACCCCAATCAACCCTTGCCCCATTAGCATTAGCGATGGTGGGGCAACAGCGACAAGGGTCGCAAAGGCCCCTCGTTGATTTTCCTTTGTTTGTTTATTTATTAAATTTAATCTTTTTAATTTAATTTAATTAATAGTTATATTAAAAAATCAAATTTGGGGATAAAACGATGTCATTTTGGGATAATGATTATTGAGTGGACATTTTGACAAGCCACATAAATGTTTTTATTAATAAAATAATGTCACATAAGATTTCCAGCAAACCTTACGGAGTTGGCACTTAAGTGTCTAATTTTTTTTTTTTTAAATAAGATTTAAGTGTGCCTTTTGAAAGTCTTGATATATATATATATATATATATATATATATATATATATATATATGTCCACTTATGCCAAGTTTTGGCAGTTAGAGTGTATTTCTTCCAAATAACTCTTGATCTATAGCTTTTTGCTACATAAGTGAATAAAGTTCATCAAAGCACAATGGAAAGGAAGAGATTTCACCCTAATGTAAGCTAATCTATAACTTTCATCCGTACACAGTAAACCGTTACATTAAGTACTTATTAGATGCATCTTATAATCAGGTCCGATATTGTGAAATTGTCGCCCATGATCTCACTTAACACAATGATAAAAAAATATAATGGATAGATTTTAGCTTCATTGAATTATGTAACGACTAAACCAAGGGCGTACATGGTCAAGTTTGTAGAGTACACCAATCCCGAAAATACCCGCCAATAATTCCATCTCTAAGTGGGGAAACGGATTAAAAGCAAAATATGCAAGTGTATCTACACTAATATTGAGAATAACTTGCATATTCATACACCCTTCAACTTTTGGTGTTTCCCACCTTAACCTAAGTCAAATTCTTCTCTCCTCATAGTCACACTAATTAACTCTCCTCTCCTTATATATGAAAATATTGTTTCTCTTTACCTTTTTATGTTTGTCTTATTCTCCAATAGTATGACCTGGTAATGGTAATGAAGCAAAGAATTATGCATTTCATGTTGTCCTGACCAAATAACACATATAACCACAATGCATGCGAAAAATCAGATCAATGATTTATCGGAATAGGTTTTCTTCCCGTTATATAACTAATGACGGCTCTAATTTGCTGCTCCTTTTTTTCTTTTTTCTTTTTTTCCTTAATGAAGAGCATTGGATAGAAGGAAAATGTGGGGATGAAGGATATCCTCACACTTTCTTTGATGGGGTCAAAAGCAAGCCTAAACTTCATTTACACTAGGGTATTTATCATAGAATACCTCTTTCATTTTAATTACTTTCACTTTCAAGTCAAGTAGATATTAGCCTAGTTTTGTTGTGTGAACAACCGACAATAGATATTTTCAAGAACTCTTATCGTAAGATAAGGCAACCCTATACTGCTTACAACACATTAAATGAGGTTCTTGGAGTCCAACAGCCCAGCACAAAGAAACTCTAAAGGGAGCAGTATTCAAAGCTTCTCAAGGAAAAATCCCAAGCAGGATTTTAATGATTGAAAAAAATCCCCAATCGGATAAAAATGAATTTTTATTTAGTTTTTTTATTATTTTCTTCTTTATTTTTCTTCTTTTTGTCCTTTCCCTATTTTGTCCTATTCACTGCACCCCTACTTCTTCCCCTAACGTCCCCATCTGCCGTCCTTTCTTCTTTTTTCTCCTTTATTTTTTTTTTATTTTTTTATTTCTTTTCATGATCCATTTTATTTCTTTTTCTTTTCTTTTTCTTTTACTTTCTTCTACCCCTTCTTTGGTCTTCTTCTTCCTACAACCTCTGCATGCCAAAGCCACCTTCTCTCCTACACCCTCTTTCACCGAAACTCACCGATCAAACCAGTGCCATTTTAAATGAGCCTCACTATCCTTCGTCACCAGCATCGACACCGCCCACACTCAGGCCACCGCCGAGCCGACACCCACTCTCTCACCTAAACAGCTAGGGAGGAAGACGTGACAAAAAGGAAGAATCTCAGAAGGGAAGAAGTGTTTTTTGTATTAATCTTGTATGCTATTACATTGTTCATTTATAATGTAAGCATGAGAAAAGTAAAATAAGAAAAACAATATACAAAGATTACAATTTCCTATTTACTAAGATCTACTAGAATCAATTACAAACAATATCAATTCTAAGATATTCCAACACTCCCCCTCAAGCTGGTGGCCTATATATGTCAAGGATACCTAGCTTGCTTAATAGAAACTTGTGCTGTCTTTGGCATAGCGGCTTAGTGAACATATCTGCAGGTTGATTCACCGTCCCAATGCCTTTTGTTACGAGAACTCCCTCTTTGATCTTGTCACGAGTGAAACAACAGTCAACTTCAAGTGCTTTGTGTTAAAGTTTTCCTAATTTGGATTACATTAATTGATATTGTAATTTACCATTTGACGTTTACCGTTTTACGGGGTTTGGTCTAAGGTGAGATAGAAGATTTCTTAATTAGTCTAATATGGGTTGGCTAGTGTGGGCCGAGTTGAGCCTGGCCCATAATGAGGGGGACTGGCTGGAAACTCTATAAATAGTACTCAAGTCTCTCATTTAATCCTAATTCTCATATATTCTCACATAAGGAGTGTTTTCCTAACGCTAAAAAGTGAGAGCGTCGTCTCATTGAGCTAGTGATACGAAGGGCAACTAGAGGAGAATGCATTGCGCGTGGAACATTGTGTTTCCGCTTTCGCTCCAAGAACAATGGATCTCAAAACAGGTGCGTTAATCTTTTTACTCAATCTTGTATGTTCTTGTTCTAATTATGGAGATCTTGGGGTTGCGCAATTTGCGTCTTACATGTGATATCAGAGCCTCCATAACCTTAGAACTTGAACGTATTGGATTTTGCCCTAATTTAGGGATTTTCAAAAATCTTCGTTCAATAAAAATAAAATAAAATTATATAGTTGGACTGTGCTCGATGAGGCAAGGAGAACAGTGGGCGGCGTGTCGCCAGAGCAAGCCGCATGCGCCTCCACGCGATGCATGGGCGTCGAAGGCGCGTCCCACGCGCCCCCACGCGCGGGCGTGGCCGGCGCGTGCGACACACGCAGGCGCTGACGTCACGATGACGTTAGCGACCCAGGGCTCGACTCGACGCGTGCACCGCACGTGGGTGCTGACGTTAGCGGTCCGACCCGATTACATCAGCGAACCGACCCAGAAGGCGACTCGACCCGACCCAACTCCACCTTGTACCCAACCTAACCCGTTGACCCGACCCGACCCGACCCAGTCAATCGTTGATCGAACCGGTCAATCGATCAATCGGTTGAACCAGGCGGTTGGACTGGACGGTCGGACCAGGAACCGGTCGGACCGGTTTCTGACAGGCTTTAAGCCACACGTGTGAGCTCCATGCGCTGTGCACTCAGGCGGTGCGTGCGGGCACGTGGAGGCTTCGTTCAACGCGTGGCTTGCAGCATTGGACTCGTATGGTTATTTCCTATCTTGTGGTATATTTATTTTATATATTTGATGATTTTATGAATGTAAAAATACATACGAAACCCTAAATACGTGTATTTTAAGTGTAATTTTGCGTATTTTTCTTGTATTTTATGTGATTTTAATACATATGTTGGATTACTGATATGTTATTACATAAACATTATAAAAGTGTTATTCATTAACAATACAATAAAGTTTAATTTTTATTAATGAATAAAGCAGTGCAATTAGCATGATTATGTAATTTTAGTGATATGTTGCCCCTATCACTAAAATCAAAATCACATGTATATGGTGTATGTGAGATGTAAATTTTATATCCCTGGTATGAGAGAGTTTCAAGACTTCAATTGAATTGTGACTGTCAAAGTGGCACACTCGATTGGGTTAAAGAAATTTCGATCTCGTATATAAATTGGGATGTCTCATGGTCTAATGTATAATCATACTCTCAAAGGATGTGATTGTGTATTAGTTCATGGAGGGATACATGATGGTGTGGTGGAGGAGTGACTGATCCTAGTGGTTCATATGCCCAAAGGTGATGAATTCACGAAGATTGAAATACTTTATCATAATCGCTATCATGTGGGAGTGTACAATTGCATGTCATGTATTCTGCCCAAAGGTGATCATGTGATTTTGCATGTAACTTTCTGAATGTGTACTTGTGCGTCAAGTTACACAATGCTCACATGATGCTAATTATATACACTACTTGTCTTTCAGTCACATTTTCTATAAACGGTAACTCTGTTACTATTGAGGTTTTTGCTGGTTCAAACTTTAAGAAATGGAGAGAATATTTTCTATTTGCTATGGAGATGGCAGATGTTCATATAGCTCTTACTGCTGATCGACTGGCAGATCTTACTACCGAGAGTACTAAGGCTCAGAAAGCACACTTTACTGCTTGGGAAAAGAGCAATAGAATTTACTTGCTGTCTATAAAGCGTTCCTATCAGGAACACTTGAAAAGTGGTTTGCTTGCAGACTGCGCTGCTAGGCAAATGATGGAAGCTTTGGTGGCTAGAAACCGTGTCTCATCTAATGCTGAGATAGGGACACACTTGCAAACACTATTTACTATGAAGTATGATGGTTCTAGTGGAGTTAGAGATTATATTCTAAGGATGATGGATTTGCAGACAAAGCTTCAGGCTCTTAATGTTGTTATTCCCACTACCTGCATTGTGCATCAAGTTTTAAATGCTCTTCCTCCTGATTTTAGGATTATCAAGGCCAACTATAGTTTTTTTGGTGACCTAGGGAACCCCGTAAGCCAACAGCCGGCGAGCAAACTCTGTGGGAGCGACTGCAGGACCCACCACCACAGTACTCCAAGTAAGAATCCCTAATGACGCCTCTAGGATTCGAACTTCTCCCCTTCGTGAGGGGGAGAGAGCCCGAGCCAACTACGCCGCTACGTGCGGTGGTCAAGGCCAACTATAATTCCCAAGATGAAACCTGGTCAGTTAATGACCTGATTGCGAGGGTAATGGCAGAGGAAGAGAAATTGAAGAAAGATAAAGAGCACCTTGCTCTTTATGCTTCTAGTTTTGGTAGTGACAAAGGTAAGAAGTTGAAAAACTATACCTACAAAGGAAATTCTGAAGCTGCTGGTCCTTCCAACAATAAAGGAAATTCTGAAAGTGCTGGTCCTAACAGTTTGGGTCCTAAGAGAAAATTCCCCAAGAAAGATGGTATTCTTTGCTACTTTTGCAGGGAGAGAAGACATGTAAAGAAACGCTGCAATAAGTTTAAGGCATGGTTGTCTAAGAGAACTAAGAGTGAGCCTAAAGGTAATAATTCTTTGGCATTAATTTATGAATACAATCTATCTGAAGTCCCACCAATTCATGATGGCTAGATAGTGGTGCAACTAATCATGTTACATTTACCATACAGGGGTTCATAAATAGAAGGATGCCAAATCAGGATAAATCAAAACTCATTGTTGGAAATAGCATTGGAGTTTACGTCGAGTTCGTGGGAGATATTATTTTGATTTTAGATTCTGGTTTTAGGATGATGTTGAAAAACACCTTATACTTACCTTCCTTTAGGCGGAATTTAGTTTCTGTGTCTTGTTTGGGCATGTGTGGATACTCTTTTGAGATAAAGAGTAATACTATTTCCATGTTTTATGATTCCAATAAGATTGTGTGTTGCAATTTATCCAATGGGTTATATCATTTGAGTTATTCTCCCAATAACATATACGTTGCTTATTCAGCTGAAAAAGTTATTTCCAAAAGACCTCTACCTAAGGAACAGTCTTATGCATTATGGCATAAACGACTTAGTTACATCTCTAAAGAAAGAGTAGAAAGGCTTATAAATGGCTGAGATTTTGCCTACTCTTAAAGGTGATCTAGAGACTTGCGTAGACTGTTATAGAGGTAAGATGACTAAGATAAAGAAGAAATTCGCCGTACGAAGTTCTAACTTGTTGGAGGTTATTCACACTGATATTAATGGACCATACATGGCTACTTTGTACATAAGTTTTTATTTCATCACATTTATTGATGATTATTCCCGATATGGATACTTATACTTGATTAAAGAAAAGTCCGAGTCTCTTGACAAATTCAAGATTTTTCGGATTGAAGTGGAGAAGCAGTTGGGAAAAGTTATAAAGGTTGTCAGATCTAATCGTGGTGGTGAGTATTTTGATAGGCACGGTGATGCTAGATAACTTAAAGGGCCGTTTGCTAAATATTTGGAGGATTCTGGGATAGTAGGTCAGTTTACTATGCTTGGAAGCCCTGAACAAAATAGCGTAGTTGAAAGGCGCAATCATACTCTTATGGACATGATGAGAAGTATGATTAGTAGGACCAATTTACCTAATTTTTTATGGAGTGAAGCTTTGAAAACAGCTCTTTATATTCTAAATCGTGTTCCTACTAAAGTGGTTCCATTGACTCCTTTTGAGTTATGGACTGGACGTAAATCTAACTTGAATCATCTTAAAGTTTGTGGATGTCCAGTAGAAGTGAAGTTATATAATCCAACATTAAGCAAGTTGGATTCCAAAACTACTCGATGTTACTTTGTATTTTATCCAAATCATTCAAAGGGTATCGATTTTATAACCCTAATCGAGGTATAAGAATTGTGGAACCTCAGACTGCAAAATTTCTGGAATTTGATGTAGTTGAAAAGGGTAGCTGCTCATGGACTATCGAAGATGATAGTATGGTGGGGATTATTGGATCATTGTCTCATCCTGTGCAGACAATTATGGAGCCTCCTGCGCCACAAATTGAGCCTGTTGTGGCTCAAAATCCTATTGTTGAAATAGTTCTTAATGAAATTCTTCAAGCTCCTCAAATTCAGAATGAGGTTGAAGTAGCTCCACTCAGAAGATCAACTAGGGAAAAACATTCAGCTATACCACTCGGATTATGTGGTCTACCTAGGAGAGCATGATTATGATATTGGTTGTATTGTTGATCTAGTAACTTATACGGATGCCATCTCATGTCCTCAATCTAATTTGTGGTTAGATGCGATGAAAGATGAGATACAATTTATGAAACACAATGGTGTTTGGGAGCTTGTAGAATTGCCTGAAGTTTGCAAACAAACCTATTGGTTGCAAATGGGTATTCAAGATTAAAAATGATTCCAAAGGAAAGATTGAAAAGTTTAAAGCCAGAATGGTAGCTAAGGGTTTCACTTAAATAGAAGGAATATATTATGAAGCAACGTTTTCTCCAGTTTCTTCTAAAGATTCCTTTAGAGTGATTTTGGCATTGGTAGCTTATTTTGATATGGAGTTATACCAGATAGATGTTAAAACTGCTTTTCTTAATGGAGACCTTAATGAGGAGGTTTATATAGTGCAACCTGAAGGTTTTGCAACAGATGACTCAGGTAAGCTTGTTTGTAGATTGAAGAAGTCTATTTATGGGCTTAAGCAAGCTTCTAGACAGTGGTATTTAAAGTTTCATAGTCTTGTCACTTCATTTGGATTTATTGAGAATAAAGTAAATCATTGTATATACACCAAGGTTAGTGGGAGGAAATATATTTTTCTCATACTTTATGTGGAAGATATCTTACTTGCTACTAGTGACATTGGTTTACTGCATGAGACCAAGCGAATGTTATCGAAAAATTTTGACATGAAAGACCTTGGTGAGGCGTCTTTTTTTCTTGGCATTGAGATCCATAGGGATTGCTCACGCCGTTCATTGGGCTTATCTCAGAGGGCATATATTGATCGCACTTTGGAAAGATTCAATATGCATGATTGCAAACCATGAATTGCTCATGTTATTAAGGGTGATAAATTGAGTCTTTCACAATGCCCTAATTTAGATTTTGAGAAAGCTCAAATGAAGAATGTACCTTGTGCTAGTGTGTTTGAAAGTATCATGTATACTCAAGTTTGTATTAGACCAAATATTGCTTTTGTAATAGGACTTCTAGGCATATATCAGTCAAATCTAGGACGCGATCATTGGGTTGCTGCCAAGAAGGTTTTAAGGTACTTAAAGAGAACAAAAGATTATATGCTGATTTATAGACATGTTTCGGACTTGCAACTAGCAGGATATTCAATGCTGATTTTGCTGGTTGTTAAGATGATAAGAAGTCAATAACAGGATACATATTTATGTTGGTAGGAGGTGTAGTATCATAGAAAATCAAGAAACAGAAATCCATATATTCTTCTACCATGCAAGCGGAGTTTATAGCGTGTTTTTCAACTATTACTCAAGCTATTTGGCTCCGGAGCCTCATTAGAGAGTTATCAGTTTTTAACTTTGCGGATAGGCCCATATAGTTATATTGTGATAATAACTTTGCGGTGTTATTTATTAATAACAATAGAAGTCTCAAGGGGTCTAAACACATGGAGGTCAAGTTTTTTACTATAAAAGAATCAGTGCAGAATGGTGACGTTGCTGTAGATTATATTCCTACAGATGATATGGTAGCAGATCTACTAACTAAAGGCCTACGCTCGTGTGTACTTGATCGACATGTCATAAGCATGAGCCTAGGAGCATCTTGGGATTTTTTTTTTTTTTTTTTTTTAGTGGGAGCTGTGTTTTATTTTTCTTGAATAAAGTTCACATCTGTTTTTGTTACATTTACCTTGAGTAAAGGCTGGGGGCATCCGATTATTAGCCTTATGCATATGTCTTGTTATACATAAAGAAAGGTTAACCGTAAGGACAAGACATATGTGGGTTCATTGGAACCATAAAGACATTCTCTAGTGACATAAGTTTTTTGTGACGCTTAAGGTAAGAGAATTGTGACTAACAGATGAGATCTTTTTTATGAGAGATGTTATCGATTTGCACACTACTATATTGAATCCATGTCAATAAAGTTAAAAGCACTTGTAACTATAGAAGGCTCTACATGTATACATACAGTTACCACCATGATTCAGTGTTTGAGACTTTGTGGGATATGATTGAGTATTAAGAATTATTTCTAGACCAAAGTGTGTACATATAGTACGATTTCAATTAGTATAGTCCAAGTAAGAGAATGTTAGAGTTTTCCTAATGTGGACTACATTTATTGATATTGTAATTTACCATTTAATGTTTACCATTTTACGGGGTTTGGTCTAAGGTGAGATAAAAGGTTTCTTAATTAGTCTAATATGGGCTGGCTAGTGTGGGCCGAGTTGAGCCTAGGTCGTAATAAGAGGGACTAGCTGGAAACTCTATAAATAGTGCTCAAGTCTCTCCTCTAACCCTAATTCTCACATATCCTCACATAAGGAGCATTTTCCTAACGCTAAAAAGTGAGGGAGTCGTCTCATTGAGCCAGTGATACGAAGGGCAATAGAGGAGAAGGAATTGCGCGTGAAACATTGTGTTTCTGCTTCCGCTTCAAGAACAATGGATCTCAAAACAGGTGCGTTAATCCTTTTACTCAATCTTGTATGTTCTTGTTCTAGTTATGGAGATCTTGGGGTTGCGCAATTTGCGTCTTACACTTTGTTCTTTCATGAAAAACTGGATTTGCTGCCAACTTAAGTGCAGCGTCATTATCACAGAACAATTCACTTGGTCCACTAACCTGTATTCCCAAATCAGAAAGAAGTCCTTGTATCCAGACTATCTCACAGGTAGTCTTTGCCATAGCTCAGTATTCTGATTTGGCTGACGACAACAACACGGTAGACTGCTTCTTTGTTTTCCACGAAATCAATGACTTTCCCAGTTTAATACAAAAACCAGTGATGAATCTTCTAGTCATCGGGTAAGTAGCATAATCAGTGTCACAAAAAGCTGTCATCCCCATATTGCATTCACAAGATAGAAAAATACTGAGCCCTGGACACCCCTTCAGATGTCTTACGACTTTCAAGGCTACATTCATGTGTGACTCTTATGGCATATGCTTGAATCGGCTAAGTATTTGCACAGCATAACATATATCAGGTCTTGTCATGGTAAGATATGTCAACTTTCCGACAAGCCGTTGATACTCTAATGGATCTTTAAGCAATCGATCCTTGTTTGATGAAGAAGAATTGAGGTCATACTCACGTGTTGTCAACTTGACATTCTATTTAATGGGAATTACTGCTGGCTTACAACCTAATAACCCTACTTCAGAAATAATTTCCAAGATAAATTTTCTCTGGCTGAGAGAAATTCCTTTATCTGTTCTAGCAATTTCAATGCCAAGAAAGTATTTGGGAGATCCTTGAATCTTCCTTGAATCTTGCAACATGAGAATCATTATTTCCCATAATCAATATGTCATCAACATATATCAGTAAATAGATCAATGATCTTCCTACATTTCATGTGAATAGAGCATAATCATGCTTGGAATGCTGAAAACCTGCATTGGTTAATGCAGCAGTAAACTTGGCATACTATTGTCTAGATGCCTGTTTTAATCCATACAAGGATTTGCGAAGACGACATACCCGATACTCCCCCTGTCTGCATAATCCTTGAGGAAGATCCATGTAGATTTCTTCATCCAAGTGTCCATGAAGGAAGGCGTTGTGGACGTCCATCTGATGTATGGACCAATTTCGTATTGCTACAACAGATAAAAAGACCGAACGGTAACTTCCTTCGCGACTGGAGAGAATGTCTTGTGATAATTGAAACTTTCTCGCTGGGTGAAGCCTTTGGCTACCAACCTAGCCTTGTAACGTTCTATGGAACCATCTGATTTGAACTTTATCTTGTACACCCATTTACATCCGAGCGGTTTTCTATCCTGTGGTAAGGAAACAACATCCCAAGTATGATTCTCCATGAGTGCAGTAAGTTCAGACTCCATTGCATGCCGCCATTTGAGATCTTTTGTTGCTTCAGTGAATGAAGATGTCTCATGTTCTTCTAAAATTCTACTGATACAGCACATTCGTTCTGCCGACAACTGATTGAAGGAAACATAGGATGAAACAGGATATTGTGTACCTTAAGAGTTTGCAGCAGAACATATATAGTCTTTAGTCCACGTAGGTGGGCGAGTCTGTCTTCCCCAATGATAAGGTACCTCATCTATATTTTCTGAGGCCTGGGATACTCCAGTAGCCATTTCTGTTACGTTTACTATTGAGGAAGATGAAGGAACTTCCTCAGTTGAGTTGGATAATTCCATCTCCGAATTTGTGAATTCCACTGGTGCTGGAGTGAGATAGGGTTGAGGCGCCATAAGAAAACTAGGTGCAAAGGATAAATCTTCATCAGATAGGAAAAATCGATTGTTTTCTGGTAAAGTGTCTTGTGATGAAAAGAGCTTCTCTTGGAAAGGGAACATCTCTTCATGGAAAATAACATCTCTGCTGGTAAAGAAATGCCCTGTAGAAAACTCCATGACACGACAACCCTTCTGAAGAGGAGGGTATCCCATAAAAACACATTGTGTTGCATGAGGACTCATTTTATCTCGAGGACCAACATTAGTTGCATAATATAAACAACCAAATACTCGAAGATGCCTATTATCTGGTTGTTTGTTGTAAAGCATCTCAAATGGAGTTTTACCATGAAGGATTCAACTTGGCATGCGATTAATAAGATAAGTGGCTGTGACCACACAGTCTCCCTAATATTCTTTAGGAACTAAGGCTTGGTATTTGAGTGCACGCGCTACTTCCAAGAGATGTCTATGTTTTCTTTCAACTACTCCATTTTGTTGTGGAGTATAAGTATAGGAATTTTTATGAAGTATCCCATAAGTAGAAAATAATGTTATGCAATCAGATGAAAAAAATTCTCGCCCATTATCAGTACGAATTCGATGTATAGATTTATCAAATTGATTCCTAATTAAGGAAAGAAAATTCGATAAGTGAGTGAATGTTTGACCCTTTGATTGCATAAGATATAGCCAAGTGGCACAACTATTGTAAGAAAGTAGCGAGATCCATCACGATGAGGAGTATGATGGGACCCCAGATGTCCATGTGAAGGAAAGAAAAAGAATTTTGGGCTCGAGATGTACTAATTGGAAAGGACTCTTGAGTTTGTTTAGCTAAAGGACATATGAAGCATTTTGGATGAGGAAATTTAGCACTATGACCCAATCGTTGATGTAAAAGGAAATCTTTATTATAACTGACTGCATTACAATAAATGCTTTTATTCAATAACTCTAAATCTCTTGGAGAATTGATCCAAAAATAAAGTCCTTGTGCCTCATTACCCAAGCCCATCACTCTATCAGTCAAAAGGTCCTGAAAGACACAATTTTTGAAATTGAATATGGCTTTACAGGAATTGTCCATACATATTTTGGAGAATGAAAGAAGATTAAACTCAAAATCTGGAATATATAGGACATTTTTAAGGACAAGGTTCTGACCAAGATGTACGGTATTGATTTTGGTAACGTTTGTAACGTTCCCATTTGGAAGACGTACCGTAACAGGAGATTTTGTGTTTTTATGGACATGGGAAAATAAGTAATCATTACAAACTATGTGGTCACTAGCGCCTGAATCTATAATCCATGCATTAATAGATCATGAATTCCTTTCATGAATAAAAGTACCTGAGAATCCTGCATGACTGTCACTAGTCTTGAGTTGCCTCAAAGCTTGCACAATATTTTCATACTATTCTTGAGCGATAGTCTGTTGAGATGTTCCACCACTTTTTTGTGCAGAGATCTGATAGACTGAAGACTCCTTTTCCCTTTTACTATTGGGTCTTCCACGTAATTTCCAACATGTATCGACAGTGTGATGTGACGATTGTAATAATCACAATATTTATTTTTAATTCTGGAATTTTGCCCACTAACCTTGCTTGTTGACGTGGCATTCTGTGCGCGTAGGATGGTCTGTAAACTGGAACTGACATGGCAAAATGCCCATTGTCAAATTCACCCAAATAACTCATTAATCTATAGCAGTTAGATCCAGCGTGACGATCCTAGCCGTTTACGTCGAAGAATTGATCCAAGCCGTCAAATCCAACGCTTCTCCCTCAGCCGTTAGATAAGCGCTTTTATCCGAACTGTTCAATCCAACACGATGATCCCAGCCGTCCATCCGTGAAGACCTAGGGTTTTCTCCATCTCTTCTCGACGCCGTAGCCATGAACCCTTTTCCTCTCGGTTGTCCTTCGGCTCCGAGAGTTCCATCCGTTCTAGTGATGGTCTGCGTCGAAACGAAGCCCAATGGAAACATCGTGAAGCTCGCTCCTTCACCAATTCGAGCATGTTTAGTCGCAGTGGCCCTCTGGTTCTCCTCTTGCGTAGCCAACTAGAAGATCCGACCAAGAGGTGGTTGAGGATCCATCGCAAGAATCTGTGATCAAAAGGCGGCGTATGAGTCATTCAAGGTAAGCAGGAATCTGGTAGCTTTTTCTTTCTCCCCGATTGCGTGGTATTGCTGAAGGGTGGCCTTCGGCCACTCCAATTTGTCTTCAGCTACTTGATTTCGTTCCACAAAGTCGATAATCGATTGAAATAGAGGGTAACCGAGAGGTTCCCCTGTTTTAGCTCGGCTAGGGTTTGTGTCAACTAGAAAAGTCTCGCCCTATCCGACTTCCCATACATCTCTTGTATGTTATCCTAGTATTTCTTCGAGTCCTTAGTCGGATGAAGACCGGTAGCGACATCAAGCACCAAGCAGTTTCCAATCCAGGTTCGCACTAGTTGATTGCAGCGCCTCTAGTGTCTCTGTAGTCGTTCATCCGTCGGGCAAGGTATAGTTCCTTCAATAAAACCTTCTTTCATCTTGGTGATGAGTGCTCGTCGGAAATCGCGAGCCCAAGAGTGAAAATTTGCCAGTTCGGTAAGCTGTTGGGTGATCAGCCGTAACTCTAGCCCATTCGCCAGCGATGTGTAGAGCGGATCTCCAAGTTCCAGCCTACCACCATTGAACAGGAACATGTAAGGCAATGAATATGGAATCAAGTAGGGTTTGACTCCCTGACCCGACATGAGTCCGGGTCTATGACCCGCAGTCGTCGAGTCGAGTTGGTCCCATAGGGATACTAGGCCCATGGTTGTCCAGGCCCAGTGGCCCATTACGTGGGGTACCATGGGCTTGGAGGCCAGTACGGTGGCCCTAGAATGTGTGCTGGAGTAGGGGCAGAAAGCAGCAACGTTGGCAAGAATGATGTTGGTCAACTGCTCTTCTCCAGTCGATCCATCTTGATTGGAGGATGATGAAATTTCTGGTGGTGTATCCTCAACGTTCTTGTCTTTTGCCATGGTACAAAAGATGAATTCCTAATCGCTTTGCTAATTTGTTTTACAGGAAGAGGTCCTCAGCAACAAATCGGAGAGAAGCGATGGCAATTCACAAGCTTGCGGAAGCTAGGGCAGGAAGCAATGCTCTAATACCATGACAAAAAGGAAGAATCTCATAAGGGAAGAAGTGTTTTTTGTATTAATCTTGTATGCTATTACATTGTACATTTATAATGTAAGCATGAGAAAAGTAAAATAGGAAAAACAATGTACAAAGATTACAATTTCCTATTTACTAAGATCTACTAGAATCAATTACAAACAATATCAATTCTAAGATATTCCAACAAGACGGGACACAACTTGCACAAAAATAAGCCCAAATCACAACATATGGCCATAAGCCCTAACCACAACAATGTAAACTCGGAATGGATGAAAAAAAAGCGTGTAGAACAACAACAAAACACATCTAGCAACGACAGACACCTATAATGAACAAAGATTCAGAGATAGTAGTGCAGGCTTCACTTAGGTATTTATACAAACAGTCTGCGAGCATTATTGAATGTTTAGATTTCCGACTCAACCGAGACTTGAAATGGGATGGGGATTCTCCATAAACGACCAGAGCTCATGCAAACGAGTCGTCCATGAGCTCCGGTCCGACACCCTACAAAAACGGAGCACACATGATCGGAGAAAACCTACCTGGTTTGGTTTAGTGGGGGTATTGTGGTGGATAGCAATTGATTGATGAACCACCGACGACGGCAGATCACTCTCTTGGGCTCACGCTCTTGTTGCTCCCTCTCGGCCTAAACCTAGACTTCGATCACCGCGGAAGAGGAGGCCGTGGGCTCGCGTGTCTTGGCTAGAGGTCGTTGGCTTGCGACAGGGATGGTCAGGTAATGCTCAATTGAGAATGAAGCTCGGCTCCGTGTCTCACTTTCTCTCCATCCCTTCCTCTACTCACTCTCTAGTTCGTTCTCTCTTCTTGCGGTCGCCTACTCTCCTTTCCCTCCCCCTTCCCCCCGTTCTCTCCTTCTCTTTGCCCCTGCTCTGCTTGCTTTGCTCTCTTTTGCTCTACTGCTACCCTCACGTAGCTGCTGTGCTTTTTTGCTTTTGTTGTAGGTTCGCGCGCGAAGATGACATGGAGGAAGGATACAATTGGGGTGCGGGTTGGGACAAAGGGAGAGGGAAGTTGGGCCGGGCTGCGCAAGGAAGGAAAAGAAAAGGCGGGCCAGGCCAAGGTCGGATCCGACCCGACCCGACCCCTTCCACGTTTTTTTTTTTTTTAAAATTAATTAATTAGTTATTTTTTAATTTTTTTAATTTTTTTTATATGTACTTGAAAATACAAATTAGGTGTCAACAAGGCCTGTCTCTAATTAAACTCTAATGGGCTAAATTTGACTAATTAAAGCTCAATAAATGCCCTTGCCTCCCTCCTAAAAGCTCCCTGGGGCATCCACTTATGGATTTAGGCCACCATTATTCTCATCATGGACTCAGTCGAATTTAGTTATTTTTAGGGACTCAATCCATATATCTTAGTTAAGTACAGAACCATTCACAGCTGGTCTAATTAAAATGCTATTAATGAACTAACCTGGATGCAAGATGCTCCTAATTCCGAATGCAATTTTATTTATTCATTTTTGTTTAGGAGGTCCGTAATTTTCTATGCAATGAATTCCTAAGTGATTAACCAAAATTTAGGTATCAATAGTTGGGAGGACTATATTGGAATTTCTTAAAAAAATTTAAAACTAAATTGACAATTAAAAATTTTAAAATTAAATTGATATTTATACAATACATTTAAAACTGAATGGAAAATTTTCCCAATCACTTGCGAGACTTGTCATGCAGCATCACTCTTCATGTTATTCAACGAGAAGCTTTCTTTAAGGTCTCTAAATTTGACCTACTCTGGCAGGCCATGAAATCCCAAGGACCCATCTTCATTAATGCTGAAATTAGTTTTGCCCACCAGATTTATCGTGACGTATCCCTATGGCGTAATATCTTCCAATTGGGACAGGACAAGTGCATTGATAACACGTATCATCCTAAATTTATGAATAAGATTAAGATAGATAACCTCAAGTTGACAACACAGCATTCCCTCCTCGTACGTATTTCCAAAGGAAGAAAATCAACGGTCCGCCTAATAGTGAAAGGATCCCTAGCTACTAGCTAGGGGACTTATTGCAAACAAATGTTATACACAAGTACGATATTAACACTTTATTTCTAAAGTTTCTTGCACGAAATACACAACAAATTACAAGATACGGAAATTGACATTGGCCAGCTTTCCTGGCTCGAATACGTAAAAGCACAACCCCTGTTTATACATGCATCGTATTGGATTTTCCCAGTTTGTCAAGAGTAGGACCAAGCATATGTCTTGACCGCATAATTTTCTCGTATATTTGGCTTGGAAATTCATTTTCTTTATCCTTATCTGGAGCAACGATTTCTCTTTATATTCCCGCTTCGCACTCAGGCGGGACCATCGGGTACCTCGATCGATCAGCGCAGTAATCGTAAATCATGTGGTTCATTCGGACCCATCTGTATCGCCTCGCCTCCATCGCGTTCAGCTGCTGGTACGAAGCGCCTTCCCACCAGTTCCTAGGGTTCGAGGCGCAATTCGCAGGCCCAGGGACTGTGCAGCCCTCGATGTCGAAGTCCTTGTAGTACGCGTAGAATGGGGCCTTGGACCAGTCAATCTTCTCAAGCCCTCCTCTTGTGGCCCAGTCATCTGCTTCCCACAAGGTCGAGTAGACTCCCATGGGCTGGTTTGTTGGATATGGCACTCTCTTGGCCTCATTGTTCTTGTACACTCTTATGGGCACATCATCTACATAGAATCTGCAATAAAATCCAAAAGAGGAGTTAATCCTTTATACTCCAGTAGATCCTTTTTCAATCGGAAATGGACATGAAGACCAGAAAAAGCCTCAACAAGTCTACAAAAGCAGCCCCGAAAGTCCATACTGACTACTGAGCATGCAGTAATTTCCGGAATATTATTAGATAGGGCTCACAACTGACGCTCCACAGTAGACTTTAGGTCACTCCATTGAAAGCTTGTCAGAAAGCATTTGGACATCTTACACGACGTGGCGGTGGTTCCAGAGGATGGAATAGGTGTGGAAGTCCGCGGCCGGGTCGAACCAGAGGTTGACCCTCTGCTCTCGGTCGCCCTTCCCGTGAGCGTACACGTTGGTCTGGACCGTGTAGGGTTGGCCGGTTCGATTCCCCAAGAACTCGAAGTCCAGCTCGTCCCGTACGTTGTCCGTGTTCGAGTTCATCTGTCGGCAGAGCCAAACACACCCCGTTCACGCAACAAGTCAGTCTGGGAATCACAGCTCACGCTAAAAGAGAGAGAGAGAGAGAGAGAGAGAGAGAGAGAGAGAGAGAGAGTTTGGTTTATGTCTAGAGGCAAAACACATACATAAAAGGCGGTGACGGTTCCGGCAGAGTCTCCAGGGACGAGCTTGATCTTCATGCTCACACGTCCAAACAAGTACTGGCGTTTCGAAGCAAATCCACATCCTGCAACATGTATTATTTGAAGTTCAGCGCCTTCAGTCAACCACTGATTAAAACATTTTTGCTCCTCTCTCTGTTTCGATCACGTTCTTTGATCTTACATAAGCTTCTTTAAATATATGGCGGTACTTTTTCTATGGTATCATAGAATATTCGAACTATTCATTTTGATTATTTCTAATTAATGAATACAACCCGTACGTAATTCGGCACAACGAAATTTACATTCCCTTGATGTGCCGACATCTTTGTTTGAACTGAATTTCGCGCAACATTAATGGAATGTAACAACCACGAATGTTCCATCAATATGCCTCGCCCATTCTTGTTTTTATTTGTATGGTAACGTACTCATTGGTGGAAACATGTGCTTGACGGGCCACTTGATAGGAAAACGACGACGATTTCGCTTAATTTCCTCGTTTCAAATATGCAGCGAGGACAATAGTAGACTTTCATGCACGGGACTTGGTCAAGTTGAGCATAGCGTGTATATACATAGATATGCTACCTGAATTTTGGTCCAGAATGAGTTGAATGGCCTCTCCTCCATTGATTTGCCTGATGTGAGAATCCGCCCAAGTAACACGGAAGTCTTGGAGAAAAGTCGCCGGTCGACCCAAGACCGAGACCAGAGGAGAGCATGCCAGAACGCAGAAGGTAGCTACTAGCATCACGAGATCGAGAGGTCGCCGAGGATACATGGCTGAAGCCAGGGAGAAGATAAAGACAGGAGAGGGAGTAACTCAAGTTGATCGAGTGTGACATAAAAGAGAGAAGCTGGGTTGCCTTATATATAGAGCGTTAGCAATTGGGAAGAGAAGGGAGAGAGCTGTGGGGGAGTGAAAGGGATTGATTAGGGCATTCAAATGGAAAACGCCATTACCACCCTTTGTTTTCGATCCAGCTAATGGCAAGCCGTCACTTGGACCCACAATCTCTCCCTTTCGCACGTGCACACATAAATTGCATTCCAATTTAATTTTCTTCGACCTGACTTTGGAAGGTATAATTAAATTAACCGGAGTCCCAACCGTTCTCCTTAATGATAAAGTTCACTTTATTCAAATAAATAAGTGCACCAAAAGTTCTAAATATGTGACCAAATCTTAAATTTAATCAAATAGGTATAATTAGGTTCCTCTGTTAATTCCGTGAAATTTTTTTAACTGAAAATGTCAACTTATCTTTTTATATTACTTTGTTAAGACATGTGATTTTGATGTGACATTGATTATTAATTTTTTTAACAGGGATGCGCAGATAAGCGTCTTCTTCTTCCTCAGAGCTTAAGGGACCATGGTTGCCAGGAGCTTCCAGATCAAATGGCCATGAAAGTGAGCTTTGACCTCGATCTCATGGGCCACTTGAGCTCGGGCGGCCATGGCCCGATCTAGCCCTTGGCCTCTCGAGCTAAAAGCTCGTGGCCATGGCCAGATCTTTGTAAGGGTTGCATGCTTTTAAGGAGGCAATGAAACTGAGGGAAACGAAGGATCTCCGAAGTTGGAATCGTACTCAGTTTGGGAAAGTTAACCAAAATATCATATTTTTGCTGATTCGAATCGATCAAAACTCCAGCAATCAACGGTGACCGAGACAAACATTTTAGAACAGAGGGAGCTGCATGCCTCTCTGATCGAGGAATAATTAAGACTGGCATGTGATTCCTAGAGGGGGGACAGACATGTGAAATTTTTTCTAAGTCTCAACTTTGTACAGGCCTGAAAAAATCAGATTCGATATCTGGAAACCTATGAAGGCCAGCAAATTCTCAATAGACTTGCATGCTTCATAGGCTTCTCATCCTCCAAATTATCACTCGAGAGAGAGAGAGAGAGAGAGAGAGAGAGGGATTACGTGACTGCCTTGGTCTCCTGCATTTAATTAATGAAACGGCATGACGTGCCCTGCACTCAACTGTTAGCTCGTGTGTGCGTTGGCATAGGACTGTCTCCAGATTCGCTACGGGTGGATGTTACAACATTATCATGAGCTTTAATTGCGTGGTCCAAATTTTTTAAGTGATATTTTGAGGGAATTAAAATAAAATGCTTGTTCTTTTCAGTGCTCTTTTCCTTCCTTTGCATAAAACAGACATTATGACTCCGGAGCCAGAATTCTAACGAGTGAGGCGAAAGAGAAAAGGGATAATGATATAAATAATCTTTCAATTTTAATTCAATATGTAATGTATTCATTCAACTTTTTAATTTGTTTAATACGGTCTTTAAACTTTAGTCTAATGTTCAATAAGGTCTCTGAATTTTTAATTTGCTCAATGTACTTCTTAAACTTTTCATACATGTTTAATATAGTCCCTTCATTAATTCAAGATCATGGGCAACTTTTTATATAGTTCAATGAATAAATTGAACATGTACCAAAAGTTTAGTGACTACATTAACAAATTAAAAGTTCAAGGACCACATTGAATTTTGAGCTAAAGTTTAAGGATCACATTAAACATATTGAAAGTTTAAGGATCAATTGCACATTAGACCAAAGTTCAAGGACCATTTGTATCAATTTCCTAAGAGAAAATTATGAAAGAAGTCTTAAACTTATTACACTTGTATCAATTTAGTTCTAAATCTTTTAACTTAATCAATTTCATTTTAAACTTTTTCAGAATTCGCTAATGTAATCCATCACCTATGGTCGGTCTTTAGCCATTTGTGAAAAGGAAAAAAAAAAAAAAAAAAAGAAAAATTTGAAATTTTTTTAAAATAATTCATGTCAACATAGCCTGCATCGAGTAGAACAATCAGTGCTAACTATATCGACATGTCAGCATTTTTCTATCAAAATTTGCCTAAAGGGCAATAATAGTAAATTGTTAAAATGTTTAGGGTTGAATTAATACAATTAAAAGGTTTAAAACTAAATTGATACAAATGCAATTTGTGGTAATTTTTTGAGGGAGAAATGTTCATGTACGTGACTTAAAAGGTCCAATTAAATATGTAATATTATAACATATAGGAAAGAATGCTGTACAATAAATCAGTATACATTAAAGGTCAAACAATGAGAGTTGTTTTTGTTTTTAGCTGAGATAAAATTACTGAAGAATTTACCAAAAAAAAAAATTGAAGAGTACTGTTGATATAATTTTAGTTAATGGTATGTTTTAAGTTTCTTTATGAAGTTTCAGCAAAGAAAGCCAAAGCTAATAATTATACTAATATTTCATTTAAAATAAGAATCTAGTTTATGAAAGGTCATCTTCTTCTTAGTACAAATTATAAATGGTCATATTAATGTTGTCTATCTAATAATCAATACAATAAAGTAGTTAAGAGAATTTGTTTTTATAGCCGGGTAAAATGTAAAGAAAAATAGTAACGAACGAATTAAAGAAAATAAAAAAGAAAAAAACGATATCCAACATAAAATTCTAAACGTTAGACTCAACCACCCCCTTGAACTTTAAGAGGGAAAGTGTATTCCCAGACCCTAAACAAGTAATATTTCAACTTTCAGGCTTACTATAATAAGTTAAACGGAACATAAAGGTGGCGGCGGCGGCCCCTACTTCTCCTTTTAGCTCCGCGCCATCTCAAAATTTAAGAAAATATAAATGTAGGAGATGTTCGTGATTATAATTCATTGATTTTCGCTCATAAAGTATCCTGTCTTTAATCCTTTTGTTATATGTTCCCTAATTTTGAAGAGATTAGTTGGATTTAATGAAGTTTAGAAATTTCCCACTGGATGAAAAAAACCAAAATACTCTATCACGTAATTTTCAAATCGAATTGGTTATCCATAGTGACAATTCTCAAATGTCAACCATAATAGGAAAATTGCCAGAACTTCAAAGAGGGAAAAAGGGGTTTAATCACGAAGATGACGTTTTATCTAATCCGAAAGCAGCCCAGAACTTCAAGCATGAACATATATCATCATCCAGTCTCCTACTTTGGGGGACAGCGTAATGCAAAACTTTTAGGATAATGCTGTAGATCTTGAAATATATATTACGTAATGTCATATCATGAATCTCCCTTGCGCCTACCCTGACCTTGGTTATCACACACCCAGCAGGACATCCTGTTCTCTCTCTCTCTCTCTCTCTCTCTCTCTCTCTCTCTCTCTCTCTCTCTCTCTATTTGCTGCTCAGCTAACCCTGGAGTTAAGGCTCTTCAATTATGAGTGCCCACTGCTCAATTATACCTGTGAACAACCAGGAGAAATTGATTGATATTGAGGGCGAAATTGGCTGACACTCCCAACATGGGACCATTTTATAATCCGGTCACTGGTGATTAAGGGTGGTCTTGTAAAGCCAGCTTCTCATTGATGGGACCTGTGTAGACTTCAATGTCTTCTTTAGACATTGTAAAAATGGGAAAGTCACTTTGAGGATTATCTCATGTTTGTAGGAGATAATGCTTGAGCTTTTTAAATTCCATTCAGAATTCTAGTTGGTTTGAAGTTCATCTCAAAAGCCTAAATCAATAAATAGAGAGAAACCACATGTACATGGAGTGCTTTATAATTATATATCTAAGCAGGTGTGGGGTTGTAATGAATACTCTTCGAATATAAGTCGGTCCTTCACACATGCATATTTTTTTTTTTTTTTTTTTTTTTGTAGAATAGGCTATCATCTACTATTTCATGTGAGCAAATTGTAAACCACAAAGAGCAATGAGCATGAGAGAGAATCCTAAGACTTGAACCTTTTAGTTGTAAAGTGGGTGCATTAGTAGTTTTCTATATTCCAAAATGAATAGTACAAGATGCGTTATAGACAGAACAAGGTGACTATCTAAGATAACAAGATACGTAGACTCTTCTATCCTGATTTGTAGTATCAATTTTAGTTTGTTTTCTCTGAATATTTTTCTAACACAATTAATCAAGGATATCCATCAAGGAAAATATACACGATCAAGGGAAATGTTCTCAGTACAGTTTGTTACAATATGAGCACACAATACCTCAAGCAATTTGTTGAGGAGGTTCACTCCCTCGTTCCTGAACCTTGAGAAAGGGTTAGCATTGCACAGCAATAACCCCATAAGCGAGATGAAGTAGAGAGCGTGTGAGAGGAGGATTTGAAAAGTCCTAATGGACACAGATGCCAAGTGGACTTCATGTCGCCTATTCTAATTTATTCTTGCTCGCATCAATGCTAAAGAGAGGTAAACCGACAAACATTCCATGGTAAATGCCATTTATTAATAACTTCAAGAAATTTTCCCCTGCTTCCTTTAGCAGCGGAAATGCAGACATCATTATTTTGAAAGAATAAAATTATGCATCATCACAATTCTTTCTAAAAATGGCCGACATTGTATAAGAGTAATTGGTTGAGGGTGAAAATTTCACTTTCGTTATACAAAAGATGTATCGATAGACGTTACCAAAAAAAAAAAAGATGTATCGATACAAATTGAAGAAATATCTTCTCCATGTGGACGATAGGAGAGATCGATTTCCAATTTGACTCGAACTTCCTCTCCTGACCTTAACCTTGGCCAAAATGCCTGCGAAGGGAATATTTATTGTAGGACCAACAAGATGAGGTCTCAATTGACGAAGAAACCAACGTCTATCTGGCTGAGAATTGAAGGGAAGAGACGTAAGAGCCGAAAGCAAAAGGACAAACGGATCACTTTTGGGTTCAATGATAGAGAAAGAAGAATCTTTCTATTAACCAACCGTTGTCAGCCACGTGGCGCTACTCAGTTCAGCCAGGAAACTTCCCACGTTCTTATTGGTTTTTCGTACCCTAACAGCAGAACCAAGCCTAATTTCAGTCCACGTGGAGAAAATCATTTGGCTGGAGAGACCACGCTGGAAAGTGACAACTACTATACATTCAATAATCATAGGACCCATTTCGAGATATCGAGAAAGTTCTCAAAAACATTTGTGGATCAAGTCCGCGGGGTACTTCTGCAATCTGGAAAGACCATTTGTTTGGGATGTAGCCATCATAAAAGATGAATTTTGATCATATTTTAAGTTTACTTTCATGTATTTGTACATCACAAGACTTTGTGTTAGCATAACAATAAAATCTATGTCAATACTATCGTCTGACAATTGAAGATTGGTTCATGAACATGAGTCGGATGCATGCATATCATTCTTTCATAATATGTTAAAAATTTATGTATCGCATTTACATATTCCATATGGAACTTGAAACTTACTCATTAATATAAGGCTTAATAAAAAAAAATCCAAAACCAAAGTATACCTTTAACAAATTTACCCCCGATCGACCATAAAAACCATAAACTAGTAAATTTATGATAAATATACCCTTCACTAAATTGAATTAATACCACAAAAAAATAACAAGAATTATAAACTGTGACAAACGGAGCATAATATCCCAAATTGGTATACCAGTCAACCTGTCACATGTTATTTAACTTAATAATTTGATAATAAAATTTAACAAAAACTAACGGAGGATAAATTTATCACAAGTATACCAGTTTGGGGTAAATTCGTCAAAAGTATACCGGTTTGGAGTTTTTGGTAATCAAAAAGATAGTTTGGGGTAAATTTATTACAAGTGTATCAATTTGGGTTTTTCGAAATATTAACCCTTAGTATAAATTCATCATTTTTTAAAGCCTTAAACTTACCCTATCACAGCTTTCAAGGTCCAAAAGGTTTTTTTTTTTTTTTTTTTCATTATTAGTTAAGCAAAACAAAAGTAAATACAACAATAGAAATTAAAGCTTGTAATTTGTCAATGGCAATAATCCATAAAAGATGAACACGTCAAATAAAATAAATAAGAAAATGTTCGAAACACATAAATTATAGAATTTCAATCCTCATTCACCTAAAAAATTATAGTTCTAAATTCTAACCACTTAAAGTCAAAAGAAACAACAATTATTATAAATCACTTAATAATAGTTTTAATTACTATTAACTAAGCTAAAATAATAATTAGAAAACCTCACTATATATATTTGTTTCCTTCAACTAGTGAACTTTGTTTACCAATGATAATTTTCTTATTAAAACAATCCATATCTAACAAAAGAAAAAGAAAAAGAGATTAAATAAAACATTCACTCATTAGATATCTAAAATAAATTACAATATATAGAAATATAAAACATCAATTTAGGTTCCTACTTAGGAGAAAAGTTAGAGACTTTACTTTAGGTTCCCAGTCCGATTCCAATTTCCGATTCTAGTTTGGTTTGTATGGGAACCGAGAACGGGTGGACGGGTGGCTCCTATAAAAGTGGAATTGAGAACTGACACATCTCTCCCTAAAACCTCAAATTTGCCCAGTTCCCATCGGTACGGTTTTGGTTTAAGTTCGATCCTAGAACCATGCTCACTCCTATTATGAACCATTTGTGTCATTATTCCAAAATAAAAAATATATAACAAGGGGGTGGGGGGGATGGATGTGATTTATGTTGAAATATAAATGTATTTTGATAATGTGAAAGTACATTAATGGTGTGACTTGAATATGAGCATTTAATTATTAGATGGAGAATTTGGATCATCTAAGTTTATATGGACTCTTCACTAGATTTTTTTTTTTTTGGTGCAAGAGGAACCGGGGTGACATGTAAGTGGGAGGACCCACCACCCCGGAGTCACACTTAAGTCCACCAGCGACTACGCTGGGATTTGAACTCATCTTCTTCGTGAGAGAGATGGAAGCCCAAGTCAACACAGCCACCACGTGCGGTGATTCTCTTCACTAGATTTTTGACATACGTAAATTCTAGCAATTGTTAAAATGCCAGCTCTCTCTCTCTCTCTCTCTCTCTCTCTCTCTCTCTCTGACACAGAGCCTTGCATATTCATTCCTCCCAACAGCGATGAATTCCACATCTAGAAAATCGCCGGAGCATGAAGAGGGAGAAGACTGACAAAGGAGAGTGATGGTGATCAAGGAGAAGTTGCAGCTAGCTACTTCGATAAAAACAGGAAGTTCTCGTTGTTCAGATTGGCCATGTGTGCATGGTAGGGAAGAGTGATAAGGATCCTCTACCCCGTTTAATTGCCTCCACGGTTATTTCTAAATGAATAGGATAAATTTTATTTGGTCACCGAAGCTCCTTAAGGACTTGCTTGATGACCCACTTAAGTTTTAAGAATTGAAAATTCAGCATTTAGATTAAACTTCTTTGATACTCTTAATTAGAATTAACTTCAAAGACTCATTTAAGTTAAAAATTCATTTTAATTTAGTAAGTGAAGGTTAATTTAATGCATTTAGATGAATATTTGTTTCTATTGATGGCAACTAGAATCTTTCCAGATATATTGCTAAACCTATCTATAATGATTATTACTATTTTTGGTAACAATAAATAGTATTTAGCTACCAATTTCTAATTTTTCTCAAACAATTTGTTATTTTAATTTTCAGTACCGGATGACAATCAACACTTACAATTCATCACTTAAATTTTTACCGTTTACTTTTCAATTTTGTTATACAAGCTCTAAGTTTGGGTAGTCCAATAATAACCCAAAATGTTTACACGGGTGTTGGTATGTCCTCTATTTAAGGAGAGTATTCAAGGTATATCTCCATCCTTAGAAAATTTACTTCTCGACTAAGTGATATAACCATCATAAATTCATAATAGTAACTAAAATAAAATTAACACTGCTTTGATCATCGGACGGGTTTCAAAAAGAGCCTTAAGATCAAGCCTAAAATTTTTGCCTATGTCCGCCACTCATAAATAGCTGAAAATATGTTTAGGTTGAATCGAGCTTGGCCCGGTCTTGACCATGTTGAGCCGAGCTCTCTCGCTCAATGGTCTTTTCCAAGTCCGTCCAAAGTGTCCTTTGGTCCCCTTTTTCCTGATTTTGTCATTATTCTATTTTCTTCTCCACTCTTGCTTTTCGTCGGTGACCTAATTTCGCTGCCGACCGACCTTCCTCCAGCCACCCAGCTAGTTTTGGGCCCCAACAGTCGACCTCTACCACTACCATCGACATGGTCTCTCTCTCTCTCTCTCTCTCTCTCTCTCTCTCTCCAAACTTCAATTCAAAGGGGCAAGGCCTCAAATTCGTGGTCTTATTTGACCTCTAATATGAGGCAAGAATGCAAAACATCAAGGACGCCGGAAGCACAGAGAGAGAGAGAGAGAGAGAGAGATGGAAAGAGAGAGAGGAGTAAGTGGGTTAGACGATGGAAAAACGAGATGGGCAAGTAGTAAGTGGTGAGAGATGCCAATGCAGCCAAGGAGAGTGATGGCTCTGATACATACATACATACATATATATATATACACACACAATTAAGATTTAAATTTTTCAGTGATTTTTTTCGAAAAATACACTAAGTGCTTTTGATAAACATTACTTGCAATTGCCAACATGTGATTAAAATATTGCCTAAGTGGCATAATTAAATTCACTTCTCAACACGAATTAAAACATTTAATTGTATTTTTCTGTAATGGTTTAGGATTTAATTGAACCTAGAAAAAGTTTAGAATTCGATTGAACCAGTTAAAATGCTTATAATCCAATTGCATTATTCCACTCAAGGTTTAGGAGTTGACGTGCAATTCTCCAAAAGAAAAGAGAGCGTTGGAATTGAATGGTTTGTTGTACTATGGGTAATCGTTCTTCAATTGTAGAGAATTCATGTCCTTGGTATGCATCGCTTTTTCTCGCCGATGATGAAGAGAAATGTCTGTTTCAGTATTAAAGAAGACAAGGCCCTACTGCTTCTCATTTCATAATATTCAGAAATTAAAAAAAAAAAAAAATGAGGCTGTGCGGACAACTTTTGATGGGGAGGTTCTCTTGCCGGTAATTGAGGGTGCTTGACTTGACTAACTAACAACTAATTAGGCTTCTAAGGACCACTTAAGTGGTAGAGATATCTTTTTCAAGGGAAATGACAACTATATTAAAATTGATTTATAAATAGGTATACTAATTAGGTGTTGAATATGATTCGCTTGTTTAATTACCCATTTTCCATTCACCGCAAACTTACTATCAATTTCATGGGCTAGTAGGCCTGTTTGTTTCGACTTGTAAAATGCAAAAGGCGAGGTTTTTGCAGTTCCGCCGATACTTAAAATATTCTGCAAATTTTGTGAAATTGCAAAACGGAATCACGTATTAGTTTTTACTTATAAAAAGACACAAAGTAGGGTGTTTTTAGGATCATTTTAGCCACTGATTGTGTGGGTACCAACATAAGAAGCACGCGATTAACGGTCAGATGGCCATGGTCCCAAATGAAAAACTGTTCAATATTATTTCTCTTACAGCTATATTATCCCATAAAACCACACTTTCTTCATAAGCTTTACATTCTTTCCTTTGAGTTATTACACTTTCGATTTGTCGAATTGAATCTTTAAGTAGATTAATTTGTCAACCTAGCACTTTTACCATTAACTAATTTAATTGTGTGTAATGTGGCTGCTGAGACTACATTTTTTGCCATTAGAGAAAAGACCACTTACTCCCTTTTCTTGCTTTGAAGCTAGAATTAAAGTCAGACTTCCACTGAGGATGGAAGGAGAAGGGACTCGCACCGGCAATTGAAGCCTCCTCCTTGACTACCGTAGGCCACCGCAACCGCCACCTCCCGGTGGTCAGATATGTTCGCAGATTGTTGGGGCCGAGTCCCTTTAACTGAGTTAATTTGTATAATTCTTGTTATCAAATTCAATCTGTTATTAATTTGTTAAGGATTTTTGTTCGTTGAAAAGTATTATTTTTTGCCTCTTTCTTTTAATGATGATAAAATGCCATCTCAGCAACCATATCAACAAAATTAAGTTTGTTAATGGTATAAGGACTTGATTAGACAAATTAGTGAAGTTAAAGGACTCAGTTGAACAAATTAAAAATGTGAGGACTCAATTGAAAGAGTAGTACAAATTAGAGGACCAAATATAGACTTATCCCTTTTAAAGAAAGACGTAAAGCACATTAAGAAAGTGCATAACAAATGTACAGAATGGCAAGATTGCCACCATTAGATAATAAATAGAAGATTAAAAAAAAAAATACTTCTTTAGTATGGAAAAGTAATAAAAGAACTACTATAAATGAAAATTAAGGAAAATGAAAATTTTAAAAAGACTCAAAATTGACACATCTGTTAAGAATGACCTGAATGATATGATTTTAATAATGTAGCATCTCTTAATTTTTGTAGTAGTATAGCCTCCATTGACTTATATAGCTGAAATTGCATGTATAGTTAATATTATAAATCAGGCTACCATCTATATGACAAGCGTAAACCATGTTACCCTTCAAGGATATGACAGGCTTCAAGTTCCGGGTTACGTTTGCCACTTCGTGAGTGGCCGTTACTAATTGTATGCAGATTGGACATTGCGTGCAATTGTGGGCATAAACTAAATTGAATGTTTATATTTCACATGCTATTGATGTCTCATATAAGATCATATAATAATTTATATGGTTTAGAAAACCATATGTTGGGTCCTTATATTCTTAAAAGTTATATTTAAAATGTTCCCAAACCTGTTATATATATGTCCATAGATGAAAGTAAAACATTTCATTTTGAAACTTTTTGCAAAAAGGGGATCTTTGGTAACTCAAGTGTACTAATTTATGTCTAGTAATTGTGTCCGTATCATTTTCAGTGAAGTATGATATTGATTAGTACCAATATTGGCACATCATCTAGCTGCTAAGGACAAACAAGTGAAACTAAATTTTATTTAATTAAACATTTGTCAGTGTGCAAATGAGGTTCAAAAAAGTCGTTTTTCATTACACGGGTAAGAGAGTCAATTTCTTGGTTCTCTCTATTCAACCTGAGTCCCGAACTGTAACGACCCGGGCCCCACTGTATAATATTGTCCGCTTTGGATGGGATTGCACGAAGCCATTTCCCTCCCTCACGGCTTTAAAATGCGTCATCTAGGGACAAGGTTGCACTCGGCCATTCATTTCCCCAAACTGATATTGTCCTCTTTGGATGGGATTGCACGAAGCCATTTCCCTCCCTCAAGGCTTTGTTTTTAGCGCAGCGGAAGCGTACGTAAAACGCGTCATACAGGTTAAGAGGGGTCCAAGCCATTATATACTGGCTCAAGACTTCCTCCCTAGGCGATGTGGGATAGGGACTCCTTCCTTGCGCACGTCTGGGGACTGAAGCGCGGACGCACCGCCTCCCTCCTCCCCACGCACCGCCGCTCGGGCCGTCACACTCTCCCCTCCTTGGGAGCACAGCGCCCTCGTTGTGGCCCCACACGCGGTCGGGAGTCGGCTCTGATATCATTTGTAATGACCCGGGCCCCACCGTATAATATTGTCCGCTTTGGATGGGATTGCACAAAGCCATTTCCCTCCCTCACGGCTTTAAAACGCGTCATCTAGGGACAGGGTTGCACTCGGCCATTCCTTTCCCCAAACTGATATTGTCCTCTTTGGATGGGATTGCACGAAGCCATTTCCCTCCCTCAAGGCTTTGTTTTTAGCACAGCGGAAGCGTATGTAAAACGCGTCATACAGGTTAAGAGGGGCCCAAGCCATTATATACTGGCCCAAGACTTCCTCCCTAGGCGATGTGGGATAGGGACTCCTTCTTTGCGCACGTCTGGGGACTGAGGCACGGACGCACCGCCATCCCTCCTCCCCACGCACCGCCGCTCGGGTCGTCACACGAACACTATCCTCTTTTTTAAATAATTTTGTCAAACAGGTCGAGAAAGTTATGTCATTGTTTCACTGGTTTTGACTTTCGTGAAAAGTTTTCACTAAACACTGCATTTTGATTTTATTATAAAAGACTCAAGTATTGTGTTGAGTCTGGACAAAAAATGTCAAATGTAAGGGGAAATTTTATCATCAACTTGTATATACAATCCTGGCAATTGATACTCGGATGGCTCAAAGACTAACTATTTCTTGGCATAAATTACATTAGAATCTAATCAATGATGTAATTTGATACTAGTAGCTAGATAGTTTATGCTTCAGACTCAAACTATATCGGAATTTAAGCTATGCCATAGTTTGTTTTGGGCGTAAAGTTGGAATATAATTAATAACAATACCTCTGGATAGGAAACACAATATTGGAATCTAATCAACGACACTAGGCTTGTGGAACAACATCGAAATTTGATCAACGATGCTAGACCGAATATAAAAACACGTCGGAATTTAATCAACAATGGACATTTTGAAAACTACAACTAAAAATGTGACAAAGTAAAGATAAAGTAAAAATAGTTGTGTTATTCGAGGGCTCTTCGTTGAACAAACTATGGTATTTAAAGAATAAACTGGTAACCATTAGTTGGTTTCCTCTCCTTAGGCGCTAATCTTAACATTTTCCATGTTTTCCATTTCTTCTTAACACCTTTATCCATAAGCAGTTACTTCTTGACCTAATGACGATGCCTGCATAACTTACTCATAAAGGAAATAATTGCTCCCTATTTTTATGCACATTCCTTTTTGCAGTTATCTCGCTTGGATTCTAATGCTAATTTCACTTAATCTTCAAATTTGGTGCACTATCTCCAAAGCCTAACATGTGGCAATCAGTTACCTGGCCATCAACTCTAGAATTTGCTTATAGAATTCCATTGAGACTTAACTTAAGTAGCCTCCATGAAAGTTGTTTGTCCTTAACTTTATGAACAAAACGGAGTGTTTCACCTATTATACATTCGTGGCCAGCACGTCATGTCAGGGTAATTTTGGATGTCAACAGTCATCAACACGATTTTTACTATCCGAAACTTGCTAATATCTGCTGCGCTCATGCTGTGCTACAAAAAGGTCTTCCAGTAACTCATCTCCTAGAATAAGTCTGATAGAAGCTTCTAACTTTCGCCTTTACAGTACAGTCATATTTTGGGGCCTTTGTTTTCTTCTCGATATAAGACATACGACTTTCGCGGATGCTCAGTAGATGAATGACTTGAGTTTATTACGAATTGGCACAATCGTTATCTTCAGCTTGGACAATGATGTGATAAACTAACAAAATGTCCAGTGCACTCATGATCTATCGGCGGGCACGAGGTCACATCCAAAAGGCTCAGGAAATTTGAGTGGTTCGGGATAAGACATTAGGGGCAGATACATCCAGAACACATTGATTTCGATGGTTTATCGTTGGGTACAGAAATGAAAACGTTCTCATTAATGGCGTTGGGGTCGGAGCTGAGCTTTGTTCTTGCTAACCCAGTAGGAACATGAGCAAGAGCGACCACTCAACGAAATTAGCTAAAATTACTCTCGTAGGGCCTTTCATTTAGAGAGTTATTTAACGTAAAATAAAAGCCCGTCCAAGAAGCCACGTTCTATTTTTCTTCTCTTTTTTTCACTTGCAGTAAAGTCCAGAGCAGTTTCTCCAGAAATCCCAAGTTATCGATGGCCGACAGTACGGCGAAACTGGGACATACTACCGTCTCGTCTTCATTTAATTTCCACCTGGCGACCAGCTATGCCCTCGGTTCTCCAAAGTTACTCGCAGATGAGGATTTCTGGCTACTTTAGGTGTTATGGCATGCACTCTACACCCTACCATTGAATGTTCTGCTTGCGTTTCTGCTACGTCCGGACGTTTCATCGTCCTCCGGAAACACTGTGCAATAAAGCAGCGGACTGACCTCTGAAAATGTCCTCTTAAGATGGGTCAGTCCGTACCGACCCCAAAAAAAAAAAAAAAAAAAAAAGATGGGTCAGCCCGTCGCCATGATCTTACAATACGCAGTGCCAACCAGATATACAGCGCCGATCAAATGTTCTTGCAAAGGTGAATCGTTTGGAGAGGAGGTTATCATTAATAGAGCCTTCTGCAGGCAACTTACATGAGATCATTTGTTTTTTCGTTTTCTGATGAGAAAGTATATTAAGCAATATAAAGCTTGCAATACAACAAAAGTGACTTGTATAGTTAAGGAAAATATTTTCCTCCATGAAATATTTTTCATTTATTTTATTTTTAAAATCGATTTTAATTATTTTTAATTACTTTTAATTTTTTAAAAATTTGATTAATATATTATTTTTTCCATTTTTCTTTTTCTTTTCATTTGCCACTAAGGTTCCATTTGTTTAGAAATAAATGAATGATTTAAAAATATTTTTTTTAAAAGTAATCTCTTATATCACTTAAAATGTCAATAATGAAAGATACTTTTCATCATACAAAGAAATGTTTATACATAAATTGTTACTAATGATGAAAATATTATTCATTGACCAATTATTTCAATCGATACAAAGCGATCATTTAAAAAAAAATGATCAACTCATTCATTTTTCAAGAAATAAATGGAGCCTAAATAAATTTTTTTCCTCCTAAAATTTTAGAGGAACATAAAATTATTACCTAGGATAGCGGCATTTCTAAATGTATCTACAAACGAAATTGAGGCGATACAAGTATTAGCCTCTAATGCTAGTGACTGATGCCCCCTGGCTTGTCACAAGGTATTCATAAATGATAGATGGAATAGATAGATGTTCCCTAAACGGAAATTTTGGCACTTGACCACAAAAGGCCTACTTTAGAATTGCAAATCCCTTAAAAAGTTGGACTTGTGAGCCATTTGGCATGGGCAGGTATAAAGCAAGAAACATGACCCATTATTGCGCTTGTTGCTACTCAAGTGTAAGTCCTGAAACTTGGTGAAACCCTAGACATTCGGCCCAGCCACAGAACTGATGGCCAGTTAAGGATTTTATCCTGGAAATAATCACCAAATAGTACATACTATATAATTACGTATAAATCCTAAGACTTGTTGCTTTAGTGCGCTTGAGTTCTAAAAACTATCACTTTGTACATTTAGAGTCCTAAAACTTGCTACATTAAGGTCCTTAAGTGCTCTTCATGAATGGAAAACGTCACATAGCTTTGTTTTAGTCCTACATGGCCATTAAAGTTGTGACACATCGCTTTCAATCAACACAAGAACTTTGTCGTTTTTTGGCACACATTAGAAAAATGCTATAAATCTAAATGAAAAATAAATATAACTAGATGATAATTTTGAATTTTAAAATTTTAAAATAAAAAATATATTATAATTAATATCAAAATTATTCTTGGCAACAAGGGCCATCATCGCTAGGGGTGAGCGGTTCCCGATTCCTTACAGGTTCCGCTTGGAACCTAAAACCTACCCCGGCATACGGGTTCCTCATTTTTGGAACTGGAACCTACCCGTCGAACCGAGAACCCGGAACCTACCCTATTACAAGTTCCGGGTCGATTCCAAGTTCCAACAGGTTCCAACGGGTTCTTTTTTTTTTTTTTTTTTTTTTTTTTTTTTCATTTTTAGTTTAAAAAATGAAAATGAATGCAGTAATAATAAACAAACTTGTGATTCATCGAAGAGAATATAACACAAACATCAAACAACATTTTAGAAGCAATAAACAAACTGTTTTTACACTCATGAACAATCCAGTAGTTTGAGCACATGATGGATGAAACGTGCAAGTGTTTCCGGCCATGTGGGTTCAATATATCATGCTCTTTTGCCTGTTATAGTGTTACTGTCCACGCTATGGCTACTGTTGCTCATCCATGATAAGCCTTTAATCCACAGGGCAACAAAATATAACATGCAATTGTTTTATGGCTAACATTTATTAGAAAGAACAATACCTAAAGGAGTCTTGAGCAAGCGCGAGGAATGCAATTGTCAGTAAAGTGATATTTCTCCTTCTGGCCTTGCAGTTATGAAATAAAATAAGCACGTATAACCTCAACAATGGGTGCCCGGCACATTGGGCACTTCCCTTGACTCTAAACTAAGTCATTCGCACATTTGGAACACGTGCACATGTGACCACATGTGCAACATGGAGCATTTATATAAGCAAATTGACAGGGGATTGGAGTAACAATGAGCTCAAATCATTGATTTATTGATGCAAGATGCCCCAAATCTGCATTAAGAAGATAAAGACTTCAGCGGCTACCTGTACAATAAAGAATCAATGTTGTTGTTGTGACATATACAACAACTTCCTTTTCTCACAGAATCCCACCTAGATTTGTCATCCATGAGACCGCCACCTACACATGCACCTGCAACAGACAACATGACATGAGAATTGCTTGACCACAGAAGATGGAAAATGTCCTAATTTGCAGGCAACTGCAAATGCCAAATAGGCCTATCGGCATCTAAAGCATTTTAAGGATGACACAGTATCTACCTCAAACACATAAACATATTTAGAAAAGAAAGAACCTCCGGTTTCATATGCTGAAAAAGATTTGGTAATGGGAAAACACCAAATATCTAAACAACTGCAATCTCAGGAAATGCAAACCTTGTGAGCCCCCTAGGCGATTTAGTGCCGCGGACACTTCTTGCTTAATTGAACGTTGCAACTCAAGTTGCATGTCCATGCAAGCCTCAAGCATCCTTTGCATATTATTCATCCACTGCCGAAGCCGAGCCATATCCACTCGCAAATCATTAATGATGTCCCATTCTTGCCACAAGTTCACAAATTCATCTGATAAATTTAGGCAACGCTAAAAGGTGCAACAAATCTGAAATATCACAAGACAACTCCCAGAACATCCAAATATTTATTGAAAATTAAGAGCAACAGAATAAATCTTCAACAAGCAAAACATTGATGTTTAACTTTTTACTAGCAATTCTCGAAATTATAAGGCACAACAACTTTTCTAAAACAAGGCTTATCATCAAGGTTTGTCAAAGAAAAATGACAAACAGGTTTTCAGAGTTCACTAAACGTTCGGGCATAGAGCAATCGGAAACTTTTGTGAAGATGTTGATCGGCCTTAAGACTCTTGTCCATGGCCAATTATTTTGCATTTAAGGGTGGAAATCCTCCCCCCATCTAAGAAATTTCAATAAAACCAACAAATTGCAGTAATGTCAAACTGGAAACCATGAAAGGTTTCTCTTTTTTTTTTTTTTTTCCCCTGGTTTGAACATTAAAAATATATAATATAAAAAATAAAATAAAATAAAAACAGGAGGATATAGCTAGATCTAACAAAGAATCATATTTGTGTCGATGACATTAAAAAATGAAAGTTCCAAGATTGAATCAAAAAACCCACATTAGTACTGTTTCAAACCATATTCAAGATCAGAAGATGCATATTAAGCATTTCTGGTCTTGCCAGCCAACCATATCTATATCCAAAGAAGGAATAGACCCAACAACCAATGTTACCCCAATTTTTGCATGCTGAAAATAGATAATTTCCTTAAACCCATGTGGAACATTCTTTATTTTCTAGAAGAGACCATCATCAGGAGAACAGAAATAAAAACAAATACTTAAATGACCACAGGAATGCATCCCTGCAAAATACTATCTTCCATTCGACCACTCCAACCATCTCCAGGTAGTACCCCACAAAAAATAGAACTAGCTAAATCCTCATGATAGTTTTCAGAACGCAGTGGGGTCACTGTCACATCTTTAGCATGCTGTCTCCCGAGCTTCCCTTTCTTGTTAGGGCTACATCCAAATTCTTTTGCCAACTTCTGTCGGATACCCATGCTATAGCTACAAACAAGGGGAAAAATGTAGGAAAATGAGATAAGAAACTATGCTATGGAATTCACTTTGGGAAAGAAGTCAGCTACATTCGGATGGTGACCAAGATATCTTGTTCAAGAAAACAAATATGGAAACAGCCACACATAATGTAGCTTCAAATACTTAATAGTCCGAATCAAGTCTAATGGACTTACCACATATATTCATTCCGCTTTAGCTAATAAACTCTATTTACCAGCCATAATCTCCGCATTAACAAGATCCATATCTAAAAAAAATAGAAGAAGAGAGATTAAATCAAATATTCACTTATAGATATACAAAAAGAATTACAATATATAAAGATATAATCAATGTCACTTACCTAACTCAAATTTTTCTGCATTCTCGATGCACTCCTCAACATCAGTCGGTACACGAACGGCTCTCAACCAATCTTGAGTGCAAATCAAAGCTTCAACTACTTTGGGAGTTAAAGAATTTCGAAAGCCATCAAGCACACGACCCGATGTACTAAAAGTTGACTCGGAAGCAACGGTAGTTATGGGAATGGACAAAATATCTCGAGCCATCAAAGAAAGGATCTTATATTTTGAGCCATTAGTCTTCCACCACACCAAAAGGTCAAGTTTAAGATCCTTTTCATTTTTATCTTGAAGATACTCATCAAGCTCGGACTTGGTGTCACTACACCCTTGTTCATTCGAATATAAAAACATTTTCTTCCAGGCTTCAATGCTACTCTTAGTTGTTCCTTCACTACCACTCGCATCGGCATTGGAAGCACTATTAGTTGCACCCGAACTATGGCCGCCAAAATATCGATCACTTGAACTTGAATTTGAAATAAGAGAAGATTGCTCATAAAATTCATACAAACGCTCCAATGCATCCTTCACCTTGTAATGCATCTCTTTAACTTTCAATTCATCATCATAGATTTGTCCATACAAGAAAGTCACATAATTTAACTTGGCTCTAGGATCTAAGACAACCGCAATCAACACCATCATATTCACTTTATCCAAGCTTCCATAATATTTATCAAATTTTTATTTCATTTTCACACCCATAGCTTGAAGCTTAGGATTCGAAGCATTGACCGCATCTTTCAAATATCTATATAGAAAAGCTATTCATTCAAAGTAATTATTTGAAGTAACATAGGAACTCCCCGACATTCGATTGGTGGCATCATAAATTACTTTCAGAAATTCCGCAAGAATAATAGCATGTTCCTAATCATCATCACTAGGATTTTCATAATTAAGCTCAATTACAAAAGATAAATCTTCGTCTTCCATTCTTTCGAAAGCCTTTCTAAACTTTATGGCGGTGTCTAACATGAGATAAATGGAGTTCCATCTAGTGGCAACGTCAAGAACTACCGAACCCTTATAAGTAATCTCTTCAATCTTAATGCAAGACTGAAATGTTTTGGCTCTCGCGGGAGAACTCCTTACATACCTAACCACATTGCGGATACATGCAATGGAGTCACGTACCGTAGCCAAGCCATCTCTCACAATCAAATTTAATATGTGAGCTGTGCACCTTATGTGCAAAACACTACCATCCAATATCGATGACTTTTCTTTCAAAAATTTATCCCTCAAATAGTTAATTGCAACATCATTTGAGCTAGCATTATCCACAGTGATTGTGGACACCTTTTTCTATTCCCCACTCCCCGAATGCATTTCTCCACCATTCTTCCAATCTCCCTACCCCTGTGAGTATGCATCTCCACAAAGCTGATAATTCTTTTATGCAACTTCCAATTTTCATCAATAAAATGTGCAGTGAGACACAAATAATTCAGATTTTGAATGGAAGTTCATGTATCGTCGTGAGTGCGATCCTAGAATCAATCTTTTGAAAAATTCTTCTAAGAAGTTCTTTCCTCCAAATACAACTTCATGCAATCTTTTACTATTGTGAAACGTGATATATGTTTGAAGAGAGGTTGTAACTCACTAACAAAATCACGAAATCCAACACGCTCAACCAAGGAAAAAGGTTGCTCATCAATGATGATGAACCGAGCAAGCATTCGCCTACAACGTTCTTGATTAAAAGCCCATGTCGATAAGACACTACCAGTACTAGAATCTCCCTTTCCCTTGCCAGCCATGTCTACATTACGTGGTGTAAAGAATTTCTGTCTCTTATCTACATTACGGGGAAACTTCCTGCATGTGGCAAGTGCTTCCTCATCGCAGAAGTACCATTAGCAACACGATACTTAAGCATGGCCCCACAATGAATGCACTTCACTTGATTTGTTTTTCCATCCTTATCATAGATTCTCGTATAATGATTCCAACATTCGGATGTATATTTCTTATCATGAGCAAGATGAGAACTAGGTGTCTTACTTGTGGCACTCATGATAGGGGGTGCCTCTTCTTCATTTTCATGGCCAGAAGACTCCAATTCCATGTTTGGAGTCATCTCCTCATGTCCCTTCACCTCCATTGATGTGTTATCTTGATACATTAACCTCACACTACATAACAATAACATAATATAATTAATTTAGTTGATAACAATGTTAACACAGTATAATACAGCATGCCAATGTTGTATAGAAACATAATATGACACTTTTATACATAAGCTTAAGTCTATTATGTTGAAATACAGCATACCAATGCTTTATAGAAACATAATACAGCACAAACCATGGGAAAGTAGACCAATTTTAGTCTATTTATTTCATCACCTACCTTTGATTGACAGCTCTGGGACTGATATCTCACTAAAATTTGGTTCGGCTATAAGCACAGGCCTACAAATGGGCTTAGTAAGGTGAAACCGATCAAGTAAGCATCTCCTATAGATCTGGATACCTGACAAAGTTTCACAGAAAATAATAGATGTGAACTCCTATAACAAAGTGATGATCAACACTTACTTAAGTACATATGCATAATGAGTATATTACAAATAGAATTCCTTCTATCAAAAGAAGAAAAAACAATTTGGGCGAGCTGCCACGCAAGAAAGTTCACCCATTATGCTGAGGAAGAGAGAGGTGCCGAAAAAACCAAAAGAGATGGTAGGTCTATTGAACAAAACTAAACAAACAATCATGCTATTTCACTTATATAAATCTGTTACATGCACAAAAGATTAAAAAAAGTATTAAGAAAACATATTGAATTCACAAAGTGATTCCAAACAATAAGTCTATACTATACTGTCCATGCTTTTCAGTCCTCATGGATTCCTAGAACGTACACTGAATTGAATTCACAAAGTGATTCCAAATAATAAATCTTACATAAGAGGCAAGAGGCAGCAAGGTAACAACTTGAGAACGAATGAACAATCAAAACTTAACACAAAGTAGTGAAGACCAATATGTAGTGCATCTTGGCCAGCAATCAACGTCATGGTAATTGCATTATAAGATCACTATCTGCGTATCATGTCAATATCTTCTTATGTGGATCAACAACAAGAACAAATCCACACCACTCCGGTTCATATTAATCATCAAACAGGCAATATGCATCCAGTTGCGATTACAAAACAGGAATCCATAACCAAACCACACAGACTCACAGCCCTCACTAGTCACCTCACGGCCTCATGGAACCACACCGCAACTTCATACATTCTCCTCTGTCTCTCTCTCTCTATCTCTCTCTGTCTCTCTCTCTCGGGACTCACAAAAATGGCCCACAACTCACGGCAACTCCTCGAGACCTCACCAGACTACCCCATAGCTCACGGCCACTCTCCTCTCTCTCGAGGCCTCACCGAGCCTGTCTACATGCATGGCTCACCCTTCTCCCTCTCTCTCGGCCTCCAATGGACATGCATCCATCCTTTCCTCACTTCACCGAGCAACGACCGAGCTCGCGACACCACCTGGCACTCATCGAATTACACTTCACTTCGTGGCTCCTAATCCGGACCTCTCCAACCCATTTCGAACATCAAGACCCAAAACGAAACACCAACAACCAACAACCAGCATACAAGCACATCGAGGGTGCATCAAAATCAACATACAAGTCGGGTTCAATGCAAAATATAGAGGAACAGAACTCCACTTGCCTCGATCGGCCAAACCGGACAAAGATAGCGCGGGTTCGGGGTTTGGGGAGAAATGGGTCTCGACGTATCACAAGAGGGCTCAACGAAGCTCGACGTAGCTCCTCGTAGCTTGATCTTCGAGCAGAGATCAATGGAGGTGGCGTCGAGGGCGACCGGTGGTGGCGTCGAGCAAAGGTGGAGAACGGACGGGCGAGAGAGAGTCGTATGAACAAAAGGCTGATTTGGGGCTAAAGAAAGAAACCCTAAGAGGCTAAAACTGATTTGAGGTTTTTTTACCCCATAACTGGACTGGTTCCGGTTCCGGTTCCGTAGGAACCGGAACCGCCGGTTCCTAGAAAATGGGAACCGGGAACCGGAACTAGTCCCTTTAGAATCGGGAACCGAACCGGAACCTCCAGTTCGGTTCCCCGGTTCCGGTTCTACCCGGGAACCACGCTCACCCCTAATCATCGCCTCCTTATACATTGGTATTTGCACCTAAATTGTGAATATTTTATTTAGTGATCTATCACATAGTTCGCATTTACGTTACAGTCATTAGGAACATTTTCATTTAGCAACAATATGTCCATATTAATTTTATTTAAGTTGGTACGGTCATAAATTTCCTTGGATTTAGCCCAAAGTGTTGCATTGGTTTGGAGAGAGAGGCCCTGATCTCATTTAAATTTCCAAAACTAAGCCCACACGGTCTAGGCCCCTAAAATTTAGCCAAGCCCATAATCATGGGGGTGTTCCCCGTTGCGGCCAAAATTCCCCATGTGCATAGACATGAACATGGGGTGTTCCAAATTAGAAACGTCTCAAGAAGGTATATCCTTTCCCGACCGAAAAAAGAAGAAGATATATCATTTGTAATTTCCGGCCATATGGAAAATATCCTAATTTCATAGCATGGAAAAGATCATATGTTTGCTTGATCTAAAAAAGAAAGTAGGAGGTTCATTACTTTTCTCAATAGTGCTCTAAATCTTACCCTATGCGGTTGTTGATCGTTCAAAAAGAGGGACACATGATACACATTTACAGAAAAAAATCTCAAACACGAGACAACGTTCAAAGCAATCCTTGAAGCTCTCTGTCTCCCACGCGGTTGTTGATTGTGCGCCCGGCTTTCGACGACCGCCGGTCCCTGCCACATCTATGAAGCTCCAGTAGCGTTAACGGAGTCCCCGGCAATGCTCCAACCCACCATCAGCGACGCTCCAGTCCACTATCCTGCGTCCTGCAATCCGCAATATCCCTCTCGAATTCGTCAATTTTCAAGCAATCTCCGTTGGCCTCCAGCGTCACGCCACACCGCCAGCACATCTAGAAAAGACTCGCCTTCACTGCTCAGCACACCACAGCGCGGTTGCCACCTACAACACATCCAGAGCAACCTTTATGCCACTCCAGCTCAGTCCATAAGCAGAAGCTCTTCATCGCCGAACGCTCGTCCAATCAGCCTCTAATTGAACCCAGTATCCGTAGTTCACGTCCATAGTCCATTACTGCTGGTGGTCTGATGTTGTATGTGTAAGAGTTTACATCAATTATATTGTGATTTATTGTTTTATGGGATTGATTTGATAAAGTAAGATATAAAATTTCTTAATTAGTTTAACATGAACTTGCCAGTGTGGGCTGAGTAAAATCCAAACTGTGATGAGAGAGCATGTGACTTAAAACTATATAAGTATGCTCAAGAATCTCCCTTAACTCTCATGCACAAATATACTTATACAATGAACCTTCAAGCTAAGAGTAAGAGGTAGTCTTAATGAATTAGCAATACAGAGAGCAATAGAGGAGAAATGCTTGAGGTTGGTCGTCACTACTTTGCATAAAAAATTATGGATTTTAAATCAGGTATGCAAATATGTTTTTCTCAATTATATATGTTTTAGATTCTAGCTGTGGAGATCTTGGTGCCATTTTCGCAGCTTTCAGTACACCGTATCCTGCAAGCTCCTTGGGTGGTCTGGAAGAAGTTCTCATCAAGGTGAGTGATATGTGATTGGACTGTCTTCATTTTATGTTTCGACTCAATGCATGCCTCTGGACAATGTAATTCCTTTAGATGAGATATTGCGTCGCGTATTGGGGTGTCGATCGGATCCTCAATAAAGTCCCATGCCTTACATTTGGTTTACAAAATATAATAAATGTTTTCTTTGCATAATCATCCAAATAAAGTATGCATGTTTCAAAATGTGTAAAATGTTTTACATATCGTTAATGAAAATTGATGATATGTGATGCATCATATTCTTTAGAATTGTGTCCATAGACTCGTATGTTACATGCATTGCATCTAGGATTTGGATTGCATCATCCATGTTTCCTAATTTAGAATCTCATATATTAGATGAATATCATGTAGTAATTTAGGAAAGTCAAAGAATTTAGTTCATGTATGCCTAGGATCTAATACAAATTATCTCCTAACTAATTTAGGTCATCATTTAGAGGGTAATTTCAAGTAAAGGACACCTAGAGTGCCATAACTTGGCACGGGGGGACACTTAAATGCCATAACTTCAAAATGGTACATTTAAGTGCCAGTTTCGAAGTTAATGGAACACTTAAGTGCCACTCCGGCGAAAATGCGGCCAAACAGTGACGTGGCAATTTTCCGGTGAGTTTAGTCTAAAATAGCGTCGTTTTGCACGCCGACATGGCGAGAAAATGCAAAAACGACGCCGTTTCATATCGATGTAAATAATATTATAAAAATTAATTAAATTAAATTAAATTTTAATTTTATTTAAAATATTCTAAAAAATTTAAAAGTTTAAAAATTTTTTAAAAAAAAGGGATGCCGAAGGGGGCGGCCGAGGGTTGAGCCCTCCCGCCGCCGCCTCCCGCCGTCGCCGGGAAGGACCGGTGACGGAGGGGGAGGGTCGGCCGGGCCGCGATCCGGCGAGGGCTCGTGGCCCTTGCCGCCGGTCGGCCGTGGGGTCGGTGACCCCGCCGACCCTCCCCCTCCGTCGCCGGACCTTCCGGTGACGGCGGGGAGGCGGCGAGGGCCGTGACCCTCGCCCAGATCCGGGTGAGGGCTTGCGGGCCCTCGCCGCGATCCGGGAGGGCTCGCGGCCCTTGCCGCCGGTCGGCCGAGGGTCGGCGACCCCGGCCGACCCTCCCCCTTCTTTGTCGACCCTTCCTAGCGACGGCGGGGAGGTGGCGGCGGCGAGGGCTCGGCCCTCAGCCGCCCCCTTAGGCCTCCCCATCTTTTTTTTTTTTTTTTTTTAGAATGTTTTAATTAAAATTAAGTTTTAATTTAATTAAATTAATTTTTATATTATTTTTTACACATCGACACAAAACGGCATCATTTTTGCATTTTTTTTCGTCTCGTCGGCGTGCAAAACGACGCCGTTTTGGACTAAACTTGTCGGAAAATTGCTACGTTAGCTATTTGGCCGGATTTTCACCGGAGTGTCACTTAAGTGTTCCATTTAACTTCAAAACTGGCACTTAAGTGTACCATTTTGAAGTTATGGCACTTAAGTCTCCCCCGTGTCAAGTTATGACACTCCAAGTGTCATTTACTCGGGTAATTTCCTATTTATAATTTATAAAGAAAATCCAATAATATTTCATTATGTCTCATGTAGATTGCATTCAGATTCATGTCGCATGTTGCATGTCATCTAATGAGACACGTGTCTTTAGGAATTAATTTTCATTGGCTTCTCATATGGGTTGCATTTAGGATTAATGCATTGCATATGGTTTAATATCTATTATGCATGTCATTAGCATTTAAGGGATGCATGTTAGCTTAGATTATGTATGTCATGTCATTTTGCATTAGATCATATTATTTAGTATCCATGATATTTGTCAGTAGGTGTTCATATTAAGTTATTTGGACACATCTTAATTAATCCATTTATTTTAGGCATTATAGTCTGATTATGATTCCATGTCATTACATCATAATGCATGAACATTTCGACCATTAGTGTCTTTAGGGTTTAATTGCATATTCTTCATGGCATTTAAATGAAAATATACCGAAAAGATTTGTATAAATCGTTGTTGATTTATGTATAAACATGCATTGTGCATTTCATATGTGTCTACATATCATTTCCTATTTGTCTCTTGAGTTATGATTTTCAAAAAAGGAAAAGTGCATTGAAAATCCTAAGACTTGTCATGAAAATGCTTAAAACTTGTCAAATTGATTCATTTCATTGATTGCATTTTTTTTTAATAAGTTTTGGGACTTAATTGGACCATCTGATAAGTTTTAGGATTTTTTTTAAGGTTTTTTTTTTTGGTTAGATATTTTAGGACTTCATTGTATATTTCGAAAGTTTTCATCCTTTAAGTCTACCAAAAGAAAAAATGGAAAAAATGATGGCTAGGGTTAAAGACACTGAAATTTACTCATTCAACATTCACTAGTTGAATGAAATCTTCGATTTACGCGTAATACATCGCCTGAGAAAATTAACAAAAGTCCAAGTTATACGAAGTAAAGAAGATTTAATAATAATAATAATAAAATATTGCAAGTGGCACCATTCATGTGGTTATAATATAGTTAATTGTATTGTTTTCAAGATTCAATTGGCAAAGCGAAATCAAATTTGTTGGTGACAACGGAGCATATGATGACTCTTGATTATTTAATTCAAAAGAATCAATGATCAATAAATCATTCAATTCTATCAGAAGAGGGTATGTATTGACACCAAAAAATGACAACCTTTCGATTATTATCAACAAGTAGCAAACTAAGTCTTATTAGTTTGGTCAGAAAAAATGACAACCGGAAGAATCAACAAATTGTCAATAGCATCATATGCGATCAAAACATAGTGTGAAAGTTATCGACAATAGCCTTCATCATGACTTGAGAAGTTAATTGATGGTGAGCAATCAACACAAATATAATTTTTGGGTGGTTATATCTATTACCGCTAATTTAGGGCTCGTATAGCTTCTTGTGGATAAGTGTTCTAGACAATAGGCGTTAGTAGATAATGTACCTTCTCATAACCACCCTTAGTAAGTTCTTTGTTTATTTGAATTTCAAAGTTGTAACTAGGGATAGTAGGTTATAAATACCTCAAATGTCTTTTTGTCAAAAGTATCTCCAATCAATCATAAAACTAAACCTTTTTTATTTTAATCTTTACCTTCTTGTAATTTACGTGGCTGGATATGGTTGTCTTCAATGTCTATACCTTCAATTTCCTTATCATTCATTTTCTTGTTCAAAATCAATAGAGGACCCTTCCCAACCTTTGTTGATACATATCGATTCATTCATATTTTGGAAAGGTATTTCATCATTTTAGTGAAAGAGTACGCAGGCTACAAACTGTGGAGTTCAGCATCGATGACACATCGGGCGTGAAATTTCTATGCATTATCACCAAATGTCTGGCTTTGAGAAACCAATACTAGAATCGGCAACTCCACGCCCCTAGACCCACGATGCCCTAGTCGAACTTGTACTCCAACGCCCAAACCTTGGTCCCAAGGGGCAGTATATAAAATCAAGTTCCGAACTTGGGACCTTGGAGCCGACTTACGCCTCTGGAGTTCAAGGTAGAGCATCATAACCTCCGAACTTGGCTTTGAGTACTCACCAGAGTACATTGTCTATTTGTCAGAAGGAAGTTTTGAAATTTATTTGTGGTAGATATAAATAAAGGATTTCTAGCTTATCTGATAAATTTTACAAAACCACAACAAAAATGAATCACCTTTCTTACATATATAACTCTTTTCTTAAAAATATCTTTCAACTACGAAACAAAAAAGACTCATCTTGCCTCATAAGAATTTTCAAGATTCATCGGCTATGACCTTTTTTACAACATTTCAACCATTTTTTTTCCCTTATGTCCTTGCTCAAAAAAATTAGCACCCACGGACACAAACTATAAAAAGTTGATGGATAAAGTTATTACAAGTGCCATAAATTTTGTACAATATTCATTTGAGAGAGATAATTTTTTTTTTCTGATCATTTAAGTATCATAACTTATAAAAAAACATCCACTTAAATACCATAATTTTAAATGATTATTTGAATATCATAACTTTAACAAATATTCACTAAAATATCGGAAATTCAACATAGCATGAAACTTATTACAAATGTTTTTAAAAAGTAATAGTACTTATGTGACTGATTAATAAGTTATATGGCACTCAAGTGATTGGAAAAAAAATTATGACAGTTAAGTAAATGCTATACAAAAGTTATGGTATATAGTGCTTTTTTTCTCAAAAGTTGATTAAAACTAAATGTGCTCGTCTTATGCATTATTCATCTGAATTCAAACATATGCTCTTAATCTAGAAAGGCTCGGCGAAAATAGAAAAAGGGGGAGCAAAGTATTGCTTGATTTATGTGAACGAATCAACGGAATGCGCGCTGCACATCACGTGCAATCACAATGTCATGATTGATGGAAGATACCAACAGTGGCCGGCCGTCCGTCCGTCCCATTTTTTCGCAGATGGGGATAGAGAAGATGGATATGGCGTGATGCGTTGGGCCTGCTCAGACCAACCACTTCGAGTAATCCCCCATAAAGCTGAACGCTTATGTAACAGCTGTGTATGGATGTCGTTTTTGGGGGAATTTCTGTTGTCTCTGAGCTCTTGGTTTTTTGCGCTTTTTGGGGTTTTGTTGTCGTTTCAAAATATCTCAATCTGTGGTTGCTATCTCCTCATATTCTCCCTGCGACATTACTATTGGTTCCCTTACTTTTTCTAGCAAAAGATAAAAAAGAGGACAAGAAACATAGGTCCCCTTTCTTGTTTAAATTGGGATTTATTATGCTTCTTCCCCAAGATTTGAGACCTATCTCACTTTGCTCCCTATTGTTTTGTCTTCCCCGATTTTATGACTATATGGTTAGATTTATAGTCACGCATCCAAGTTTTGACAAACATTAGTTCACCTGTTCCTATGCCAAAGAGAAAAATTACCAATTTCTAACTTTATGCATCGGTTGTAGATTATGCTAATGTTTTTATTATGATTAAGATGACATTTTTGTTAATAAATGCAAGCAAGCCTTACGAAAATGGATATGGAATTTCAAAGAAAATCACCAATCCCAATGATAAAAGCAAAATGTATGCATAAACTATTGACATGTGATGTTCCAGCTCGCCGACAATAACTATAAGACATAAATCAAAATACTGTCATTAATGATGGGAATGAAATGAAATGAAACCAAATTATAAGAAATCATGAGATGCCTCAAATTTCAAGGGTATATATATCTTTTAAAGTATTTACCGGCATTATTGGGAACATCTTTAGTTGCGAGTGACAATGGGCTCAGAAAAAGATGCCGACGCACAGGGCTTCCATATGGAGGGGGGTCCTTTTCCGTGCCCCTTTTCTAGCTTTCTGCTATTCTCATCTGTCCTTCCACGTTATATCAATTCAGAAAGAAAGGAGATTTTATATTATTTGTGTCAATCAATCTCTGACCATTTCTTGTAGCAAAGTCCTTTCTTTTCAACTCCCTATTTTTTACTTTCCTTCTCTGAAAATGTCTTCAGGAGTTTGAATTTGCATCCTCCGTTTCCTGTGTTTCTTCCTTCAAATCTATTTCTTTTCCGTTCTTTTAGTTGGTTATAGCTAGTTTGCTCTTCCTCGCTCGCTCCCATTTGATACTCTCTCTCTCTCTCTCTCTCTCTCTCTCTCTCTAAAATGGGTTCTGGCATTTATTGCATTCCTAGCCCGAGAGTTATTTATTTTACCATTTTCATTCTAATCACCTACTTGATGGGCTCTTCTCTATTGGAATTCAGAGCTGAAGGTAATGGTTAAACCTTAAACTGAAGTTGAAAATCCAATAGTTTTATGCTATTGTGTGTCATTCTGTTGCTACACTCGGTTCGACTATGAAGAGAAAAAAAAAAAAAAACTCTCACTCTCTCTCTCCATCTCTTTTGTGCTTTTCCTTCTCATATTTTCCAGGTAGAGCCATTCTTAAGCACACTGACCCTTCCAAGGTAAGCAATCCCCAAGTGAAACACCTCTCTCTCTCTCTCTCTCTCTCTCTCTCTCTCTCTCTCTCTCTCTCTTTCTGTGTAAGTGTTTCTCTCTGTGTGCGTGTGTGGACAATAAAATCTGTGGCGTTGTGTTTTTAGGAACAGGCAGAGAGTGAATCAAAGGCAAGTGTGAGGAGAATTCAGATAGGGTCGGCACCTCCAAGATGTGAGAGGAAGTGCAGCTCATGTGGGCACTGTGAGGCCATCCAAGTGCCTGCAAATCCTCAAGATAAGAGAGGCAACACCTCCGCAGCCTTCAGGGTGGACAACTACTCAAGAGGTGACGAAAGCTCCAACTACAAGCCCATGAGTTGGAAGTGCAAGTGTGGCAAGTTCATTTTCAATCCATGACCATCATATTTTAATAGGTTGCTGCTAACATTTTCTTTTGACTTTTTGTTTTTTCCTTTTTTTTTTCCCTTTTTTTGTTAATGTTGGGGTAAAACCCTTTTGTGAGACTGTTGTACATGAATTATATATAATACTGATTAGTGTTTGTTTCCCCAGTGTAGGTTAGTCTCTGAGATTTAATGATTGATGAACATCTCTAGTCAATTTTCGTTGTTTTTATGTATTGCTTACCATTAGATTTCTTTCAACTTAATTGAGGGAGCAGCTATGTGATTTGTCCATGTTTGCTTGCTTACTCGCTTCCTCCTTGCAAAAGGAAAACCATGTTCTAATTTGTCAACAGAATGAAAAAGAGAAAGAAGGAAAAAAATCGTTCTAGTTCTCTTTAGAGGCTGCCAAACAGGACAGTAGCAACCATGGTAAAATCCAAGTTTTTCTCAGCATAAAGAGAACACGCTGCTGTCACCCATTGCAATGAACACGTTATCCGGTCAAGACTTTTACCTCAACAACGAAAAATAATATTAGAAACTATGAAAATATACTAGATAACTTCAAATGACTTAAGTATCAATCTTATTCAACTTAATTAAGTTCCTACAATTTTAGTTCCTTTGAAAAGGTAAAAAAAAAAAAAAAAAAAAAAAAAAATCCATAGAATGTGCACCTAGTTAAAATCTCAGTTTAAGATTATTTTTGTTATTTTCTTCTGATTTTTAACCATAAAGATTAACAAGATATGATAAAGAAGGGAAAAAATCGAGACTACAACTATTGGTCGAACATGGAGAAAGTCATTCGTACTATTCACAATCTCACAATTCCAAAAGATAACATCTAAATAGGTTTTATTCTATGAAGATATGTGAGTTTGAATATAAAGAAATGTTGTAACTTAAATTTTGGCCCTTATCAAAATCACATAAAGCCTAACATAAACACAAATGAATCTTTACCAAAAAAAAAAAAAAAAAAAAAAAACACAAAATGAATGATATCTTAACAACTCAAACCAACAACATTGTCAGCGTTAACAAGCGAAAGGATTTTTTTTTTTTTTTTTTTTTTTTTTTTTTTGGTAAAGTTAACAAGCGAAAGGATTTGTAACCGAATAAAAGAATAATTTTTTTCAACTTTGGTACATGGCATTGCTCAAAGACATTTTCTAATTGATACTAATAACATTTCAAGTTCACAAAGAATTATTAAAATTTTCTACTACCATGGTTTCTCGAAAGGAAATTTGATATAAGTTGATTAAACCTTTTAGAAACTTAGTTAAATGTTGTATGGGAAGGAGATAGATAACGAAATGTATGGAGAGAACCAAATCTTATGATTGAGTGTAGTTAGTTAGCCAGAGAAAGTGTGGAAATATTCTCACTTTAAAAATTTATCAAGGATTTATCTTGGAACATATATTTTTTGTATTCAGGGGAACTAATTAGCATGTTGCCTTCCCAGATAAAAGTAATTATAAGATATTCTAAGTATATACTGACTAATTCTTATAGTTCAGCTAGAACATTAAATATGATTTGTAGGATGGTACGGATGATCTTTCGAAGTATAAACTTAACATCGGCAGCCATCATAGCATATAACAACATATATTTGCCTTAATTATTCAAATTAAAGAGTATATATAGATGGAGAAAAACCTCCAAATTAGTCATTTGACACGTACATGCTTATTATTTCCAACCATATCTAAAGGAACTACCTGTTGCCAAATATATATTTAGATTGGGATCTGCTTTGAGTTTATTTGACTGGGAAAAACTGCTTTACATAATTAGATTTGAGAAATGTCTATAATATCCGAGAAAATATATACCGGAATGAGGTTTAAAAGATCTAATTCTCCTTGGAGAGATTCTATGAAAGGATAAATATACTTCTAGTTCTTTTATGTTGTTGTCGGAGTCATTTTTAATTATGTAATGTAGACAACACCCTAAGTTACATATTTAACCGATGCAGTACATATATCTCTTAGAGGTGAAAAGTGAGTCAAGCAACCCATAGAAAACTCGGCCTCGGTTCGATGATTACACGAGATCCGCTCACCTATTCTCGAGCTGAGCTACTTGGGCAGTTTGCTGAGCTGAGCTCAAACTCATCAATATATGGCTTGACAAGCTCGCGAGCCAAATTGAGCTTTAAGAGATTTCTAACTGAGCCCAGCTCTTACTAGTCAATGCACATGAGACAACTATGGGTAGCCACGTGCATAGCGTGTATTAACTTATCGACAAGTATAGGATCAACATGCTGGTGTTATTCAACGATGCCATGTGTCTAGTTATCGAAATACGGCGATAGACAATAGTTGAGGATGAAAACACACACTTTTAAAGGGAATAGTTATCATCTAAAGACCAAGTCATTTGGGGCTTGTTTGGTAATACTACCGGGAACTATTGATTGTATTCTTCTATTCCCAGGAAAAAAAAAAGGAACATAAATCCTTTTGGTAAATTTTTTGTTCCTAGGAACAAAAATCAATTTTTTTTTTTTGTTTTCGAGAATAGATTTAGAATATAATCAATAAGTAGAAAAAAAGTTGCTTCTTATTTATAAGAACAATTCCTAGAATCAATTCTAATTTTTTTTCTTTTCTCTTCTCTTTTCTTCTAACTCTTCTTCTCTTTCATTTTCTTCTTCTTCTTCTTCCTTTTGGTCAGTTGTAGCCTTGCCATGGCCAGTGATCGGCTAAACGAGGGTCGGCAACCTCGTTGGAGCATCCCCGCCGAGCCTTGCTGTAGTTGGGCGAGGTTGAGTTCGCCTAACCACCGACGAGGCTCAACCTTGCCAAGCCACCTCCAAGTCGACGTCGTGTGGCGGTGGCTCGGCAAGGCCAAGCCTTGTCGATGGTTGGGCAAGCTTGACCTTGCTAGATTTAGGAGAGGTTGACCTCACACAGCCACGACAATGCTCGACCTTGCTAGCCGGCGCGAGGCTCGGCCTCACCAAGCTAGGGTGAGGCGACCTCACATTGCCGGAGCAGAAAAAATATATATATATATTTTATTTCTGTTCCTTGGAACAATTTTTGAATAGAAACACAAATAAATACACCCTAAGTATAAAATGACCTCAAGATCAAACGTTGTGAAGGAAATTAAACTAAACTATGATTAGAAAGAAATTAATTTTATTTTTGTCCAATTTTGAATTTAAATCCGCAAAAATTGTAAAAATAGAATCTTAATCAATTTTGGTAAATTTTTGTGGGCAAAGTAAAATTGGGATTAAAATAACAAGATTTGTAGATTTGTAGATTTTTGAATTTTTTTTGTTAAAGGATCGACTAAAAGTGAACATTTTAGTTATTAATCAACAAAAAAAGTCAATTGGGACTAGTTGGAATATTCCGCATAAAAAGCCAAATTTTGACTCATTAACTTTTTTGGTCGAAGGGTTGATTAAAAAAAGTCAATTCCAAAGACCTTACCAAAAACCAAAAAAGTCAATTCCAAAGTCATGTTTTGACTTTTTGAGATTTTAATGAATATGATAAGGCCAATGAAATAAAAATGAAAAATGACACTCTTTGCTTAAGAAACAAGCTCCGTCATGATCGAAAACTTTTATCTTAAGATATTATCATTGGTGACCATCGACTAAACATAGGTGTCAACATTACTTCATTTAATTTTATTACTTTTTTAAAGATTAAACATGTGAACTCTATACAACATTGATAGACAAATCTACACGTTGTCTTTTCACAAATTATATAGAGACAACATAATATCCCAAACTCGGACGTAAAAATTAAATCATATACCTTTTGCTTTGATCAGCACGTCGTCTTGCTCATCCCCACCTTCGTCCCCACCTCCCCTATGGTCAGTCTCTGATCGACAACCCCATTTATTGTTTTGCTTGAATTGCACAGTCCCAGTGTTCTGTTTCATCAAAGCGAATCCTACCGAAGGAACTTGATCCGTTTATAAGCCAAGCTGCAAATAATCCAATTGTATATAAAGAGTTGAGCGCGTCTAGATATATTCATCTTTACATAAGCACTCCATTAAAACACCGACAAGTAATAAATTTGTGCTGCATATTCTTTTCCATATTAGAAAATACCATCTCTCTCCTTGGTGGTTGCAGAGTCTAGCTTTTGCCTCCGATTTGAGTAGGTCTAGATCTACTCATCTTTGCACAGGCACTCCATTAAAACACCGACACGTATTTTTTTCATATTAGAAAATATGCCCATTAGAACCCCATCTCTTTCTCTCCTTGGTGGTTGCAAAATCTGGCTTGTGCCTCAGCTTTGAGCTGGTCTAGATCTACTCATTTTGCATAAACACTCCATTTAAACATCGACACCTAATAAATGTATATTGCGTATTCTTTTTTATATTAGAAAATGTGCCCACTAAAACCCCGTCTCTCTCTCCCTAGTTGTTGCTGAGTCTCGCTTGTGCCTCAAATTAGTAGCAGCGGGATCTCATCTTCTCCACCGTGGAAGGAGCAAGGTCCATGTGGGACGAGAACACGATGAGAAAGTGGCTGGGCAAATTTCGTCTGTGGTTAATGAATTTCGGTGGTATTTGCAATTAAGTCACTGCACTTTGATGCTTTCACTCAATCCATTAAAATTTCAACTATTTTGCAATTCGTGTACTTTGACCAAAATACACCCACTTTTCATACGAATTGCTAACGTGGTGCTGTGTGTCCACTCTAGTCATGTGTTCCCTCCATCAACAATTCGTCAAAAAATTGGTCAAAAATTCCAATTGGGTTCATCAGATTGAAAATTCAGTGCATTTTTATAGAAATAAATCAAAGTTTAGATCATTGCCAGTTTGCTTTCATATCTTTTTGGCCACGTAAAATAGTAATTTGCTTCTTTAGATCTATAATTTTTAGCTTCTGAGAAATTTCGAATCTATTGTTTGCTAATTTTTTTGCCTAACGTTAAGGTCAATTCAATAGGTATAAAAGCCATGTGATGGGGGTGGCAAGGTGGCTTAAACAATGTACTCTTGAAATATAGTTGTTAGGCTAGATTTGAGTTCAGCCTGAATTGGATCGGCCATGAATAAATTGCATTGTATTACATGAACTAGACAGGTTTTAATGAGTTAGTTAAGTCGATTTAGTCCAAATCCAAAGGTGACCCCATCTAATTTTGACGGGAAAAGTACCAAAAAGTTATAAATGTATTGCATTAGTACCAATTTAATCTTAAACTTGTCAATTGAACAAATGCAGTTTTAAACATTTTCACATTGGTACCAGTTCAGTCCATCTAGCCAATTTTGGTTGGCCGGCGTTGACGTGCATGCTGGTTGGACATTGACATGGCAATTTTTATATTTTTTTTAAATTTTTATTATTTTTCTTTTTTTTTTTTTTTTTTTCCCTTTTTCTTTTCTCTCTTCTTCCTCCTTGGACTTTCCTCGCAAAGGCTAATGAGCCTTCGCTAGGGCGCCATGGCCTCGCCACCCATCGATGAGGCTACCTTTGCTTGCGGCAAGGCCAAGGCGAGGCTAGCCTCGCCTAGATCTAGGAAAAGCCACCTCATCCTCGAGTTGCCGGTGGGTGCCTAGTGGCCACTCACTGGAGGCTTGCATGCCATTGTGAGGAAAGTCCAAGGAGGAAGAAGAGAGAAAATAAAAGAAAAAGAAAAGAAAAAGAAAAGAAAAAAATCAATAAAAAATTTGAAAGAATATTAAAAAATTGTCACGTTAGCGTCGGCGTCCATGTTAGTACTGGCCAAGCAAAATTGACCGAATGGACTAAATTAATACCCATATGAAAATATTTAAAACTGAATTGATCAAATTAAAAGATTTAGGACTGAATTAGTACTCATGCAATAGGTTTATGACTTTTTAGTACTTTTCCCCAATTTTGACTTAATCCTACCTTGTACCATCTTTGAGCCAAGATGAATTGATCATCTTATGATCAATTCTGCTGAGGAAACAACAAATAGGACAGAATTCTGTATAAATCAGAGTGCGGAGTGGTCCGTTTGATGTATCTACCTCCTAAAAAAAGCTTATATGGACCCAGATTATGTGAACTAACCTCATCTCTACCGTTGAGTAGTGTGACCATCAAATTGAACCCACATGATTTGATGATCGAGATTAAGGCGCATATAGTAATTACTCTAATCTCTTGGAAAGAAAATTTACTTCTCATTTTGCAATATTTCTTTCTGATTCTATGAATTAGATTCCTTGCTACTTTTCATCAAAAGGTTGTGATTGTTTTAGGATAAAATTGTTTTAAATTTTGTTGTGGTTATGTTTTTATCTATGTATTAATATAGTCATGCATATATCTCATATTGTAAAAGCTCCTGGCAATCTCTTTTGTTCTTCTTTATCAAAAGAAAATCTCATTTATTTATCATAATCAAACATGAAAGGAACATAAAAAGCCTCCGAGCAAAGCAAATCCCAAATGGGTTGTGAAACAAAACAAAATCCAAAATACAAAAGAGTACGACTTGTAGCTCTAAGCACATTCTCATCCTAAAAGACCAAATCTGTTATAGCATCAAAAAACAATCGATAGCTAATCACTAGAATTGTCGATGATAAGCACATGCCAAGATTATTTTCCTCTAGAAACTATGGCTTATAGTGTGCGCCTCGGTTCGCTGTCCTCAATTCTATCGCTATATGAAGACAACAATAACGATAAGATGCTAAACTTCCATAGATAAAACGCTTCTAAGAAACTCCCATTTCTAAGATTAGATTGAGAGAAAAAAGCTCCCAAATTTAGATCTACACCTAAATTGGAAGAGGAGAGCTTCCACTGAATCTTGGAGAAGTCATAAAATCATATCTCGGGCATCCTATTGGTTGGACAGGTGACAACACTCTCACAAAATTTGCAACTACAAATAGATTTATTCACTACGACGAAAGACAACAACTATTACATTAAAATTAATTTACATGATCAATTCTCAAAGTTGCTTCGAATAATTAATAGATAGTTACATTGATAGTTCGAACTCAAATACGTTTTAAAAGTGTCTCGTATCATTTTATAAATAAAATTTCCAAATTGGTCTTTGCATCCCAAATATTATCTTGAGATAGGGCGAACTATGAATATTTCCAACACCCCGCGATCAGACAATTGTTATTGAAAGTTACGATATTCTGAGATCGGGCTTTTTGACTTGGGCAAATTGGGGTTTATTGAAAATCTCATGATGAGTACAACCCAATTCACATTCAACGTTGATCAAACTTTAGATAGAAAAATTAGACGTCTACGCTCCTCTTCTCTGTCATTCTTGGAAAAATTTCCATTCACTCTTCTATATTAGACACAATCATAACTAAGTTTCAAAAGTCAAGGGATGTTTTAAAAAATAAATCATTGACAATTTGCTCATTGTTTTGAATTTGGCCCAATGTCCATTTTTTCCACAAGGTCACGAACTTTAGCTTTTCACATGGAAAATTTGTCTAATCAATTTATGCGCCTACCAGATTGACAATCATAGTTAAGCATTCAATGATCGCCGCCCATTGAATTTGTCTGAGCCAATGCCAACCATGTGATTTGGCCAGATAACTTAGCTACTGTTGATGCTACCATATGAAAATTAGGTTTTCTCATTACCGTGAGAAAAAAAGGATAGAAGTTTGAACACTGCATAAAGGATTCCAACTAAGGTGTACAAAGTCTAAGGTTGCAACATATTGAATTCACATTTTTCTTGGGGAGTCAAATGTTATAAAATTCAAAGGCATTCTTTCCTATTATTATTTAGGAAAATAGGATTCAACTTAGGCTCTATTGTTTTGCAGAAAATACATTATTTGGAAAATATTTTCCTAAAAATGATTGCTTGTATTGTGTACAAAAATAAATTAATGAAAAATATTTTTAGAAATTGCGTATATGTAAAATTGGATTTTAATCGTGACAAATAGTATTGTACACAAGTTAAGCTAATTTGGATTTATGGGTACTGAACAAAAGTCAAAGTTTTTGGCTGACTAAATTGTGGTCTTTGGATGCTCCAAATTTAAACGGTAAATCTGATGCTCCTAGTTGGAACTTAGGAAGACCATCATCTAGTCTTTCTGTTGTATGCCTTAACAAATCTAAGTATGGAAGCAACTATGCTAAACTTGAGAATGAATTCAAAATCAGCTTTTGTTACCCTCATTCTCTTCATACATCATACTCACTCCAACACTCGTATTGCCTATGCTTCCTATACTGGAAATGAAACACCTGGTGGCATTGGTCAATTTCAAGGGCAAGATGATTGAAGATTTTCAAGGGATCATGAGTTCTTGTAACAAGTCTATTAGTCACTATAACTAGTCTAGAGTTTCTTGCAATTGCTGCCACATAGGAAGAGTCACCTCCCTCAACTTGGAAAATCAAAAGCTCATTGGCACAATGCCTTCTAAGATAGGGAATCTCATCTTCTTGAGATGTATTGATTTGGGGTGAATCAACTCTGAGGCAACATTCCAGAATAATTTAGGAGGTTGTTCAGATTGAAGACCCTCCTCCTCTACAAAAATGAACTCAAAAGGGTGATGTTATGAAATTTTCCCTCTCGTGTAGGTATGCAATGCCTATTATAATCAGCTCCGTGGGAGGATACATGACGAGCTTCGGTATTTAGTTGAGAGAGAATACTATTTTCAGGGTTGTAGTGAATGATCTTACTGGGGAAATTCCAAGCTGATTGGAGAATGGATCTTCACTTACATAGCAACCTATGGAGGAAAATGAACTAAGAGGTCGGATACTGGTTGAGCTTGAAAGCATCTCAAAATTACATATCCTAAATTTACTATTGTGAAATTTGATTGTTTAAGAAGATGAAGAAGTACTAGTAGATCCTTGATGCTTTGATGTGTGATGACAGTCATTGTCCTTAAGGTATTATTTGCCCTCACTATTGATGCTGTCGGGTTTAGAACAGATATACCTCCAGGATATACACCAAAGCCACAAAGAAACAGTTCATCAATTACTCGAATCTCTCTTGGAATTTCTCCTTGAATGTGTTAACATTGTGTGTATGAAAAGAGGAAAAAAGAGAGTTATGAATAAGAAGTATTTTTCAACGGTTGTGGTTACTATAAATAATGTGTAAAGTGGTGTCGATTCATAGACAACCAATTGACACATCTCTTGGTAATAGGTATTTTATCGCCAACCATCACCACTTTTCATGTCAAGAGTCATTTCCTTTTATGACTACCGATAACCTCTTTTTAGGACGAAGAGTCACCTCTTTTCATAACCAAGAGTCACATCTTATTTTAACCAAGAGTCGTGTATTATCTTAACCAAGAGTCACATCTTTTATGATAACAAACTATTTCAACATTCACATTATAATAATCTAACAGGATGCATCCCATCTTCTATGTACAATCTTACGTTACTTGTCTTCCTTGTTCTAGGGGCCTACATCTAAGGGTGAGTATGATTTGGGTTGGGCCGGTCCATCTCCTAACCCTAGGACTAACCCACACAATGCTGATCCTCAATTTTTGGGACCGAGGATTGACCCTATTGAGCTTGGGACCGATGATCGGACTGACCTAATGGGTTTAGTCCGGTTCCAAGGTCAACCTGAGACCAATCGAGAATTTTTTATTTCATTTTTTTTACTCCTTAAAAATGCGATTGAGGACCAAATTGACCCAATGAGTTCAGTCTGATTTCCAAGTCAACCCAGGACCAATCAATAATTTTTTATTTCATTTTTGTACTCTTTGAAAGGGCAACCAAGTATCGTACCAACCCAATAGGTTCGATGATGAGCGAGGTTAGCTAAGAAAGGCAAGCAGTGAGGGTCAAGTGGAGTGAGCGTCGAACAGAAGGAATATCAAATGTTGAGTGGGGAGCAACAAGCCAAGCAAGCATTGAGCGGCTAGCATCACGAATGACCCAAAGCGAGTGAGGCGAGTGTCGAGTGGCAAGCGGAGAAGTTGTTTCTTTCGATTTTGGCAAATTGAATATTAAGAGGACATATAAGACATAAGAGAATGAATACTAGATGAGGATGTTATAAGGAGCTGTTTATGTCTTTTTGGATGTCATAAGGACTCCTTACAAAAACATTTTCCTCTTTCGTAAATTATGACTATCGACACTATATAAGACGTTAAAAATCTAAGTTATTAAAGAATAATGAAAAATTATTTGCACTCCTCACTAAAGAGCTATTTAATGTTATTAACGCTATTTATTTTAAGGTTTTCTCTATATAAAAAAATTATAAATAATATTATATATATAGTTAGGGTTGTTCAGGGTTAGATCGACCAGGAACTTTCAGGACCGAGGATCGACCCACACAGTGTTGGTCCAGGAATTCTAGGACCAAGGACTGACCTAATCTCCTTTGGAACCGGACCAGGACCAACAGGGTTGGGCCGGTCCAGGATTGACCCTAGACCGATGCTCACCTCTACCTACATGGTGAAATCCCATACGTTGACAATTATTTTCCTCATCACTAGGTGCTTTACCTTTCAAAAAACCAATTTTCAAGGCATCGCATTTGCTGCCTAACGCTACTAGACTAGAAGAGCTTATTCTCAGTCCTAGTAGCTTTATGGGGGAGTGTCGGACATCTAGAATGCCAAAACTTGGCACGGAGGAATACTTAAGTGCCAAAAGTTAGAAATGTGACACTTAAGGGCCAAAATCGGAACAAAATGAATCACTTAAGTGCCAACGATGATGCCAAAATGCTAACGTAACGATTTCCCCATGAGACAAGTACAAAATGATGTCATTTTGCATACTGACGTGGCTAGGCAAATGCAAAAACGATGTTCTTTTGCTGCTGACGTGGTAAATAATTAATATAAAAATTAATTAAATTAAATTTAAAATTAAATTTATTTAAAACATTTATTTATTTATTTATTTTTAAAAGGGATGAGGGAAGAAGGCGACTGAGGGCTGAGCTCTTGCTAGCATCGCCTCCTCGCCATTGCTAGGAAGGGCCAGCGACGGTGGGAGAAGGTTTGGTCGAGGTCGTCGGGCCCTAGCTAGGGGCTGGCGACCCCAGCCGACCAGTGCTGAGGGCCCGCGAGCCCTCGCCTAGATTTGGGGCGAGGGTCACGACCCTCACCTAGATTCAATGAGGTCGGCGGTCCTCACCTGGTCGGGCCAAAGGTCGCCGCTCATTAAGGGGTCGCCCTAACCAGTAGCTACCTTTAGCTAAGCCAAGCGACGTCGGCTGGGGTCACCGACCCCCGCCCAAGGCCTAGTGACCCCGTCGACCCTCCCTCCATCGTCGTCGGCCCTTCCTGACAACAGCGGGGAGGTGGCGACAGCGAAGGCTCAGCCCTTAATCTCCTTCTTCCTCCCTCCCTTTTATTTATTTATTTATTTATAATTAATTAATTTATAATTTAATTTAATTAATTTTTATATTATAATTCAAATCGGCGCCAAAACGATGTTGTTTTTGCATTTTTTTTTTTTTTTTTGAGTTAGCTGTCTGGCGAGCCATGTAGGCGAGAAAAATAATAAAAACCGCCACGTAAGATTTCTTGTGGGGTTTGCAAAGGTGGCATTTAAGTGTTTAACTTTTCAAAAAAAGTGACACTTAAGTGCCACTTTCCTAACTTTTGGTACTTAAGGCATGTATGGTAACGTTTTACTCCGGGGAGCAATTTCTTTTTTAGAAATAGTTATTTTCTATTTCTACTCCCTGAAACAATTTCTGAGTAAAATAACGCGTTTGGTAACTATACAAAATATCTATTCTTGGAATAAAAAAAAGAATAGAAATGCGTTTAGTATGATTCATAAATTTTTGTATTTATTCGTTTTTTCTTCTTACTCACAGAGTGCCAAATATTGATCGCCGACCGCTGCCTGCCACCACATGACCGCCGATTGCCGACTATCGCCACCATCGCCCATACCTTACCAGTCACTGCTGCTAACGACTAGAGATCGGCGGCGACGGTCGACGATTGGGCGGCGGCGGCGATCGATCGACAGTGGCTAGCGGTTGGTAAGCGGTCGGCGGTGGGTGCGGCAAGGGAGAAGAGCAAAAGAAAAATTGAAAAGAAAAAAAATTTCTTATTTCTAGATATTGTTCCCGGAAACAAAAAGCTACTTTTTTATGTTTCTTGTTTCTGTTCTAAATCTATTCCTCAACTACTTTTTTTTTTTGGAATAGAAAAATAAGTTGGCATTACCAAATGGATTTATGATTTTTCTTTTGTTACGAGGAACAAAAGAACATAAATGGGAGAAACAGAAACATTACTATGCAAGCGCTAAGTGTCTCTTCATGCCAAGTTTTGATACTTGGGGTGTACTTCTTCCCTTTATGGGAAATGTGCCTACCAATCTAGGAAACTTGAGGAATCTTATAGAGGTGAGTTTCTACAATAACCAATTTCAAACAAGACCTGATGGCTTAAGTTTTTTCACTGATTTTACCAACGGCACTAATTGGGGTGTCACATTTCGGCAACAACGAATTTAAAGGAGAATACCTACTTCTTTTGCCAATTCGACGAATACGCTTTAGTTACTACTATTAGGGTCAAACCAGATCACAAGTTATATCCCACCAGAAATCGAGAAGCTCAATGGCCTACATGATCTTGACGTTATACAACAACAACATTAGTTGTGAATTCCCCATGACATTGGTAAGCTCAAAATTTTGACCTATCTTTTGCTATGGCATAATAGAATTTCAGGAGCAATTCCTTCCTCTATTGGAAACGTCACCCAATTGCTTTGCTCAAAGCTTGAGAAAAACCAATTAGAAGGTGATGTTGCTCCAAGCGTTGGATGGTGTTGACAATTGCAAGTATTAACACTATCAGATAACAAACTTAATGGATCCAAGCACAATCTTTATGGACCCAGGCTCGAGTGCCAAGGCATTGGGCATGGGTGCCTGGGCTTTGGGCTTAGCCTTAAGGACCTAGGCACAAGCGCCAGGACATCGGCTTAGATGGACTTGAATTCAAATTATCAGTAATGGTAACCTAACCTATACTACTATATTGTTAGTTAAAAGGTTTAATAGGTAAGAAAGTGATTGTTTGATATTGATTTTAGTCCAGACATGAAAAGTCAATATCACCTATTATATTTTGTAGGCTGAACTATATTGTTGATGATAGATAATTTGCCTATATGGGCTTAGAAGTGTTATACTTTCTTACGAAAGTTAGAGTTACTTTCTAGAGAGCTCATAAAGTAAGAACAAGCACAAGGCCATAATAGTACTAAGCAAATTACAAAACTTCTCCTTAAACAGGATGCTAATATGTATGCAGTATATACAAGTCTATTAGTAAAGTAACAAGTTTAAAGTTATAGCTACTTATAACTTTTATAAAATTTTGAGATACTTGCCCTAAAATTAAATGTTTAACTGGAAAGAGATATTTATATATGTATATTAATCTTATGGAAATTTTGGCTGTACATTTTTTACATTTTGTTTTTACATACAAAGTGGGAGATTGCTGGTAGTTTGTTTGTAAAACAAATCAAGAGGTGCCTTGTTTCAAAATGAAAAAATATGAGTGCTCGTGGATGAGAATCAACACTAGTCAATGGCTGTTCTTTTTAAATTTTTATTATTTCGGATTAATAATATCTGGCTAATGGATATTAGGTGTCTTACAACCTTTGAAAGGTCGTATCTTTTCAGAAGTTATAAAATTCGGAATAAATAAAAAATAAAAATATCGAATAAAAATGGCTATTTGTTTTTTATCCAAATTTTAGTTCATCTTTTGACACAGTTTTAGTTTAAAATTGCAACATATTCAGAGGAAAAGTTGTCTATGTTCAAATAGTGTTACAGACTCATTTTTGGTTAAATAATTACCTCTCTCAGTTTCTTCGTCTCTTTCTCAAAAAATGCAGCATTCATTTGAGAATTTGTTGTGTTCTTGAGGATTTTTGTTAGTAACCACTAGCAACGTTGTGGGACAAATAATTCCATAAAGACAATGCATTCATGCCTTAAAATTTGATTCCATTCTTCTTTCTGATTGATTTTTTTCCCAACAATAGGTAGCACCTCAAGCCGACATGAAGCAATACATCATAATATCTCTGGTGATATTTCAAGCTTACTCGGTCAAGGGAAGGGTTCTTATTAGATTTAATTCCTATGTCAAAAATGATAAAGTGGTTTAAACTTTAGACCGAAAATTCTTTATTTTATGACGAGACAATTACATTATCGGTGCCGTAACTTTTTGTGGTGCTTTGAGTGTGATTTTCCACCAATGCTCTCTAAGTTGTCTTTATCAGAATACATAAGTCACCATCCTCTGGTTTATGCATGGTAAATAGTTGCTTGATATAATTATCCTGCAAATTGCGGGATGACAAATGCTCCATAACAAATGCAAATAAACTAATGGTCTTCAGCTTTCAAGAGGACTATATCGCAGTTTCTTAGTAGACACTCAGGTCACTTGGTTGTTGGAAGAGTTTTCAAGAGGACTAATATTTTACCATTTTCCGAAAAACGGTATTAGGATTGGAGGAAGATGGAAGACTATTATGCACTGGTTGTCTGGCTTTGTCCATGTTGAAAGAAGATATATTTTGAAGATATGAAATCAGATTGAAGATTGTAATTGCTTGGGATTGTAATTATTTTAGGACTAGAAATATTCTGTGGTTAGGAATATTTTCTTTACTTTTTTATTGAATCTTCTTGTATATTATATACATCTCTGTAACGGTGTACAATTCAATATAGAAAATACAATTCCTACACTTTCACTTGAGTTTGTTACATGGTATCAGAGCTTTGTCTTGATCTCGACATAGCTTCCGCACTAGAATCAAGCTCTGTTGCTGCAACCCTTCGCAGAACAGATCAGCCTCCTTCACAGAACAGATCAGCCTCCTCCGCTTCTTGTTGTTGCAGCTCTCGCAGAACAAAGCAGTGCCTGGCAGGAAATCCTTCATTCAGCTTTCAATTCTTGTTCAAAAAATCTGCCAGACAGAATTGTTGCAAAATTCTTAGAAAATCGTCATCATGGCAAATCCACAAGCACTTACCTTAGGATTGGATGATCAGTCCACAGGTGAAACAACGCCACCACCTCCTTAGATCCATGAATCCTCGGCAATGATCACAGCACCTTGGGAACAAATTCAGCCACAGAACCATCCTCAGCATGCGCAATGGGGAACTGCTCCGACTCAGTTTAATATGGGGTAGTCCTATTCGAGGCCGCCTTACCAATGGGTACCGTATCCTTGGTACTATGGACCAAGTCCAAATACATCATCGCCGGGTTATCGAGATGGCGTGCAAACTAGTGGAGGCCTACCAACCAGCAACGGGGTAGGCGCAACCACCAATCCACAGTAGATAGGCGGGTCGACCAAATCGGGTATGGGAACGAATCCCTACCCAGGTCCATTTTTCTTCAATGAGGATTCTGCAATCGGATCTGGCGGATCGAGTTTTGGGGGAAATCCCTACCCGAATCCGCCGCCAGGGTTTCCTTCATACTAAATCTTCGCTGCCAGTGGTCGGCCGGAGCTCGGCGACCCTCTTTTCACAACTAATGCCGACGGACCAGAAATCAAGCTTATTGCTCAACAGTTAACCGGATTCGAAAATTACACAAATTGGTCGCGCGAGCTCCGACGTGCACTGGTAACGAAAGATAAAGAAGGGTTTATTGACGGAACCGTTCCGATTCCCTCCGACGAGCGAATGGCACGGCTGTGAAAGAAATGCAATCAATTGGTCCGAACGTGGATCGGAAATTGCATTACTTCCGAAGTCGCGGCCGCTCTTCCCTCGACGGAGGACTCGAAACAGATGTGGGAAAATATCAAAGAAATGTTTGGAAAATTAGATCAAGTGAAAATTTTCTCCTTGACGCAATAAATCTCTGATTTAAAGCAAGGGAATATGACTATTGCTGCGATTTTTAACAAAATTTCAGGTCTGTGGAACGAATTGGAGGCAGCCGAGGAGAAATTTGAATGGCCAAAACCCATCTTGCAGCAATACAAAAGAATGCGAGACAAAGAGAAAGCAATACGTTTTCTCCTCATATTAAATGAAGCCTACCTCTCGTTTCGGTCACAAATCCTGACCATGGAGCCGATGCCAACCCTTGGCCGCATCTATTAGCTTGCTGTTCAAGAAGAGAGCCAACAGAAAGTAGTCGATTACAGGAAGAATACCGAGAGCGTGGCTCTGGCAGCGAAGAGATTTCCTTGCCCGCTACAGAGGGCCACGGGAGGAAGAGAGGCTCTCGAAATCAATCTAGGGTTTCATGAGGAAAACCCTAGAGGATATCGTTCCATAATGAGCAGCCACGATACGTTTGATCGATCGGACGGCTCTCATTCATTCTTTGGAGAGGCTGGATCCGACGGCTCTGGAAAAAGGGGGCGGATGGAATCCAACGGCTCACGCGGCTCAAATGCATATGGGCCAGATGGCCCACGTGGGCGTTATCCAATACATTCTGACGGGCCACAAGGTATTTTTCTCGCAATTCCTGATGGGCCGTATGGGGCGACAATGGCCCATGCCATGAATAGGCCCAGTTCATTCACAAAAAATAATCAAAAGGGAAAGGGTAAGTTGTACTGTGATTATTGTAAACGCCCACATCACACAGTTGAAAATTGCTAGAAGCTCCATGCTAAACCTGGCGAAAAGGAGAAAGGAAAATTTTCAACTGTTTTACAGGTATTGGGTAAATCAGCAGACAAATCAATTTCTCATGGGGAATATCAGGAGCTGATGGAAGCTTTAAAGAAGTTGGATGCTTCTGACAAGATAGAGAGCTTCACAAGTATTTCTCATTGTCTGATGAACTCAATTACAAAGGATGAATGGATTATTGATACTGGAGCTAGTGACCACATTGCCTGCAATCAGAAATTGTTTTCCAATATTAAGAAATTATGCTTTCCTATATTAGTACAACTCCCGAATGGAAACATCACACATGTTGATATGACTGGAACTGTGAATCTTAGCCCACTCATCAGTCTTAAAAATGTCCTTTATATCCCTAGTTTCCAATTTAACCTCATATCAGTATATCAAGCCTGTAAAGAAAATTCCTGTCGTGCCCTCTTTGACTCTGATAAATGTCTATTTCAGGCCTGTTCGACTGGCAATCTAATGGGCTTGGGTAGAATCTATCAAGGATTGTATTTTTGGATCGATCTTCCAAGCAATTTTAAATTCCCTCCCATTGCTTTCAATAAATCAATGTGTAATGTTGCTAGCAATAAAAATTTCCTTCATCATCAAAGATTGGGCCACACTACTTCTTTCCCTTGCGCTGAGTGCCCTGTTTGTCCTTTGACAAAACAAACTCGTTTCCCTTTTCAAACTAGTAACACTCGCATTGACAGCATTTTTTCTTTAATTCATGCTGATGTCTAGGGACCATATCACACCCTGAATCATGACGGTTCATGGTTCTTTCTCACAATTGTGGATGATTTCTCACGTGCCACCTGGGTCTTTCTCATACAATCCAAAAATCAAGTTCTATCTCACCTGAGAATTTTTATCTCTTTATCCAAAACTTAGTTTGGAAAGTCGATTTGCCGCATCCATACTGATAATGGAAAGGAATTCTTCAGTGGTGAATGTGCTTCTTTCTTTTCCTCAAATGGGATTTTGCATGAAAGTACTAGCACCTATACACCACAGAAGAATGAAGTTGTTGAGAGAAAACACCATCACCTTTTGGAAGTGGCACGGGCCCTTAAATTCCAAGCATTTATACCAGAGAATTTCTAGGGAGATTGTATGGTTACTGCAGCGTATCTGATAAATCGTATGCCATCTAGGATTTTGAAGGGAAAAACTCCATTTGAACTATTATATGGAAAGAAACTAGATTTGAGTCATATTCGAGTGTTTAGTTGTTTTGTTATGTGACTATAGTAGGGCCTCGGGACAAAATGGCCCCTCGTGCTCGGCAGTGCATATTCATGGGGTATGCCAATCTCAAAAAGGGTTATCGAGTTTATGAGCAGTCTACTGGGGATTTTCTTATCAGCAGAGATGTGGTCTTTCATGAAGATACTTTCCCTTTCCGGGATTCTACTTTCGCATCTGGAAACGATGTAGACACTAATCGTAGATTTTTGTCAGAAGAAGATTTGTCTTCTAGAGGACCATATGTTATTACTTCCCCTCCAGGACAGCAAATAGTGGATGCAGCACCACCTTCACCACCTGATGAGCACTCTACAGGAGACTCAATTGAGCATGACTTCATGGAAGAGGAACCTCAAGTGATCAACTCCATTGAACCAGCAAATATTGAAGAACCATCGTTAGACGTGTTAAATGAGCCACCTCGACGGTCTAGTCGAGTTACTCACCCACCAGCTTGGACAAAAGATTATGTCTGTTCTTCATCAAAGTCGTCAGGTACTCGTTACCCTATATCCTCCTATGTGTCTTTTGATCAGTTGTCATCAGATCATTTATATTGCATTAGTCGCATCTCTGAGGAACAAGAACCATCTAGTTATCATGAGGCTGTACGTGATCCCCGCTGGCAAAGGGCCATGGAAGCAGAACTTAAAGCCCTAGTTGACAATCACACTTGGGATATTGTATCCTTACCTCCTCATTGTAAGCCCATTAGCTGTAAATGGGTATATAAAATTAAATATAAAGCAAATGGTTCTGTGGAAAGATACAAGACTCGGTTGGTGGCTAAAGGGTTCACACAGCGAGAAGGATTTGACTACCATGAGACCTTTTCTCTAGTAGCGAAGGATGTCACAGTTCACTCTTTTTTGTCGGTTGCTACTTTTCGCAACTGGTCGTTGCATCAAATGGACGTCCACAATGCCTTTTTTCATGGTGATCTAGAAGAGGAGATTTATATGGATCTTCCACAAGGATTACGGAGATAGGGGAAGTCTAAGGTATGTCGTCTCTGCAAATCCCTTTATGGTTTAAAGCAGGCCTCTAGGCAGTGGTATGCCAAGTTTACTAACGCACTCACGAGTACTGGATTCAAGCAATCCAAGCATGATTATGCTCTCTTCACTTGGACAAAATGTATGTCGTCTATCTACTTGATAATTTATGTTGATGACATACTTATTATGAGAAATAATGATTCTGCTATGAGAAAGCTTAAGGAGTTTCTACATTCCTCTTTTCATATCAAAGATTTAGGGCCACCTAAATACTTTCTTGGAATAGAGACAGCTCATTCTGATCAGGGGATTTCTCTTAGCCAAAGAAAGTTTGTGATGGAGATTATATCATAAGCGGGATTATCGGGATGCAAGCCGGCAGCCATTCCCATTGAACAAAATGCAAAGTTAACCAGTGTTGATTACGACGCTGGGATGTCTTTTTCTGACGATCCATTACTAAAGGATCCGACAAGTTATCAAAGACTTGTTGGAAAACTTATCTATCTCACCATGACTAGACCAAACATCTGCTACGCTGTACAGACTCTTAGCCAGTTCATGCACAGTTCAAAGCAATCTCACATGAATGCAACCTTGAAGGTGGTAAAATATCTGAAGAGATGTCCAGGGCTAGGAATACTTCTTTCTCGAAAGTGTGATATGGAGATGATAGCCTATTGTGATTCGGATTATGCTAAATGTCCCATGAGCAGGAGATCTATTACTAGTTTCTATATTAAATTTGGGGAGTCACTGCTTTCATGGAAGACAAAGAAGCAATCCACTGTATCATTATCATCAGCAGAAGCTGAGTATCGATCTATGGCAAAGACTGTCTGTGAGGTGGTATGGTTACGAGGCCTACTTCAGGACCTTGGGATACAAGTTAGAGGACCGACACTGCTCTTTTGTGATAATGATTCAGCAATTAAACTTGTAGCAAATCCCATATTACATGAGAGGACGAAACATATAGAAGTTGATTGCCATTTTACACGTGAGAAGATCAAAGAAGGTATCATTGAAACAAGAGGGATTAGAACCACGGAACAACCTGCGGATATATTTACTAAACCTCTTTGCCAAAGACAGCATACATATCTCCTAAACAAGCTTGGCGTTTTGGACATATACAAACCGCCAGCTTGAGGGGGAGTGTTGAAAGAAGATATGTTTTGAAGATATAAAATCAGATTGAAGATTGTAATTGATTGGGATTGTAATTATTTTAGGACTAGAAATATTCTGTGGTTAGAAATATTTTCTTTACTTTTTTATTGAATCTTCTTGTATATTATATACATCTTTGTAACGGTATACAATTCAATATAGAAAATACAATTCCTACACTTTCACTTGAGTTTGTTACAGTCCATAAGTAGGAATTCACAAGTTGCAATTTTAAAATGTAATCGTGAAGAAATTAAGATATCACGTTGTATCAAAGGACCCTATTTCACGGGCAAACCTGCTAAGGATACACACTAATCTATTATTTAACTTCCTCTTACCAGTTTACACTGAAATATAAATAAAAACAGAAAACAATGAAATATAATCGATTAAATAATCTTACAGTTCTCCATAACTAAATCTCATGAGATTTTTTATTATTATTATTTTTTTGGCCATAGAATTTTTATTAAGTTCACTTCCGTTATAAAAAGCTAGTTTACCCAATTGCTACCAAATGGTTGACGCATGAAAAAATGTGTTAAGTATTTTTTTTTGGCATCCACGACGGGCCTAATAATAATGGTGGAATATTTAATACAATAGTCTAATGATATGTACACTTCTTTGTGCATTATTGCCCACTGATTTCAGTATTACAAAAGGGAATACTAGACATTAAAATTTACGAATGAATATGCATAAATATGTAATTCCAACTATAAAGATTTAGTGACAAGCCAAGAACTCCTTGTAGTGTTTCCTTGGTCGAGTTAGCAGTTACAAAATTTTACCACCAGTAAATTTATAAATAAGAACGACTTACGTTCCGCTTAAGATTTTTTTTTTTTTTCGGTCAGTACGTTCCACTTAAGATTAGCAGCTAAGTTTTTTGTTTGGAGAGGGTAAATATCTCGGTAGGGCTGATAACCTACCATTGCATTTATTGTCAACGTATTTGACCGACAAGTTAACAGTTGTACGGTTTTACCAATAAGATTTTAATTTGACTGATACTGGAAATTTCCCATGCACGGATTTTTATCCCTGTTCTGGCAAACGGAATATTAGAAGTGTGCTTTCATTTAAAACGATTGGCTTCTTCATGAAGCGCTTGCATGGCTGCTTTATTAAGAGTGACCCACTGCGGTTCGCTATCTATACTCTTAATATTCAGGTCAAGTGCCACTAGATGCCTTAGTGTCCCCGAGGTGATCTTATTGATTGGATCAGATCTTCTTATGGCCTCTTCAGGGTTCCAATTACATGGTACAATTGGATCAAATAAGCCCTTATAAATATTCAGCTACAAGCAGTTGGCTCTTAAGTTTCATGCTTCCAACCTTTTTTTTTTTTTTTTTAACAGGAGGAACCGGTTTGCGCCGAAAGCGCACCGTAAACCCCCTGCTGACACGTAATCAGGAGGACCCATCACTCCCAGCGTCACACTTAAGAGCACTAATGATCACGCTGGGATTTGAACTCATCCCTTTCGTGAGGGGGATGGAAGCCCAAGCCAACGTGGCCTCCGCATGCGGTGGTATTCTCTTTTGTTTTGTTTTGTTTTGTTTTGTTTTTTCTTCCAACCTCTTTTGTTCATCTCTAAAAATCGCATGTTTAGATCAAAGTCATGTTCTATGATAGCTATCCCAACATCTCTACACCGACACTAGCAAACCCAAAAATGGGCTTGAGCCATTTCTGTTCAGGTACCTTCGCTGCCATATTGATCCTAGAACTGGTTATCACTAGCTTAGCTTCTTGTAGTACTCTAGGAAACGAGACCGATAAAATTGCGCTGCAAGAGTTCAGGTCCCTCTTAAAAGATAATTCTGCAAGGACCTTAGCCTCCTGGAATGACTCCCTCCATTTCTGCCGATGGACTGAAGTCACTTGCCGTCTTAGACAATAGACACTACCGAGTCACTGCCTTGAACCTAGATGGACAAGATTTGGCCGGGACCGTGTCCCCTTATATTGGAAATCTTTCCTTCCTCCGATACCTGAACCTCGCAAACAACTCTTTCCACTGTTTAATTCCTCCTGAAATCGGGTGCCTGTTAAGGCTTAAAATCCTGATCTTAAGCCACAACACCTTAGGAAGTGGAATTCATAGAAATCTCTCCCCGCGTCTCAACCTCACGACTCTTGAGCTGGACTATAATCATCTGGACGATCGCATTCCTTCTGAATATGGGTTGCGACCAAAACTCCAGAAGCTCTCCCTTTCGAACAACAATCTCATAGGACTGATCCTCGCTTCCATCGGAAACCCTTCCACCCTCGAAAAGCTTCATCTATTGAGCAACAGCCTGAGAGGAGGAGTTCCCATTTCTATAAGCGAAACGAGGATCAAAGTTTTCGTGGCCAGAGAAAACCAGCTGACAGGTGGCTTGCCCTCGGCCCTTTACAACTTGTCCTCCCTTAGTAGCGTAGGTTTGTACCATAACCTGTTCTCTGGAAATATCAGGAGAGACATAGGCCTTCTACTTCCGAATCTGCAATTGCTTGTTCTGGAAGATAATCAGTTCACACGTCCCCTTCCTGATTCACTGTCCAATGCCACGAACTTAGCAGGAATTGATATCCCTGTCAACAACTTCACTGGAAGTTTTTCGGCCACCTTCAGAGGGCTTCGAAACTTGAAATGATGGTTAGACTATAACCTTCTCCAAAATTTTCTTGGAAGTGGCACAACCGACAGATAAGTTTCCTTGCCGATTTGGCCAACTGCAGCAACCGTAAAATGCTGGTTAGACTATAACCAGTTCGAAGGTGAGCTGCCTGTTTCTGTCAGTAACCTCTTGACTCAACTGATGTAGCTACGAATTATGGGAAACAGAATCCATGGAACCGTTCCTGAAGGTATTGCAAACCGCTTTAGTCTAATTCTGTTATCCATGGGCAATAACATGTTGACAGGTAACATTCCGATGTCTATCAGGAGGCTATTGAACTTGCAATATCTGGAGTTGGGCCAAACCAGTCTGACAGGTCACATACCTTCAACCAGCGGTAACATCACAGGACTGGTACATCTGTACTTGTACGACAACAGCCTAGAAGGAAGCATACCTTTGAGCCTTGGCGACTGCAAGTCCCTGCAAGAAATATGCCTTTGTCATAACAAATTCGCCAGGACCATTCCCAGCCACGTGATCAGTCAGTCATCCCTCATAATACTTCTCAATGTATCTCACAACTCTTTGTCTGGGCCCCTGCCAACTGATGTTGGAAACTTTAAGAACTTCATTTCTCTTGACGTTTCATACAATCAAATTTCTGGCGAAATTTCAACAACTTTGGACAATGTTTGGGATTTGAAGAGATGTATATGCAGGCAAACCAACTTCAAGGACCCATTTCCCAGTTAGAAGGGTTAAAAGGCATTCGTTTTCTTGACCTTTCCAATAACAACTTATCAGGGCAAATCCCAGAGTTCCTAGTTAACTTGTTGTCATCGCTGCAATTCTTGAATCTGTCTTTCAACAATTTGAAGGCAAATTTCCTGTACGAGGGATATTTGGAAACACTAGTGCCTTCAAAGTTGAAGGCAACAAAGAGCTTTGCGGGGGCATACCTGAACTGCATTTGCCTTCATGTCCTGCGATATCGATCCTGAGATCTATAAAGCAAAGATTTTTGAAGTGGGTGATGGTAACAATCATCTGTGCTGCTTGTGCAGTGGCATCACTGTCCTCAGCATCTCTTTTCTGGTTGAGAAACTTGAAGAAGGAACATCTGCCTACTCGCTCCTTGGGCCATTTTCACCAGAGGATTTCTTATGATGCTATATTCAAAGCTACCAACGGATTCTGTACAAGCAAATTGGTTGGTTCAGGTAATCTTTATATGTGAATGAACGTTTATTTAACAACTTCAATTGAGACAGAGAACACACTTTATAGTTTATACAGTTGTACCACATCGCACACTCACAATAGTTTTCAACTCCAGCTCAGGTAGTTTTGGCAGTGTATACAATGGAACACTTGGTCCGGATGAAAAAATCGTGGCCATCAAGGTTTTGAATCTCCAGCAGAAAGGAGCTTTCAAGAGCTTCTTGGCTGAATGCAAAGCCCTCAGCAGCATTTGGCATCATAACCTTGTTAAGATCTTGACTGCTTGTTCGAGTGTTGACTCTCTTGGTAATGAGTTCAGAGCCTTGGTGTACGAGTTCATGGGAAATGGCAACTTGGACATGTGGCTGCACCCAAACAATGAGCAAATGCAATTAAAACCTTTGAGCTTCCTCCAAAGATTGAACATCGCAATTGATGTGGCCTCCGCTTTGGATTATCTTCACCACCAGTGCAGAACTCCATTGGTCCACAGTGATCTGAAACCAAGCAACGTTCTTCTTGACCATGACTTCACGGCTCACATCAGTGATTTTGAATTGTCAAGGCTCGTTTTCTAGTCTAACAAAGACAACTTTTCGAGTCACCTCAGCTCCTCTGTTTTTAAGGGAACCACAGGTTACATCGCTCCAGATACTGCTTTAAAGATCACAAAAACATTTAAATTCACAAAAATCAGAAGAATTCAGAGACCTTGTGGTGTAATCGATCTAGCAGGAACCTTTTCTGGACTCGCAGAATATGGAATAAGTGCTCATCCATCAACTAGTGGGGATGTGTACAGCTTCAGAATACTATTGCTAGATGTGCTCACGGGAAGACAACCGACAGATAATATATTTGAAGAGGATTCCAACCTTCAGAAATTTGTCAAGTCAGTGATGCCAATATGAGTAACAGGGTTTTTGGATCAGTAGATTTTCTGTGGGGAAGTAGGTGAAAGCATGGCGATGAAGCATATTGGAGTGACTGCGGAATCAACAAAGTCGAATGTCTGATATCAGTCTTCGATAATGGATTAACTTGCTCAGAAGAATCACCAAAAGACAGGAAGGATGCGAATGGAGTTGCACAGGACTTGCTCTTAGTCAGAGACAAGTTTCTCAAAACCGGCATTCATGAGGATAGAATGCAGAACCCTCCACCAAGTAAGTACCTTGTTAGTCGCTATATGCGTGCATCATTGTGTCCCTAGCATTGCTTCACTGTTCCCCAACCGACTAGGATTTAGTGAAATTGGTTCGTATGCTAACAAGTCTCGGGACAAGAAACCACCAGGGTCTTGATCAAATAATGCAGGATCATTGACGATTGGTGAGAGACTGATTGAATCATCCTCTTCTTCCTTCTAAATTTTTCAGGCGACACATGGGAGATGGCTGCCTGATCCATCTCAGGTTGTTGAGTGGGACGAGCAAATTGTAAATAAAGATGGGCACGGCTCGACTTGTTGGAGCCAGGTTCCTCTTTTTAATGTCAATGGCAGGCTAGCTCGGGTGTCTGTCAAGTCCTTCATCCGTAACCTAGCCACTAGGAAGGGCTTTCAACTACGAGTGGCCTCGGTTTGCTATTTGGTGAGTCTCCGAACTAGCAGCTTCTAGTTGGTCAGAAGCAAAACTAGCACATTTTGTAACAAATAAAACATGGATTCGAGTATTGCTATGGTAATTTTCCTGCTATAAGACATTCGAATGTACTTGGCTTTAGTTGTGTTGCTCGTTTTCATTGTAATTTTGCTGCTAAAAGGTGAACCTGAGAAATTGTCTGACGGGAATGAGAACCTTCTGAGAGTCCTCGAGAATGTTATGGATTGTTTCCATGTACTCCTGCAATATATGGATAGATTTTCTTCTTATGTCCTTAAGCCAAATCTTTTTTTCTTCTTTTTTGAAAGTAGCAGAGCAACATTGAGACTGCTCAATTGGTTTCACAATGACTTGGTTTTCTGCTTATTTCATGATTTTCAGCAATAAGAATATTTTCTTCAGTCTTTTCCATGAAAAGGATTAGCAATCACCGAGATATGAAACACTATGTCTTTTTTCCCATCTTTTGACAGTAGCAAGGCGAGCACTTAAGTCTTTGATTGAAGAAATAATAAATTTTAAGTGATGATTCTTAAGTAGAGAACTTGAGCCCATTGAATTTAATGGAAACTAGATAAGTTTTTATCTCCATGATTTGAGAAGTTATAGGCATTCAATCATAAACGATGATCTCTTAAGTGGTGATTTTCTTTGATAAGATTTATGATAGATTTGTTCTTGTTTGGAAATCTCAGATTATATAGAGAACTAGGATAAATTGTTTGGGGAGATAGTTGAAATTGAAATTTTAAAAAAGTGGATCTTGTCTTGGGGGAATTAAAAGTTCATTATTCCCTGGTGCTAAAAAGGACTATTTTGTAATAATGTTATCAATGATCACATCTCAAGGTGTTAGTAAGGACATGAGTAATGTTTGAAGGTTCTTATATACAATAAATAAGAGTTGATTTGCACAAATTTTCAAGTGGATGATTTAATATTCTTAGGTTATGTACGTAAAAATTCAGGTTGTGATATATATTGATTTGATCAATATTTTGCAGATGGTATTTCAAGCGTTAATGAATGATAACGAATAATATGATATTAGAAGAGGACCCCTTCTAGTAGATGTGTGATTAGGGGACGAACCACGCAGAAATTGATGGGCTTGTAACTCCAATGAGGGTAGGAAATGGTCATTGGGTTCAAAAGGTTCGGACAAGGAGCATCTCTCATAAGGCTTCTAAAATGGCAAAGGGGGCAAAAATGAACCAAATTGCACACCAAACTAATGGAGAGTGTGCTTGGGATATATATGTAAAAACTAAAATTAACTCACAGAAACGCCCTTTGATGTAATTGCAAGTTTTAATTTGAAATTCTAAAGTTCGGTATGCTCAGGCTAGAGCACTACCAAGATGGATAACCTTATGGGAAAGTATCTGCCCATACACCAAAGGAACGAAATCAAGGCTTGGTATGACACAGGTCAAAGCACATAATACCTTAAGCGAGTTACTTCAAATGTCAAATATATTGTCAGTTTTTTAGATGTTACTCATGCTTTCTTTCATCTAGAGCCAATTTTAAACATCCAATTAGGGATGGGAATGGCCCAATGGCTAGGCCCGGCCTAAAATTTTCTTTTTTATGAGGCCGAGTCCATTGCATGGACCCAAACTGACTCATGACCATTGGATGGTTGGCCACGGCCGACTACATGTTAAAGAAAAAAAAATCCAAAATCTTTCTATAAATTGGAAATCTCTCTCATTTTCACTTTCATCCCTCTTTCACAAGTTTCTTAGGGAAAAGGTAGCAACTACATCATAATATCTCCGGTGATAATTCAAGCTTATTTGGACAAAGTAGTTGAGCGAAAAGTCTTCATTTTTTAAACAAGACAACTACATTATCGGTGCCATAAATGAGATTTCCCCCCAACACTCTTTAAGATGTCTTTATCAGGACAGCCATGCAGCGGGCCCCAAGTCTAGTCAATCATGGATCGACCTCGTTAATGCTCGTACGCAAAGGCGAACTTTCCAACCTAACGTGATTGGCTCTTTTGTTTTCTAACGCATGACTTGCTCCGTCCACTAGGGGTGTCAAGACCTGAATCGAAAACCGAACTGAACCGCGAATCGAACTGAACCGAACCGAAAAAATCGATTTTTTCGGTTCGGTTCGATTTTCGGTTCGGTTATCATCAAAAATCGAAATTTTTTTATCGGTTCGGTTTTTATCGGTTAACCGAACCGAAAATCGAACCACAAAGGCACAAACCAAAAATCGAAAATTTTTTTATTGGTTCTCTCCCGACTCCCATCTCTTCCGCTTCTGTGTCCAAGTATTTTCCCCACCGCACGAGCGCACCTGCGCGCGGATCGGACAGGCGGAGTTCCAAGCGCGAGCAGCTGGCGTGGCGGCGTCGGGCTCCGAACAGGGGGCAGGCGAGAGGGGAGCTCCGGCGGCGGTGCAGGCTACGGCAGAACGGAGCAACGGCGGGAAGCTCCGACGCGAGCGGCAGCGAAGGAACTCGGCGTTACAGCGAATCGGGGCAGCAGTGAGTTGTTGCCGGTGCAGTGGGCAGGGCCGGCGGTGGTGCTCGGCATCGAGAAACGAATGATCCTGGTCGCGGGTCAGCTGCGGTGGTGCGGAACAAGGGCGGTCGCGGACGGATCTCGGGCGGAACAGGAGTGGCTCCAGCGTCGGGCTTCACGGACGGCGACCGGTGGCACGGCAGCTGGCAGCGGCACAGGAACCGGCGATTGGGGGCGTCGCAGGGGACCCGAAGAAGAGAAACGGTGATTTTTTCTCTCTCCCCTGCACGTTCGGTCACTTCCTTTGTTTATGTGTCTTTCACTTTGCCTTTTCCTCAGCTTTTTTTCCCTTTTTCGTGTCTCCTCTCCTCTCGAAGATCTCTCTGTTTCACTCTTTCTTTGATTTTTTCTCTTCTTTCTTTTTGACTCTCGAAGACTCCCTCTCACTTTCAATTTTTTTTCTTCGACCAAAAGAAACCCCTAAGAACCGAAGCCACCATTCTCTATTTATAGAGAAAAATCTTCGGTTTGTTTTTGCAGGTGAGGATTTCCGATATAATTGCACATATTTCCTCAACCACTCGACAAGAAAATGGCTCCAAAATCACATGGTTATTGAATTTTTGAATTCAATTTTTTTTTTCAAAATTTCTCTCTATAATCAAATATTTTATTTTCTTTATTATCCTCTATTTCTAAAAGAAAATTTTAATCCTAAATTAGGTGTCAACAAATATACATGAGAAAATGACTTGGGGACAGGCTCAAAGAAGATAGTAGAGATGAATCAATGGATTTTACCATAATTTTTCTAATCAATCTAATTCCTGATCGACTCATGAGATTGGCCCAAGATACTTTGATTTTTTACATTTTTCTCAAACCTACGTATTATAAATACTAATTTGAATTGATGAAAACTTAGCATGAAGTTACCACAAACAATGAAACCCAAAACACATCATTTTCACAAATTCAGTTCCTAAATAGATAGAAAAATGGATGATGTTAACCATTTCTAGTAGCATTGCGACATTGTATCATTGAAGAACTTCACATTAACAAAGCAGCAATGTACCAATGTTATCATTGTAACATTCTTCGAAGGGGCTTTCTTTGGGCTCAAGATTCTTTGGAGCACAGATAAAGGGATTAATCTAATAATTTTTTAAGGAGCATATACAGAAGGTAAGCCATCCCCACCCCAAAAAAAAAAAAAGAAAAAAAGAAAAAAAACTGAAAATCAAAAGTTAAAAAATCGAAAAACCAAAAAACCGAACCAAACCGAGATTTCGGTTCGGTTCGTATGTGGTTCGGTTCGGTTTCGGTTCGGTTCGAAGATTTTTCTAACGGTTCGGTTTGGTTGGTTTTTCAAAAAACCGAACCAAACCGAACCGTTAGACACTCCTACCGTCCACAGGTTCTCAAAACATCCTGGGCATTGAATTGTGGCCTTTGGACCCACAAAGAAAATTCAAGGTTCTTCTCCAGTTTTTTGCACCCTCTTACATTCGAGGTCTCCAATTTACCTCTGCAGCTATGAGTCCAAGGTTTGGGAATTACTTCTGATTGAAGGATTCATACCTCCAGATTTGCTCCAATATAATCATTTCTTAATAATCTTATTGTGCAACAACAAACGCGAACAAATCAAATAGCAAACATGCTCTATGCTTTAAGATTATTAATCAATAAGATTATTTTCAATGATCTTTTTATTGGAGAAGCCTCCCTCTATGACGAAAGTTTCTATCTATGAACATAAAAAATAAAGGATCATTCTTAAAAATACTTTGAGGAGTAAATATTTCTCCATAATGCGGTCTCCATGGCCGGAAGCGTTTTCAATAGGAACCCAGTAGCAAAATCCTCGGAATCTTAAAAATTAACCATAGAAGTTGTAAGAAATTATGAAAACAAAGGATTAACCTAACTTGAATTTATGCATCTTGAAGAAAAGTCAAGTTTTTTCGTGGACCAGATTGTGGTCCTTTGATTCACTAAATCTAAACGGTCAATCTTGTGCTTCTGGCTGGCTAGGGAAGCATAAGGACATTATCATTTGGTCTTTCTGCTTACTCTATCTTAACAGATTAAGTATGGAAACAACTTTGCCAAACTTGAGAATGCATCTAGTATCAGCTTTTATCAGCCTCATCCTCGTTATACATCAAACTCACTCTAACACTTGTATTGCCTATGCTACCTATCCTAGAAATGAAACCGACAGGGCGGCATTGCTTGCCTTTAAGGACAAGATGATTGAAGATTCTCAAGAGATCATAAGTTCTTGGAATGAGTCTACTAATCATTGCAACTGGCTAGCAGTTTCTTGTAGTCATCGCCACGTGGGAAGAGTCACTGCCCTCAACTTGAAGAATCAAAAAAGCTCATTGGCACAATACCTCTTGACATGAATCTCACCTTCTTGAGGTATGCTGATCTAGAGGCAAATCGGTTCCGAGGTAACATTCCAGAAGAGTTTGGGAGGTTGTTCAGATTGAAGACTCTCCTCCTCTTCAAAAATGAACTTGAAGGGGAGATATCACGAAATTTGTCATCTTGCGTAGGTATGCAGTACCTCTTTTTGCATCACAATCGGCTCAGCGGAAGAATACCTAACGAGCTTCGGTATTTGGTTGAGAGAGAACTCACTATTTTTGTAGTCTCAGTGAATGATCTTACGGGGGAAATTCCAAGTTGGCTGGGGAATGGATTTCACTTACAGGGTTACATATAGGGAACAATTACCTAAGAGGTCGAATACCAGCTGAGCTTGGAAGCATCTCAAAATTGAAGACTCTCAACTTACATTATAATAATCTAATGGGATGCGTCTCCTCTTCACTATACAATCTTACATCACTTGTCTACTTTGATGTAGGAGGTAATCACCTACATGGTGAAATCCCATCAAATATCGAAAACTATTTTCCTCATCTTTAGGGGCTTTACATCATGTTTAACCAATTTTTAGGGCAAGTACCACATTCACTGCCTAACACTACTGGACTTGAAGACTTGTTTCTCTCTTCTAATAGCTTTACGGGGAATGTGCCTGCTAATCTTGGAAACTTGAGGAATCTTACAATAATAAGTTTTAACGCGAACCAATTCCAAATAGGTTTCAATGGCTTAAATTTCCTCACTGAGTTTACCAATTGCACTAAACTGAAAGTGTTAGATTTCGGCCACAACAAATTCAAAGGCAAAATACCTGCTTCCGTTGCTAATTTGATTAATACGCTTCAGTACTTACTCTTGGGATCAAACCATATCACAGGTCATATCCCTCTAGAAATTGAGAAGCTAAATTGTCTAAGGTCTTGGCGTTGTATAACAATAGCATCAGCGGTGAGATTCCCCATGGTATTGGTAAGCTCAAAAATTTGACCAATCTTGTGCTGTGGGGTAATAGGATTTCAGGGCCAATTCCTTCCTCTCTTGGAAATGCCACCAAATTGCTTCTCCAGCAACTTCAGAGAAATCAATTAGAAGGTGGAATTGCTCTGAGCCTTGGATGGTGTCAACAATTGCTATCACTAGCACTATCAGATAACAACCTTAACGGTACAATACCTAAAGAGGTCATTGGTCTTTTTTCTCTGTCCAATTGTTTCCAAGCTGCTCGAAATTCCTTAATGGGGCCATTACCTTTTGAAGTGAGTAACATGAGCAAAATTGTGAATGTCGACCTCTCTGACAACAGGCTGACTGGAGAAATACCAAGCATTTTGTCCCAATGTCTGATGTTGCGAAGCTTGAACATGGCAGGTAATTTATTTGAAGGAAGTATACCGCCTTCTTTAAGGACCCTGATTGGCCTTGAGTCACTAGATCTCTCAAGAAACAAATTGTCCAATCATATTCCCATCTATTTCGTGAATTTTACTGTGCTCGAAGTGTTGAATTTGTCCTTCAACAACCTTGAAGGAGAGGTACTGCAGGAGGGGATTTTCAAAGATACAAAACGCATATCGATAAGCGGAAACAAAGAACTATGTGGGGGCATCAAGGAACTCGGACTTCCCGCATGCAAAGTTTGTGACACAAAGAAGCAGAGAAAGTTTCCAAAACTGAAATTATCTATCCTAATAATTGTCTCGCTTTTGATCGTGTTAACATGCTTCATTTTTATTGTGTATTGGAGGAGGAAATCTATGACGAGACCTAGCGTTGCATTTTCAATAGATGAGCACTTCCGAAAGGTTTCCTATGCAGAGCTCCGCCAAGTGACCAATGACTTCTTGCCATCTAATTTGATTGGCCAAGGGAGCTATGGCTCTGTGTGTAGAGGAATGCTAGATGGAAATCGACTAGTGGCAGTGAAAGTGCTCAACCTAAAACAAAAGGGGGCTTTTAAGAGCTTCTTGGTAGAATGTGAAGCGTTGAGAAATATACGCCACAGAAATCTTGTCAACATCATCACAGTCTGTTCGAGCATCGATTTCATAGGCGCAGAATTTAAGGCTTTAGTCTATGACTTAATGCAAAATGGTAGTTTAGAACGGTGGTTGCACCTTGGAGTAAATCAGCATGACATGCCAAAGCTCAATCTCGGCCAGAGGTTAGACATTGCCATTGATGTGGCTTCTGCCATTGAATATCTTCACCACCAATGCCAAACGAGCATTGTACATGGCGATCTAAAGCCAAGCAATGTTCTTCTTGATCATGACATGTTGGCTCGAGTGTGTGATTTTGGGCTAGCACAATTTCTTCATGGAAGCACAAATCTAGATGTTTCTCAATGTCAAGCAAGCTTTAACAGCTTAAAAGGAAGCATTGGCTATGTAGCTCCAGGTATGTTAATCCTTCTACTTTCTATTCATATGAGTCCAAGTTAATAGCTTATTTAGAATGCTGAATTTTAGTGAAGAAAATGGATTTCCAAAGCCAAGTAGTCATCTGAAATGACAAAGTCGATGTGCTTTCTAGAATATGGCCTTTGCGGTACTTCATCGTTGTGGGGAGATGTGTATAGCTTTGGGATACTGTTGCTCAAGATGTTCACTAGAATAAGACCTATTGATGTTATGTTCAAAGATGGATGGACCCTCCATGAATTTGTCAAGACTACTCAGCACAAAAGCTTAGTGCATATCCTAGAGCCTTCACTGCTATCTATGGAAAGGATCGACAATGGCCAAATTAGTGATGCTGACATGGTGAGATTTGAGGAAAGCATTGCCGACATACTGAGAATTGGAGTCCTCTGCTCAATGAAACTTCCAAATGAGCACATGGACATGGCGAATGCATTACCTGAGTTATGTGCTATCAAAGAGAATTTTCTCAAGCGTGGCATGTAAGATTAGGAAGAGGATTTAACTTCTATTGCATTTCCAATTGCTTTTTAGTTTCTTGACGATGTCTGAATGCGAGTGCAAAATGCAAGTCTTATGTTTCATGTATGTGAGAGGCAGAGAATTCGTTATCTCTATATCCTTAAGCCAAATAAATGCCTTTCTCTTTCAACTATGGAAGAGCTTGCTTCAGGAGATAAACAACATCTTACTAGTTAGTTATTTTCTTGGGTTGATTTCAATGTATCATCCAATGCATCATAAGTCATCCATCCCCTCAGAAGTAATTGAACAAAGGAATAGCTAAATGTAAGGTCATCGACCTAGAAGCAGAGGCACTAATGTAATAAGAGTTTCTCGTGTCCAATCAATTGAAACAAAGCTCACCAAATCACTAGTCTAGTCATGAGAAGCTCATAACTCATCTAAGTAAATCTTCAGTAACTTAAATCATGGTTACCGAGCAAAACAAATACAATGAATTGCTAAAATTCACTCTTTTATTGAGCAATGCGAGATTAGAATCAAGTCCAACCCCCACCACCCACCAACTCAAATGGTAATTTTATGAACTTCAAACAATTTTTTTTTTTTTTTGGTCGACAAGAATAAATTTTATTTATATCATAACTAATGAGGATCTAGCAACACCCAAGAGTGGGGTGTCATTACATAATAGGGCCCAAAGGGCTTGGGGTGGAGAAGAAAGCCAATTAGGTGGTGTTGAAACCTAAATTTTGGCGATCGGTTTAGTCATTTACTGTATTAAACAAATCAAGGATTAATTTTAACCCCTAAAAAAATTAATTAATTAGTTAATTGCATAACATGTAGATTTATGTGCAGTTTGCATCTATTTATTGGACCGGTGGCAGATGAGTTGAAATTAGTGGTTCTGAGCTTTAAATTAACAGGCCGGACTAAACTCACGAAGTAAGCAAATTGGCCAAGCCTATTGTTTTTTTTTTTTTTTTTTCAATTAATTATCTTGTGAAGAAATTGAGATTTTATATGATATTATAGTGGATTTTTGAAATTTGAGAAAATCACATTACAATCTTAATAAGTGACAAAATCAGTGAAAAATATTCAAGAGATGAGGAAAATTAAAAAAATTGTGATCGGGAGGTTATAATAATATTCAAAATATCCCACGAAGATCACATTTTTTCTTGCTTATAAAAAGGCCGTGTACGGTGAGGAATCGGGGGGCTTCTCTAGGGTTCCTAGGTTAAAAAAAAAAAAAAAAAACCAAAACAAAAGGGAAAAATACTTTTCTTAGGGTTCTCCTTCTGCTTTCTTCGAAGTCAAAAGGGGCTAAAGGAAGTACAAAGAACATAGAGAGGGAGACGACAGGCAGACGTGCAGTAGGCCAGCGAGGAGAATAAAAGTAAAGAAGGAAAAAACAGAAAAACCAAAGAAACTGTTCATCTTCTTCTTCGCAGCAATCGCTACCCGTCCGCGTCGGCCACCGTCGCCTGTCCATCTCGCTCACAACTCTGCCAGTCACCGCCGCTCTGCCATCGCCGGCCTCGACACTAGTGACCACAGCCCAGAACTGACGCTTGCTGCAGCCACGACCCAGTGCCTTTGCCTGTGCGTCTGCCCGAGCACCAGCACCCGGTTCACCGAGCCGCATTGCCGCGCCTGCACCACAACACGTGCCGCTAGTCCTCCCGAGTCGGATGGGCCGCTTGCCGTGCCTCCGCCTCTGCTTTGCTGCACCTTTACGAGCAGCCCTTTGCTCGACCCCGTTTGCCGACACACGCAGCAGCCACCCCTACTGTCTACCATGCTGGTCGCTGTCTGTGAAGCCCGCGAAGCCACCTCTGTTCCCGAATCGCCGCGCCTCAGTCGATCTCCCTCGCCGACGCCTGCTGAAGCCGCACCCCTGCTCAACTCGCTCTAACCCACGAGCACCGAGCCCGCTCTCCACCCACAACGCCTCTACTCCAACGCCCGGCAGATCTGCTCCAACGCCCAACAAATCCGCTCCGAGCCTTCCCCAGAGTCCGACCCAAGCCAGATCGCAACCCTTTCCGCTCCGGCGAGGTTGTTGCTGTCCCTACTTTGTCTGTGCTTGCAGTGTAAGACATAAAATTTCATGATGCGGAAGCCAGGATCAATTAAGACAAACCTCTAGCCATTGTTTGAATTCACATTCGTTGAAAATACCCTGAAAACAAGGAAAAATTGGGCGCACTCTACTAACCAAATCCTCTCACGTACTGTTGGTGTATTCCAAATGTAAGAGTTTGTGTTAGACCTTGTCATCATCCCGTCAGAAATGAACGTATGTTCCTATTTATACCATCTCCCATCAAGACGGTTGCCAAATGGGGAGTTGTCACGAAAGGGTACGAAGCGTGGAAAAACTTCACGTTGAATGGTCGCAACTTTAGGAGAAAATGTGGATCCAAAATGTGGGATCACCAAAAATAAATAACATTCTCCCACTTGATCCCATCATTTCCATCATACGGATTATCCAACCAAATCCACGAAAACTTTATGCTTAAAGAAAAGAAACAAAACACATGAATCATGGCGACATGTCCTCTAAGAGTGAGTAATATCTTCCATGTATCACAATGCATCTTATTTCTTTAATGTCAGCCTATATGTGACAACATATCTTAATGAATAAACCCTATGTTTATTCCAAAACCAAGGTTAAACGTTATTCTCATAAACAACAAAATGTGTACACTAAAATTGAGAATCAACATTACAACTGAATAAGAGTTTCATACAACAAAAATCGTTCATATGACGACAAATTACATGATGGGACCTATTCCTATACTAGCTACATGATCCTTATACTTCATTGGTGGCATGCCTTTAGTTAAGGATCAGCTATCAATTTAGTACTAACGTGTTCAATGACCACTTTATTCTCCTTAACACGTTCCCTTATGGCTAAATACTTAATGTCGATATGCTTACTTCGACCGCCACTTTTGGCATTTTTAGCCATAAAAACCGCAGCTAAATTGTCACAATATATTCTTAATGGCCTAGAAATAGAATCAACAATTCTAAGCCCAGCAATGAAACTCTTCAACCATACACCATGCGAAGTAGCCTCAAAACAAGAAACGAACTCAGCCTCCATCGTGGAAGTAGTAGTCAAAGTCTGCTCTCCATGATACGGCTCCACCAGCTAACATAAAAATGCATCCAAATGTTGATTTTCGTGAATCAACGCAGCCCGCGAAGTCCGCATCCGAATAACCGACCACTTCCAGGTTGTCAGTTCGTCTATACATAAGCATGTAGTCTTTGGTACCTTGAAGGTATCTCATCTCTTTCTTTGCAGCTCTCCAGTGGTCTAAACCTGGATTACTCTGATATCTTCCCAACATTCCCACAGCAAAAGCGATGTCAGGTCGAGTGCAAACTTGAGCATACATCAAGCTTTCAACAGCAGAAGCATATGGAATGTTGTACATTTGTTCCCTTTCTAGATTGTTCTTCGGGCATTGGTTCAAATTGAACCTGTCACCCTTCACAATGGGTGCTATACTTGGTGAACAATCTTTCATCCGAAAAATCTCTAGGACCTTATTGATATAGGTTTCTTGAGATAGTCCTAAAATGGCTCGAGTTCTATCTCTATGGATCTTAATGCCAATGACATAAAATGCATCACCCATATCCTTCATGTCAAAACTCTTAGAGAGAAATTGTTTCACCTCATGTAGCAATTCCTTATCATTGGTTACAAGTAATATATCATCCACATACAGCACAAGGAAACAAATTTTACTCCCACTAACTTTTTGGTATATACATTGATCCATGACATTCTCTACAAAACCAAAAGAAGTGACAACATCATGGAACCTTAAATACCATTGGCGGGATGCTTGTTTCAGGCCATATATAGATTTCTTAAGCTTGCACACCAAATGCTCACCTTTACTAGGGAGGAATCTTTCAGGTTGTTTCATGTAAACCTCCTCCTTTAGTTCTCCATTGAGGAATGCCGTTTTCACATCCATCTAATGTAATTCCATATCAAAATGGGCAACCAATACCAAAACAATACGAAGAGAATCTTTCTTAGATACAGGAGAAAATGTCTCTGTGTAATCAATTTCTTCCTTTTGAGTGAATCCTTTAGCAACGAGTCTAGCTTTATATCTTTCAATGTTACCCAATGAATCCTTTTTAGTTTTGAAGACCCATTTACAACCAATGGCCTTCACACCATCAGGTAACTCAACCAAATCCTAGACTTTATTAGATGCCATAGATCTCATCTCTTCCTTCATGGCATTGTACCGCAAATTGGATTTATCACTATCCATGGCTTGTGAAAACGTTTCAGGATCATTCTTAGCTCCAATATTGTAGTCAGACTCTTGTAAATACACAATATAATCACTAGGAATAGCCGATTTCCTTATTCTAGCAGATCTTCTCAATGTTGCATCAACATTCTCTTGAGAAGCATGTTGCTCAACTGGTTGTTCAACAGTTTCTGGCAATTGTTGAACAACTGGATCTACTAGATCAATATCAGCAGGTTGTGGAACTTCAACGATTGGTTGTTCAATAGCTGGCTGAACTCAAGGGGTATTATAAGCAACAACCAACCTTAAACTTGAGGTGGAAGGTTGAGTGTCTGAATGATCTTTCTTAGGATTAGGGTCCTTCAATCGATCGCTCCCACTAATCAAGTCATTTTCAAGAAATTTAGCATTTTTTGATTCCACAATCCTAGTGGTATGAGATGGACAATAAAACTGTATCCCTTAGACCTTTCGGCATATCCAATGAAATACCCACTTATGGTCCTTGGGTCCAACTTCTTTTCTTGTGGATTATAAACTCTCACTTTAGACGAGCATCCCCAAACGAGCACATGATGCAAACTCGGTTTCCAACCCTTAAATAACTCAAAAGGTGTCTTTGGGACAGCCTTGGTCGGAACTTGATTCAATATGTACACTGCCGTCTTAAGTGCTTCAGTCCACAAGGATTTAGGAAGTTTGGAGCTGCTAAGCATACTACGCACCATGTCCAATAAGGTCCGGTTTCTTCTTTCCGCTACGCCGTTTTGGTCCGGAGAACCCGGCATAGTATATTGGGCAACTATCCCATGCTCTTGAAGAAACCTTGCAAAAGGACCAGGTGCTTGTCCATCTTCAGTGTATCTACCATAGAATTCTCCACCTCTATCTGATCTCATGATCTTAATTTGCTTACCGTATTGTTTCTCTACTTCCGCCTTAAATACCTTAAAAGCATCTAATGCTTCATATTTATTATGAATCAAATAGAGATACATGTAACGTGAGTAAATCATCTATGAAAGAGATGAAGTATTTCTGACCATATGAGTCCATATCCGGACTACAAATATCTGTATATATGATCTCTAATATTTTTGTACTCCTCTTGGCACCTTTCTTTGTCTTGTTAGTTTGCTTTCCCTTTATGCAGTCCACACAAGTATCACAATCAGTAAAATCTAAAGTACCGAGTACTCCATCATTTACTAATTACTTAATTCTTTCTATGGAGATATGTCCCAATCTCCGGTGCCACAACATAGAGGAATGTTCTTTCACAACGCATCGTTTCATACTAGCTTTATCATGAACATGCATCGCATCATAATAGACATTGTCTTGTAAATTAATTCGAAAAAGACCATCAGACAAAGTACCACTCCCAATAATTTCATATTTAAATGATAAATAGAAGTTTGAATCTGAAAAGTTAAAAGAGTATCCCAAAGATACAAGTCTTGAAACTGAAATTAAGTTTCTAGAAAAAACTAGGAACATAAAAGGTCATTTCCAAATTCAAAATAAAGCCACTATTGAGAACTCGTCTACATGTCCCAATAGCTTCCACATGCGAGCGCATCTTGTTTCCTGAATAGATGCTTTGTTCACTTCCCACTGGCTTCCTGTGGTTTTGAAAACCCCGCAAGGAATTTGAAATATGGATTGTAGATCTAGAATCAATCCACCAAGTGTTGTGACTTACATCAGTCATATTAGATTCATAACAAACACAAGAGATTCGATTACCTTTCTTCTCGAGTTAGGCCTTAAATCTGACACAATCCTTCTTTATATGGCCCTTCTATTTACAGAAGAAACATTTGGATTCTTTCTTAATGTCAACTTGGGGAGGTATTTTACCTTTTCCCTTATGGTTGCCATGACCCTTATTCTTCCCTTGTGTTGCCAAATGAGCACTTTTTCCCAATTCCATAATTAGTCTTTCTTCCTCTTGAACACACATGGTCATGAGTTCATTAATTGACCATTTATTCTTATGTGTGTTGTAAGAGATCTTGAAAGGTGCATACTGTTGTGGGAGAGTGTTCAGGATGTAAGACACAAGAAAAGATTCAGATATCTCAACCTCAAGTTTCTTAAGCTAAGCTACAATGTCCCTCATTTGCATGATGTGCTCACGTACACCTTTAACACTAGTGAGCTTCAATGATGAAAACTTCATAATCAGGGTCATAGCATGCGCCTTCTCAGAACTCTCAAACTGCGCATCTATGGCCTCCAATAAAGCCTTAGCATTGCTATGCTGAGCAACCGAACCACGAATACTAGGAGATATTTTAGCTTTTATAAACATCGCACAAATGTGGTTGGACCACTCCCATTGGTTATAAAGAGCTATCTCAGCTGAAGTGCTCGAATCAGTAGGAGCAGGTGGTTCATCTTTCCTTATAGCATAGTCAATGTCCATCCACCCAAATTGAAGAAGAACTGACTCCTTCCAAACTTTATAGTTCTCACCATTCAGTATAGGAACATCAAACTTAAATTCAAAGAAATTCACAGGTTGCGAAACTGCATATCAAATAATCATGCTTATGTCACAAAATATGAGGCAAATATACATAAATCATGTTTTACCAATATAAACATGTCACGAATATGAATCACATAACATAAAAACTGCATGTGGGCTAAGTTTCTAATTTAAATAGATTCATAATTACATCATGAAGAAACTACCATATTACATGCCTTTTCTTAATCCCCTGTGGGTAAATTAAGAAAAATAATATGATATTTCTTCCTAATTAATCATATTAATACCATGAAAATACCTATGGGATAAAATTCATCATATTAATATAATTAATTACAATTAATGTCCATTTCTAAATATGATTCGGAAGCTCTTAATATATAATTTAATTAATTAAAGATGCTGTGGCTACTCTCTAATTAATTAAATATATGAATCATTGGACATTTAATTTCATGCACAGAGTATTCATAAAAATGCATGAAATGACATAATAATAAATAAATACTCAAAGGGCAGAACAGGAAATACATCGGCCAAGGGTAGGAATGCAAAAACATGAAAATTTTGAGGCAAAAGTGTAAAATGAGCTGCGGCTGGGAGACGACAGGTGCGTGCCGAGCACGCGCCAGAATCCGCAACAGGCGCGTGCCCCGCATGCGCGCGTCCAAGGCGCGGGCGCGTGCGTTGCACGCGCTTGGCAACTGCTGCGTGCGTGGAACCATGCGCGCAGCGGTTGAGCGCGTGGCGCGTAAGTTCCACGCCCGCAACTGCAGTGCGCGCGTGAGGCCCACGTGCCTTCTTTCTCTCGCCGCGCAGAATCGTTTCTTCACTGTTTTTCGCCGTTCCGCCACGGTTTCGCCAGCCATTTCTTCTCCGGCAGCCCATTTCAAACCGAAATAATTAATGGGTTTTGAAGAGCATGCCGGCACGACCACATGGGTTCAAATATCGGCGAAAATGATGAAGAAATGAGGCCCAAATCATAAGAAAATTCCCAAAAACACAAATCCTCAACCACCGCGACTTCCGCCGCCCGATTAGCCTCCGACGAACACCGATATACCGGAAAAACACAAGGCTAATGTTCCTCATGGTGGTGCGACCGTATAGGTCCGAAATCCAGGGATGGGTCGCCGGATTTTGCCTAGAATCGACGAATCTCTCTTGCCCTCAAATTTTCGAGTTACTGTTCATCCCCAAAAATGGCCGAAATACAGCGAAAATACACCGAAAATACAACAAAACAAGGCAGAGGCACTAAACACGCTCTGATACCAAATGTAAGACAAAATTTCATGATGCGGAAGCCAGGATCAATTAAGACAAACCTCCAACCATTGTTTGAATTCACGTTCGTTGAAAATACCCTGAAAACAAGGAAAAATTGGGCGCACTCTACTAACCAAATCCTCTCACGTACTGATGGTGTATTCCAAATATAAGGGTTTGTGTTAGACCTTGTCATCACCCCGTCAGAAATGAACGTACGTTCCTATTTATACCGTCTCCCATCAAGACGATTGCCAAATGGGGAGTTGTCACGAAAGGGTACGAAGCGTGGAAAAACTTCATGTTGAATAGTCGCAACTTTAGGAGAAAATGTGGATCCAAAATGTGGGATCACCAAAAATAAATAACATGCAGCCCTCCGCCAGCGCCGCTCGGACTAGCGATCTGCCAGTAGACCCAAAACACCTGAACGCTGAGCTGCTGCTACTCCCTCGTCGCGCGCTGCTACCCCTCGTCAAACCTTTGTCAGAGCTCTAACCGCAACGCCCTTATCGGACCGACGACCAGCTTCCCTTGGTTGAATCCCACGAGTTGCCAAGCCGTGGGGTAAAAGAAACAAGGAAAATCAATTAGGCAGTTTTTTTTATTTATTTACTTTATTCTATTTTTATGTTATTTTATTTATTTATGTACTTTGGTTTTTAGTAGAATTATTCCTGAATGAGTGGTTGAGATTCTGACATGAAATAGCCTCCCAAATTGGGGATTGTCAGTCCGATTTTTATGCACGAAATCTGACTTGCAATCTCTTGCAAAATCGATGATCCGATCTTACGCTTGAGATTCGATTATCGATTTATTTAAAAATTGACCAACCAACGCGAGATATAGTTCGCCAATTTATGGATATCAATCTGATCTTACCTGATTTGCTGTCGTGATAGTTGAATCAGTTTTATTTTGTTAAAAGAAAAAAATCCAAAAAAAAATATTTGAGTTAGGATTAAGTTGGTTTTAGAATATTTCTTTCTATCTTGCATATTTAGAATAGGAATTTTATCTCGAATTTTTAAAAAAAAAAAAAAAAATGCATTCAATTAGGATGTTAGTTTTTTTTTTTAAAAATTTAAATTGCATGTTTAATTATGTGGCAATTTTAACCTTGAATTTCATAAAAGAAAAACAAAAAATTAGAATTAAGGCATTTTTTGCACGTCATTGCATATTAGGGTAGATTGCATGCTTATTAAGAAAATAAAAATCATGTGCACGTCATATAGAGTTAGGTCCATGAAATGCACGCCATTTAGTGATTGTTGCTAAGTCCATTTAATTAGAAATTGCTCATCATTAGAATTAAGTCATTAGATTAATTTAGATTGCATATTTAATTATTGCATTTCTTTTAAGCTTAGGCTATATTGCTATGTCATATCATTTCATATTAAATTAGTAGCATGCATTGCATATTGCATAATTTTCATTAATTAAGTGAAAACAAAAAAGAAATTGTGTGTTAATTAGAAATCATATCTAGGACTATTGATGTGAATTTTGGTTTGACAACGCAAATGTTTTCATTGCTATAAGGTAAATTTTGCAATTTATTATTTGCTTTCTTGAGTGCTAAATTGGTGATTTGCGCACTCACATGATCATTTCACATGTTGGGAAAGTGAATTAAAATTAATTCAAGCTATCTGCAAAATATTTTTTCGAAATAAAAGAGAAAGGTATCGAAAGATAAAATAATCTGGCATAATCAAGTCCCCGGACTCATAGGAGACGGAAAGGCAGGGATTAGTTTCCGGAGCTAAGCTAAAGCCTGAATGAGTATGTACAAAGCTCTTCAGGAAACAACAAGAACCAAAAGCCCTTTAACGGGCGGCTAGAAATGACAAAGCAAGTAGAATAAAAAACGCATTTTCTGGATATAATATTATCAAAGGCAGCAAAAACAGAAAGAAAAATTCCCCGTAAAAGTTGAACCATGTCCTGCAACAAAACTGAAAGAGTCGGAAAGAAAGCCCAGAAACCGCAAGGGAGAACGTACCAAACAAGCAAGACATTCACGGAGGTCCGGTTGCATAAGAAACTTGATGCTAGTCTCAGTGTACAAAACATTAGCAATCCCATGATCAGACCTGCAAATTCATGGCCTCATCACCAAAATGCGCCAAGCCCCGAGCAAAAGGGACCGAGCAAAATTAGGAGAAAAAGCACGAATCCAAGCATCAAAAGCACCTATCAAGAGAGAAGCGCTGGCTTCAAGGAGATAATAGAACTTGTGACGGTGGAGCAAGTGGCCAAGGATGAAGGAGAGGACGAGCATCATGATCCGGAGGAGGATTCCGACGCCTGCATCTTGCTGCTCCTTCTCGGTCTGGCTGCCGGCAGGATTGCTGCTGTTGCTGAAAAGTACTTATATAATGCAATGTCCGATATTCAGCAACACAATTATTGACGGAACGACCTAATTGCACTATATTCAGCGGTGTTTGGTACATTATTGCACATTGTGTAAAAAACTTAGGAATATTGGTACAATATTTTCTTAGAATAAAGAAAGAAAGAGAAAGGATAGGAGCATGCATACCGATGCAGATAGGAAGATTTGACATATCGGTCCCCTCGTTCATTTTTTCTTCTGAAAATGGGCTAACTTGTATGCTTGATGGGATTTAAACTGGAGAAAAACACATAGTTGGCTAAACAATAGAAAAATACAAAAAAAATCAAGTCATATTCTCAGTATTTCATGTTTTACGATTCAAATTTTTTTACGTCGTTAAATTGTTTACTTTTCAGCCGATCATGTCTCCAACATTTCCCAGAGTCTATAGATTATGTATTCACGTGGTTTATACAAAACCTGGGGAGGCTCCATTTTCAGCATCGCATGTCCCGTCTCTTCGTTCGTTTTGATTTCATCTTCTTCATCCCCTTCCACTCAAAGCACTAAACCAACGCCCCTAGCCCTAGTTCCATCACTCCTCTTCCCAAATTAGCCCCTGGACAAGCTCTCCGTCCAGCACCAAACGGAAGAATCTTGAAATCATCCTTATACCTTTCTCTTTGATCACCAACATTTCCAAATAGCTCTAGTATGAATTTTGCCGGTTCCTTTCAAAGCTTAGGGTCCCAGTGGATGCTCCATGAGTTCACTAATGACATGGTGTCTCTGGGCGGATGATACCAAACAATGTTGCAGTCGCTTGACGATTCATGCTGTACTAAAAGCGGGGTTGTTGGAAACAACCTCATTGTCTCATTGACAATTTGTTGGAGGTAACTTGGGTTCGGTAGGCCTTGGTCGTGATGAGGCGGTCTTGCTTGATGTTGGCAAAAGAACCTCTTGAAATTTGACTTCTAAGTTAATTCATGTCGTGGTGATTAATTAGTATATAGAACCACATGTTCGAAATTCGACTGTAACATGAGTTCTACATTATTCTGAACCAATAAAAAGACTTTTATAAGTTCATGTCCTCATATATTAATCATTAGTCCAGTTGACCTAATTATATTAAGACACTTAAAGAGAAAAGCAAGCATGAGAACCAGTAAGATATTCTTGAAGGATATTCTTGAAGGTCTGGTCAGTATAAGATTCTGATTCCTTCTCTTGCAGGGATAACATAGCATCAATCAATGTCATCATCTTCCTATCTTTCCGGGTCAACTCCTTTCTCATTCCTCTAATTTCATCAATCAAATTCTGGCAGAGTTGCTCCGTTTTCTCCTTCATCGCCATCATCCCGATAATCAACCCACCAAAAGATCAGTAAATAATCACCTAAATTTGCATTTTAATGAAGCTCCCATGCTCTTTGATGATGTGGTGGAATTCTGTAGCTTCTTCGTCGACAGCATCCCTCTGCCATATACCTCTTTCCTGAGATGATTCTCATCACAATGTTAAAGGAAAGTTCTCTGAGCTTTGAGCTCACTTCGATCTTTGTCCACCTTTGGTTCAATTCATGAAATAGTCCTTCTAGTAGCAACCTCACTTCATCGTGCCTGACAATAGGAACGTCAAGTGTGAATAATAGTGCATATTGGATAAGCCGGCTTGATAAGCATTAGTATAAATAGAATTATTCAGGCCGTGCATGCACAAGTGCTATCCATTCACTCCATATCTTAAGATACCCCATTTTTGTATGAGACAACAGATTTGTTCATTGTAATTGTTCTGAGTCCTGACATGCGGCTTAGTATGTATTCTATTCTACTCGTAATTAACTTGGAGAGCAACATCTATTAGTTCCCTGCCACAAGGAATTAACAAAGTAAGCCCCTACAAGCTTGCGTAGGATAATCACATCTCAAGATTACCTGAGCACTCGGTGAGAGCCTCTTTCTATTTATTTTCCCAGAATCCTACAACTTTTTACCTAACATCTGATAATATAGCCATGCAGATTGAGGAGAACAACTCCAATGTCGCGAGATGCTGGAGATTGTGCTAGTGATCATCATACGAGGCATGTTCCATGGTGGTGGTGTTGCAGTTGAGGTGCTTCCCTGCAAGGGTGCGCGAGCAGTCTACACACGCTGAATTTAAGGAACAAGACATCGCCAAATCTGTGAGACTCTGTAGGGTTCGGTGAACCGGTTGTTTAAGTAGATGGAGATGACCTAAAGTGGGTAGACCTGGACTTGGTGGAAGGTGGTTCTTGCTTTCACAGTTTACATGCTTTTGAATGATTAGTTTCAAGATAAAGAGAAGGGTCAAAGAAGGCAAGAAGAAGAGCGCGACTTCGAAACTTTAACTCCACCATGATGTATTTTGGAAATGCTCTAATCCCAAATATTTATATTGCCCTCCGAACACAACCTCTTGCATGAAATTTGTCATACATATACTATCGCAAAGCATTTTGGCCTGTAAGAGTATATTTGACCAGTTGATTTTGTATCTGCTTCCCTGCCAACACGTATCATCCTTAATCCTTTAGACTGATGTTGGAAGAATGTTATGTGGGGTACAGTGCTGTGCTCAACTTTTGCTTCCTTCTTGTTTTCGGTCCTCATAAAACAATATTTCAAGGATTGAATGGAAAAAGTGTCAAACAAGTCCTTAAGTTATTATATTAGTGTCAATTTAGTCCTAAACCTTTTAACTTTATACCAATTCAATCATTCTAATTAATTTTAACCAAATGTTGTTAACGTAGACATCAATTAGCTTAGGTAGTATTATCGATATTAACATTGATAATTTTTAATAATTTTTTATTTTTAATTTATTTTTCTGAATTTTTTTCTCTCTTTTCTTTCTTTTCTTCCTTCTTTTGTGGGTGACTAGCCACAAGCAATGGTGCCCACTTGACATGGCCAAGCGAGGCCAAGCCCCGGCGAGAGTTCAGCTCATTAGATTTAGCCTAAGCAAGGCCAACCATTGTCTTGACGAGGGCAGCCTGACGAGGCCGGCCCCTTCCCCGTCAGGCTAGGGCGACCTCGCCATATCTAGCCTGGCGAGTCTGACTCTTGTCAAGGCTTGACCTTGCTTGGTCAAGCGAGGCCAGCCCGCCTGACCATGGCCGGTGACTAGTCACCCACATAAGGAAGAAAAATAAGAGAAAAAAATATAAAAAATAAAAAAATTTCTTAAAAGTATTATTAAAAGTTATTCATATTAGCATTGGAGAGCGCTACGTAAGTCGACTGTCATCCACGTCAACGATATCGAACCAAAATTAATTGAAATGACTGAATTATTAATAAGTCAAAAAATTTAAGATTAAATTGATACCATTAAAAATTTAAAACAAAATTGACACCAATTTAATACGTTCAGGACTCTCTCACACTTTTTCCGAGATTGAATCAAACTCAGGTGGCCAGTAAAGTACCGTTTCACGCACGGAGCAACAGAACATACATAGTAAACAGGTTGGAGCAACAGAACATATATAGTAAACAGGTTAAGTACTTTCCTATTATATAATTGCCTTGCTGTTCTCAAACCCTAGAAAGGAAGGATGTATAGTTGATGCTCAACAAAAAAATTGTCTATATCATGATTTATTCTGTCGGGACCTGGATCCTACCAATTCAAAAGAGGACTTCAATCTTTTGACAAGCATATGCCATGACAACATAAGTCTTAAAACCCTGTTCATGTGAAGAATCGCATGAAAACATGCTGAGGATCATGTCGTAATCAAACAGAAAAATCAAATGAAAGGAATATGTCGTCCTCTCAAGCTGAATAGACAGCCAAATGGAAGTCTCCGCATAAATATTTAAGAGAAAAGAAAAGAAACAAAACAGCACAATCCATTGCCAGAGGTACAGGCTGTGCCTCGGAACCATCCTCAGCATATGCCATGACAACATAAGTCTTAAAACCCTGTTCATGTGAAGAATCGCATGACGACATGCTGAGGATCATGTCGTAATCAAACAGAAAAATCAAATTAAAGGAATATGTCGTCCTCTCAAGCTGAATAGACAGCCAAATGGAAGTCTCTGCATAAACATTTAAGAGAAAAGAAAAGAAACAGAACAGCACAATCCATTGCCAGAGGTACAGGCTGTGCCTCGGAACCATCCTCCTCTTAACAAAATCTGATGCTGACACGAGAAGCAGCTAAATAAGCAGTACAGGAAACCATGCAACAGAAGGCAAGTCCGTGCAGTGCCGCCCTTTTGACATGACTTCAAATGTAGTGATTGGCAACACACAGAAATCCAGCCTTACAGTATAACCATATTGTTCGTCTGTAATTCATCGAAAGTGTACTAAACCATAACTATTGATTCTGGTTGACAGTGACAAGATTGAAGCCCTAGCTAATTTTGCATCCATATCAGATCAGCACTCTGGATGATCAACAGAAGGATTTATTTTATTCTGATAAAACTCGCATATGAGGCCATTTCTCAGCTTCTCTTCCCTTGAAGGTGGATCAAGTTTACTCCATCTCAGCACTCGACAAAGCAGTCCCATCTCCTTTTTCTTTGCATTAAGTCAGTGGCAGACAACTAAACATGTTCCACAAGCTAAATTTATTCAACCTGAGAAAGGACAATATCCAGCTTCCCAGTTGAAAATGGGGAACTGACAGAAAGGAAAAGCCAGGAGATAAACATGAAGAATAAGACTTCCGAATGTGATGCTTAAAAATGCCAGCGAATCAAACTGGTTGCTTTGGAGAGGAGGTGTAGGACAGAGTAAAAGAGCATCAACGATCAGACAGAACTAGGAATATACCAAAAATAGCAACTGGCACCTTAAATTATCTAACACCATTTAGGCTTATGAGATAAATAGATACATATACCTCAACTGAGTAAAGATGAAAGGAATGGGCCTCAATGTTGATATCAGCATACTCCACTGAGACATTCAAAGAGGACTTTTCCATCCAAGAATCATTCCAGAAATGCTACAGCTCAAACATTAGTGAATAGGAATAAGACACAGCCACGGAAAACAGACCCATTATTCTCCTACGGTACTTGATTCCACTTAAAAGCCCAAATACCAATGAGGTCGAATTTGTTACTCAAGCTTCAGCATCGTATTTACATACAGAAAATTATCCCAATGAGTCCTACACCTTAAATGCAAGCATTTAGGTAATTAATAATTTAGAAAGGTCCTATTGGACATTTTTACTTGTTAATTGTCAAGAGCAAAAGAACTCAAATGTCCACAATGTCAGTGCTGCACTAGCCGATAAAGCATGACCAAATTTAGAACTGAATGGAAAAAAGAAAGCGGAAGATTTAGAGGAGGAAACATAGAATTATGTTGATGGGAGTTAGTGGGGTTTCCAGAGTCTTCCACGAGAAAGCTCACATTAAGCTAAACACAACAGAGTATGTACAGACTTGAATGAGAGATGGGAACAGAAAATTCTAAAGAGTTCGTGTAGCAGGTGAAAATATCCAGTCACAGTAATTGTTCCAAAACAACAGAATAAGGATATGCAGGTCTAGGACCTGCAGATGCAGAAAGAGAAAAGATGCAGTCAATTAGTTCAGCCTACCAATGCTTGGAGAATCAGAAGAGTAAATCAGGGTCTCCACCTAACTGATGAAACCCATAGCAGACAACCATATACATTATGCCTGTGCAATATCCCCTCCAACCTGATGATAGGAGACGAACATGACTATGGTGTCCCAATCTCATGCCAAAAAGAAGGTCCCCGCTATACAGAAATATTAAACGTACTACTGATCAACTAAATGAAGTACTAGACCAATTCATATCAGAATGGTGTATAAATGGACTATATTATCCTGAAGATTCATCAATCATTTGATTTACCAAACATTCAGTGCTCATTCGCAAGCAATGCTATTGTGGCCTTGTCATGCATGCTACAGATAAGTTTTAAATAATGTGAAAATTGCCATAACCACACTTAATTCCTTCTAACATACTACAGCTTGTCCCCCAAATTGTGAAAAATATCTTCCCTTGTTCCAGAAACGAATGATTGCTAACAGATCAAATCTAAAATATTGCAGGCAGGCCAACGTCATTAAAAAGAATTGACCTACCTTCGCGGAGCTCATCTCTTACTGTCTGATTCTGTGTTAATTGCAGCTTCCTTGTTTGCTGGTCTCAGACACTTTCTCCATGTTCACTGGATTAAACTATTCAGGGAGTTGATTGTGATGCAGTTCCATCTATTTCAAGTCCAAGTATAGACCCTGTGGGGTTTGGCACTTGATGGCAATGGGCTCTTCTATAACCTAAGTTTTTTTTTTTTTTTTTTTTTTTTTCATTTGACATTCTGAATGGAAGTTAAGCACCTTTAATATATTAGGCCACACCTGGCAACTGAGAAGATGGCATCTCTTGTTTCCTGTTCTATTAGTGTTACTTTTTTACATGAATCTGGACAATATACAGGTAGAGACTGGGGCTAAAATATAAGACTAGGCATATAGAAAATTAAAAAAAAAAAAAAAATGGAAGATTGGATTGATCCCAACGATTGATTGCTTGAGACTGCTTGGAAGTGTATTATCATCTGGAACAGTAGTCAAGTAGGACAACAGATTAGCACTAGCCATATGTCCCCAGACATAAACTTGCTGACACTGATGACTGAATTTCTTTTGGTCGTTGGAACAGTTGATAAAGTATTATGCCTTGAGAAAGCCGGCGTAAATTGGCAATGTAGCCCATTATGAACCGACTGCAGGGTCAAGTAGGAGTGTGCTTCTATAGCAGCTTGTGGCTCCATAATAAACACTAGGATGCGGTTCATTATTTCCGCAATCATAGAAATCACAGCCATATATCTAGCTCAATCATGTTGATGTATGCATGAGCTATTAAGAAGTGATCCAGAGGCAGAAGGTACACGAGGCCTCTTGTTTAGGATGCAAAATGATTGTCATTGAAAGAGTAGTCACAAATAATCTTGCATTAAAATCCAGGTGAGGGGATCGGTCTCCCATTGGAGCTTTCATAGTTCCCGAACCATGTACACAGAACAAGGATTATTTCATCTCACACATATGTGATATTCTTCAACTGTCGAAACCTAAACTGAAGCAATTGATGGACGACCCTTGAGAGGAAACTAAATGAGCAACATTGGAATCCGTCACATGTTCAGTTCGCATGAGCAAAACCCCTCTTAACACACAAGGATGAATAATTGATGAGGTGCTCTGTCACATTCTCCAATACCAAAGTGCTTATTGAACATCAAGCTCAAACTATCACAAATTACACTGCCCTCATGAATAGCCAGTTTATTGGTAGAACCAATTTATCCTACAAGAAACAGCAGCTAATATACTGAAAATACTGGCTACTTCAATACTTCAGATACTAAGAAAATGTGTTTCATGATCGACATACTCAGGTAACAAACCAAAAATCTGTAGAGTTCTTACACCTCTCCATTATAAGCGCAGCTCCAGCTCATGGACCAATCTTCGTGTCAGGACTCCAATTTCTTCATCTTTCATCACCTGTTTGGTCTCCATTCTTGTGCACATACAAAACAGTGATTGGTTTCATCCATCCAATCAATGTTGTGCCCACTGTATGCTCTTGATATCAATACCATCCTTGACCATTTCGTAAAGCGGGCTCATCTCCCTTAGCTTCTCCACCTGCTGCACCGTAAGCTCGACTGCCCTGTCAATCTCTTCCTCTGTAGTAAACCTCCCGATGCCATATCGAATTGACGTATGAGCCATGTCCTCCTCCACTCCCAACGCCCTCAACACGTAAGAAGGCTCCAGGCTTGCGCTTGTGCAGGCGCTGCCACTTGACACCGCCACCTCCTTCAGCCCCATCAACAAACTCTCCCCTTCAACATATGCGAAGGACAGATTCAAATTACCGGTATACCTTCTCTCCATGCTCCCATTAACCACGACCCCATCGATTTTCCCCCTAATCCCATTAAGCAGCCGCTCCTGCAGAGCGCTGATCCTCCTGTGGTCGTACTCCATTTCCTTCATTGCCAGCTCGCAGGCCGCGCCCATCCCGACCACGAGCGGGGTCGGGACAGTCCCGCTCCTGATCCCCCGCTCCTGACCACCACCATTCATCTGGGGCTCGACCCTTATCCGGGGCCGCCGCCTCATGTACAGAGCCCCGATGCCTTTCGGCCCGTAAATCTTGTGCCCGCTCAAGGACATCAAGCTCACATTCCACTTGTCAACGTCAATGGGGATCTTCCCCAGCGCCTGAGCAGCATCGGTATGGAAGGGAACATTGAACTCCTTGCAAATCCTCCCGATCTCCTCCATGGGCTGGATGACCCCAATCTCGTTGTTCACCGCCATGACCGAGACGAGCCCGGTGTCGGGGCGGATCGCCGTCCGGAGGCGGTCCAGGTCGATGATGCCGTCGGGGCCGACGGGGAGGTAGGTGACGTCGAAGCCCTCCTGCTGGAGGTGGCGGCAGGAATCGAGGACGCACTTGTGCTCGGTCTGGGTGGTGATGACGTGGCGCTTCTTGTCGCGGTAGAAGTGCATGACGCCCTTGACGGAGATGTTGTTGGACTCGGTGGCGCCGGAGGTGAAGACGACCTCCTTCGGGGAGGCGCCGACGAGGGCGGCGACGCGGGCGCGGGCGGACTCGACGGCGAGGTCGGACTCCCAGCCGTAGAGGTGGGTGCGGGAGTGGGGGTTGCCGTAGCGGTGGAGGTAGAAGGGCAGCATCGCGTCCAGGACGCGGGGGTCCACCGGGGAGGTGGCCTGCATGTCCAGGTAGAGGGGCCGGCCGGAGATCCGGACGCCCTTCATGACGACGCCGGAGGAGGCATCCTCGTAGGGCTCCGCGACGGCGGCGGCGGTGGAGAGGAGGCGGCGGAGGGGCGGAGGGGCGGAGGAGGGAGAGGAGCGGCGGAGGGCGGAGGCGAGGAGCTTGGTGGCCATCATGGCTTTTGGTTTAGAGAGAGAGAGAGAGAGGGGGCGTGCGATTTTTAGGTTTTTGTGCTGCGACTTTGTGGGAGAAGAGAGAGAAAGATAGAGAGAGGGGATAAGGACTCAGGAGAGGGGCGAGGTTCTGGCGAGGTCACCATCGGCTGGCTCGGCAGGATTTTTTGCGGCGTGGCGAACTTTGGAGCCGTCCAGAAGCCCCTCTCCCTTCTTCCCCACTTGCTTGATTTCCTTTTCCCCTAATCTAGTAGGATAAGGATTCTTTTTTCTTTTCTTTAGAATACATTCCTTCCTTCAGAAAAATTATTTCCTAGACATCTCTATCAACTGTCAAAACCAACTTTTTCCAGCTTTTATATCTCGATGCCAAATTATGAGTGGGGGAAATTTCAACTAGACTTGAAATGCTCTCATTTTTTTTTTTTTTTTGTATAAAAGTCTAAAATGGACTTCATTTCAAATAAAAACTTGAAATATCCTTATTTTTTCAAATAAGAATTCAAAGCGAACCTTATTTTAAATAAGAGTTTGAATTAATCTTATATGTCTCAAAAAAAGACTTGACTTCATGGGCCGCCAAATCAAGGTGAGGACTGGTGACTCTCGTCTATGTCTAAGAGAGGGTTGCAACCCTCGTCATGTCTAGGAGAGGGTTGTAACCCTCTCTTGATTCTATTAGGCCTCACCTCTAATCGGCTAGTTATCGACCCTTGTCAAGGATCAACAACCCTCTTGGCAATGAGGTTGGGGCCTTAGCAGGAGAGCTAGCCCAACCAGTTAGACCTCCCTTTTGTATTTTTCTTTCTTTAAGAAAAAAAAATTTCTTTTTCAATTTTTAATCTAAGTTAACTAATATTTAGATTAAAAAAATTGATAGTAAATACCCTTGATCGGCCATAATATTTTATCAAATAGCAATTAAGCCCTTATTTGAAATGATCGTATTCACTTCAGGCCCTTATTTAAGAAAATGATGATACTTTAGGCCCTATTTGAAATTCTCCCTTATGTGTGGGTATTATCCAGTGCTTGTTTTGTGTCTTCCCAGAATTGTAAAAACCGTTCAATAGATATCGAAATGATCAAGTATGTATTGTTAGAGAAAACATCTTCAAGAGATTTTGATGATGCCTAAACTATCCTTAGTATATTACTTACTATGTTGTTTGTAGATATTTGGATCAAAGGACTACACAACATCCATGATGTGATCCATAAAAAGGAAATCCGCAAATAATTTGTTATGACAAATAGCATCAATCAACCAAAAGATCAAGTACCGATGATGTTTTTGTCGAAGCAGTAAAGATCAAGTTGGTGGTAATGTAATAACCTAGTATATCAGATCATTTTCGTTGGATCAACTAAAGAGCCGTTGAAAAATCTAGACTTGCACATTAGCAAAATTGAAATAAAAGTATGTAACAGAGTAGTTAGAGTATCTGACAGATCAGTCAAAGATTGCAATAAAAAGACAACAGCAGTTGTTTTTTTTTTTTTTTTTTTTTGTTAATTTGTAAAAGTCCAAGGAAAAAGTTGTATGGGCAATACCTTCTTGGACATTAGCTTAGTGAAAAACTCTCCAACAATCATCTACTTCTCTAAACCAACCTCAATGGATAATTTGAGGAAGAGTATAAGAGAGAAGGCTTTGAAGAACAAAAAGAGAGTGCAACACATTAAAATATCAAGTAGCTTGCATACTATTGTTCTTAGTTGAAAGCTCTCTATGTTACTACTTTGATTATCTTGTTGTTATGCAATTGTGCTATGAATTAAGTGTATAAGTGTAAGAGCAGCAATTGCATCCATATAATGTGATCTATCATGTGAAGGATTAGTGCTAGCTAGTTGTAACTTTCCAAGCAGATTGTTAGTTGGACGTAAGCTTGAGGATAAAGCCAAACCCACTATAACTTTCTATGTCCATTGTTTTTCATCTTCTTCTATACATTGGCATATAGTTAGTGAGTGTTTGCTTAAATATCAGGTTGAGGTGATTTTTACTTAGCAATTAACTAATTTTCTCAAAAGATCATCAAAGTTTGAAAACAACCTATTCACCCACTCTCTAGGTTGTATTGTTAGCCTCAAGAATTGGTATCAAAGCTCTGTTGCTCATTATCTGAAGTGTATTTCTTCTGAATACAAAGATCCTTTATCTTGGCTAACCTTGACAGCTTCTTTACTAATTATGCTCAAGATCCCAACAAGCTCTTATACTTTGATGGAAGCAACTATGGCTATTGGAAGCAAAGAATGAAATCTTACATTGAAAAACATAGATCTAGATATGTCGAATGTAGTTGCAAACAATCCAAAAGTATTAGCTACTTTTCGACAAGAAGCCAAGAAGCAGCAACTGTCAACGCTATAAAAGAATCCCGAAAAAGAGCAGTTCTTAATGCTAGAGCGAAACACCTCATGTATTGTGCATCGTCACTTTCTGAATTTAATAGAATCTCTTCTTGTGATACAATGAAGGAAATCTGGGATCGCATCATTATGACATTTGAAGGAATAAAAAGAGTTAAAGAGACGAAACTAAACATCTTGCTTGGAAATTATGTACTATTACTGTTCAAGATGAAGTCCGATGAAACAATAACTCAAATATCCACACAATTCACTGAAATACTGAATAGACTAGCTCTTCAAGGAAAAATCTACACAGATGCTGAGAAAGTAAACAAACTACTACGAGCTCTTCCCATAGAATAGAGTACTGTCAAGACCTCACTATAGGAAACCAATAGGATTCAACCAATCATGATGGACGAGCTTACAAGAACATTCATATCCTATGAACTTGAGCTTCAAAGTGAAGAAAGCAACTCCAAAGGTAAGAAAGTCATTGTATTTAAAGCTAACCATGATGATATAAATGGAGAAATATCCTCCGATGATGAAGAAAGTGATGAAGACATGACATTATTGATAAAGAAGTTTAAAAGCTTCATGAGGAAATGAGAAAACTACAAAAGAAAAAGATCGCCTAAACATCTTGATAAGAAAAAGCTTTACAAAAACAAGGAAGAAACCAAAGGTAAGGACATCATGTGCTATGAATGCAGGAAACCTGCACATAAAACTAGAGGGTCCATCCATCAAGAAGAAGAAAGAGAAATTCGAGAAAAAGAAAAAGGCACTGAAAGCTAAAACAAGGAATGACACCGAATGTGAATGGCTGATTTTGAACTAGAAAAAGATGAGGTAAAAGATTTTGAACTGTCTTACAATGAATTGAAAGATTTTTTAAAGGAAATATTTGAAGAGCACGAAAAGTTTAAAAATAAATTTCTCCTTTAAAAAAAGAGGTTCACGATCTTACCACTAAAAATCTCACTGACAAATTTCTAATTGACAACCTAAAGAAAGAGCTTAATTTTCAAATAAATCAAGTGAAGCTCCTACAAGTTGAGAATGAGAATGTCAAGGATAAAATTTCAAAACTCAGCACCAAATTTTCTCTTAGTTCAAAAACCTTACAACACATTCTCTTTATCCAAATTCCTCTAGTCTTAGATGTGAAGGATATGAAGGTGAGATGAATCCTTTTCCCAAAAAAAAAAAAAAAAAAAAAAAAAAAAAAAGATTAAAGCACAGATCTCCCACACACTTTTACAAGTCTCACTTTGTCAAACACTTTACTAAAGCTACTAGCAAGAAATTTCCTGAGTAATCAATCAATGAAGGATATGGCCATTTTAAAATGGACTATCCAAAACAACAGAAGAAATTCAGTAAAACTAATTTATCTTTTGATTTTGAATTAAAACCTAACCACAAAGGACCCAAGCTTATGTGGGTACCAAAGAAAAGATGAGATTTATTTTGATTTTAGGTTATCTTGAAGGAAAACAAGAGGTATCTGGACAGTAAGTGTTCCAAACACATGATTAGAGACAACAGCAAGTTCGTAACGCTTACAACCATAAAAGGAGGCACAATTACATTTGGAGGAAAAGATAAAGGAAAAATCATCAGGAAAGAAAACACCTTGTTGGGAAATCTAATTGTTGAAGTTGTACAAGGTGTAAAGCACAATCTCCTTAGTATAAGTTAACTTTGTGAAAAGGTACAAAATAAAATTCGAGAAAGGTAAATGTATAGGCACCGGCAAAAACAAATCATAAACATTCATTGGAAATAGGTATGGCAACATCTACTTACTTGACATCAATTTTGAGGAATCATATTGTTTAATATCTATCAAGGAAGAACGTGATCTTTGGCACCAGAAACTAAGTCATATTAATACAAAGCAAATTCAAAAGATTTCTTTTAAAGATATAGTTCGTGGTTTAGCAAGTATGGCACATGCAATGCATGCACATTGAGAAAACATGTGAGAAATTCCTTCAAATCTACCAAAGTTATTACTACCAACGGATTTGTGTAGCTACTACATATAGATCTGTTTAGACCAACGCGAGCAACAAGCCTAGGAGCAAAGAAATAGTGTCTAGTCATAGTGAATGACTACTCAATATTCACTTGGGTAATGTTCTTATCACACAATAATGAGGCATTTCATTCTATTAAGAAATTTGCTCAACAAGTTCAAAATGAGAAGAGATACAACATCACCACCATCAGAACTAACCATAGAGAAGAATTTGACAACCAAAGTTTTGCTGAATATTGTGATGAGAATGGAGCGGAACACAATTTCTCCACTTCATACACTCTTCAATAGAATGGGGTAGTAAAAAGAAGAAATTGATCGCTGCAAGAAATGGCAAGGACAATGTTGATTGGAAGTAATGCATCTACTTATTTCTGGGTTGACGCCATTGCCACCGCATGTTACACTCTGAACAGAGTATTGTTTAGACCTATGGTAGAAAAGACTCCATATGAGATATACAAGAGAAGAAAACCTACTTTGCACTACTTTCGTGTATTTATATGCAAATATTTCATTCTAAAAAATACTAATGGCAACTGTTGGAGAAAACTCCTTGATGTTTTGAAGCTAAAAAAAAATTATCCAAAGTCCATTCTGAAGATTTCCAGACTTTAGTGTCAAAGTCTACCCACACTGATGAATTCTAGATTGAACATGATGAAGAACGAAGGCGAAGTCAGATTTAAGATTATCTTCAATTCTTCAAAGCTTTGGTTTATTACAATATTTATATGGCTTACTGGCTAGGTTCAACACCAACGAAGATTGGTTATCTTTATTGAAATCAATTTAAATACATCAAATCTTTTCGGAAGACAAGTAATTTTGGAAAGAATCTACTTACAGAAACCAAGATCTTGATTGTATGGGCAAACATGATTAACAGGCTTTCAGCACAATCTTCAATGGCTCAAAGATCTCTTTGATTGATTTTGTCCAACGGGTTCATTGGAAGAATTCATTTGAAAAGTGCCAATGGTTATGAAGGTACAAAGGAGTATTTAAGGAGACACCTCTAGTCATTCAATAGAGTGCGTAAAAGAGAAATTCCAAAGTTTGAAGCTTTCTAGTTTCTTGTTATTCGATATTCTAAGCTGAAAATTGTACTCAAAAGAGAGAGAGACTTACACCGTGACTTCTGAGAGAGTAGCAAACTCTTCACCGTGAAGTTGAGATCACAAGACTGTAAATTCTCTTTTGATTCATAGTAAAATCTAGCTCGAAAGCTGCCAGCGTGGGAGAATGGATGTAGGCTTGATCTAAGCCGAACCACTATAAATTATGTGTTCTTATTCTCTTCCCTAAACTCCTCTATTTTGTTAGTAGTTCTATTTAACTGTTAAAGTCTGAACTCAATTAAAGTCCATTGTCTTTCAGACTCAGTTTTAAAAGCAAATTTTACTACTTTACATGAAAATTTTCTTTACACCTATTCACCCCCCTCTAGGTGTTCTTACTAGCACTATCAACAACATCGGGACATTTGATGCACAAGCTAGTGAAGACATTTTTCTTGGGTATTCAACTGCAAGTAAAGCCTATTGAGTCTTTAACAAATATTCAAAGGTAGTGGAAGAATCCATAAATGTAAAATACATGAATGATCAAAATGGAGTACATACTGATGACTGCGAAGACATTATACATATATCTGCACCAATTGCTCAAAAACAGTAGCAACCATAACCTCCAACCAATCTTTCAAATCAAGGTCAATCTTCCTTATATTGGAGATTCAAGATTGAGTATCCTAAGGAACAAATAATAGGGAAAGTGGATGAAGGAATCAAAATGAGATTATCTCTCCAAGCTATGATCAATTCCTTAACTCTTATATCTCAATTTGAGCCCAAGGAAGACGAAGATGCTTTTAAGGATGAAAAGTAGATTGAAGTTATGCAAGTGAAATTACATCAATTCAAAGTCAACAATGTTTAGGAACTAGTTGTTAGAACCAAATATCAAACTATAATAGGAACCAAATGGATATTTAGGAACAAATTTAACGAAACAGGCAATATTGTATGCAACAAGGCAAGACTAGTTGCCAAAGGGTACTTACAGGAGGAAGGTATTGATTTTGATGAAACTTATGCCCTTGTTGCTAGATTAGAAGCTACACGTATATTCTTAGCTTATGCCCGCTTTCATGATTTCATACTATATCAAATGGATGTCAAAAGTTCATTTTTGAATGGTTATATCAAGGAAACAGTGTACGTTGAGCAACCACCAGGTTTTGAAGAAATAGGTAGACTTGGTGATATTTATCAACTCAAGAAGATGCTCTATGGACTAAAAAGCAAGCACCAAGAGCCTAGTATGAAAGATTAAGTAATTTCTTGACAAATCATGAATTTGAAAAAGGTAAGGTAGATACTATCCTCTTTATCAAGAGAAAACGTCAAAATTTTCTTATCGTTCAAATATACATTGGTGATATAATCGTTGGAGCTACTAGTGATGTGTCATGCAAGGATTTTGCAAAAATGATAAAGAGTGAATTCAAGATGAGCTTGATTCGTGAACTAAATTTCTTTCTCGGACTCCAAATCAAGCAACCTCCTAAAGGCATATTTATACATCAAGAGAACTACGCTAGAGAAATTTGGTTTGGAAGGATGCAAGAAAATTAAGACTGCCATGTCATGCTTTGTCAAATTGGATAGAAATGAAAAAGGTAAGTCTGTCGACCTTAAGCTATATAGGAGGATGATAGGTTCACTCTTGTATCTAATAGTATCTAGGCATGATATTTTATTTATTACCTATTTATGTGCTCAATTTCATTCAAATTTAAAAGAATCACATTTATCAGCTGTCAAATGAATTATTCGATATATTGGATCCACACAAAAATTAGGGATATGGTATCCCAAATATACAGACTTTATGTTATTTAGATACTCAGATGCTGACTTTACAAGTTGTAAAATAAATAAAGAAATACATTGGGTACTTGTCCATTAGTAGGGTACATGTTGATCTCTTGATTCTCAAATAAACAAAATTCGCTTGCTCTCTCAACCACTAATGAGGAATATATTGCCCTTGGAAGTTGTTGTACTCAACTTATTTGGATGAAGCAACAATTAAGTGATTTTGAAAAAGATGAGGAATGTATTCCCATCATGTGCGATAATTCAAGTGCTATAAATCTAATTAGAATTCAAATCATATATTCAAGAGCCAAACACATTGAGGTAAGACATCATTTGGTTAGATATCATGTTAACAATGATGATATTTATCTATAGTTTGTAGAATCAAAATAGTTGCTAGCGGATATTTTCACAAAATTGTTGGACAAGCAGCCTTCGAATATATAGGTGTGCACTAGAAATATATAGTGCTCTAGAATGACAACATTTAGGTAATATGTCAATTATATCAAATAGCATCAGATACGGTACAAACAATAGGTACACATCTATTGTATTGATTCAAAAAGTTACTATTACAAGTATTGTGCTTGTTACCATTCTGACCATCTAGACGTAATACGACTACTGTAACAAACTCTGTACTGACAAATCGAAACATCTATGGATAAGAAAAATCACCGTTAATGAAACAACATCTCTCTCTCTCTCTCTCTCTCTCTCTCTCTCTCTCTCTCTCTTCATGTAATACACCGCTCCTATTTATAGAGGATTAGTATTCACTTTTTCACTCATTGCTCATATCTACCCTTTCATACTTATTTTATAACATCTACTTAAACCTCTCCTTATTTATACACACAAACACCTTTTCACTCAAACCCATGATACTCAAAGCTCACTCCTCTTCCAAGGTAGTAAGGAAATCTTCACGAACCACTGGTCAATCGTCCAAAACCTCTGAAGAGAAGATCACCCAATAGGAAGAATCGCTGAAAGCCACTTAAAGTCAGAGTGAAGCCCAAGCTGGTGGATCAATCACTACTAGTACCCCATTGCCTGCAGCCACAGAAAAAGAAACCCCTATTTAAAAAACCCATGGATTGTGACTACCTGTAGAGAAGGACGCGGGTGCTGTACCACATATGGCACCACTGACAATAGCCATTCCAGCGCCATTAGCTCCTACCCAAACACTCCTAGGAGATCTATCGAAAGGGCTAGCCGCTCTCATGGAGGCCCATGGATTGGAGTTAAAGAAGCTATTAAAGTTTGAAGCCACATCGCACACCCTATAGCTTGAATTAACACTAACTACTCAAGAAAAACTAGCCACAAAACCATTGCAATTAGCTGCTCAGCCCTCTTGGCCATCTCAATCATCTCAACCCTCACCTCAAAAATCCTCAACCAAAGAGAAAGATACCTCAGAACTTGCTGTTCCTAAAGACAAAGGAAAGCAAATTGTTGAAAAAGTAGAAATCATCACTAAGCTAATTATCTCATAGCCCAAAGGAAGCGAAGCCACAAAAGAGACAAGAGAAGCCCCGAGAAACAAGCATCATGAAGATAATGATGACTGAGTATTTCAAAATTTCGAACCCACTCTTGGTTTTGAAAAAGATCCCAATTTTAAAACCAATTTTTTTCTTTCATTGGAACATGAACACGCAAAACATTACTTCTACAATTGAGTCATCATCCCTCATCATTATGTTGGTTTCGATTTCTTAGAAAATTATCGGATTTTGCTATCTAAGCCTTTTAAAGCCCTTTGACTCAAATACTTCTACTCCATGAAAGAGGAAGTTCATCTTGAACTCATGGCAATGTTTTACTAAAATCTACATTTTCCAAACAATGACTCTTTTATCTTTACTTTTCATGGACAAAATCATATTAATGACTCTAGATGGCTGAAATCATCCAAACAAAGTACAGCATTTTCAAGCCCATTCCAGTAGAGCATGATGAAGCCTATAGTTTTGTTTTAGAAACCCCCAACTTTGCTTGAAGTTCTAAAGAAATTGTCCCACTGAATCTTCTCCCTCTCAAAATGAATCTTATCTAGAAGATCCTTACTCTCTACCTCCATCCAAAAACATCTTTTACAAATGAGGTCACTCGATATGAAATAAGAGTGATCTAGGCCATTCTGAACAAATTTGAAGAGTTTTTTTTCCCCCACATAATCTTTATCCACATGTACTGCATGGCTAAAAGAAAGATAGGTAAGCTACTCAATTGTACTTTGGTGACACATATCTTTAAGTACCTTAAGATCGACTATTTTGAAGTTTCACCTCTTGTCATGTAAAATGTAGAGATTAGAAAGAAAACACTAAACAAGATGATACTTAGGATGACGCCAGAAAGTAGGTCAATTACAAAGGAGAGATTGTCCCCATTAGTCATGGTAACCATGAAAGAATAGTGGCAAAGCTCAAAGAAAGGATTGCTGAACTCTCTGAACTAGAAAAGCGCAAACATACTAAGGCTCCAACACCAACCAAGGCCCTTCGTTCGCCTCATCCAAAAAGATCACCTTCACCAGCTATGGACATACTTGTCTCTCCTAGCAGCCTTAACTGACTAAAAGTAGATGTTAAGGAGATCAAGAACACCCTCCTTTCTTTGACTAGATACATGGTGAAGATTAAGTGCACCATCCTCAACCTAGATTGCTACGATGCTATCCGCCCTTACCCAGAGACCATCAAACTCAAAAAAACCCACTTCCTCTCAACAGTGCAAATGCCCTTGCACCTAAAACATTTCAAACCTTGATGTGCTTTTGTTTTGTTCCTACTGTTTTATCTATCTTTGTTCATTGCTTAGGTCTTTCTTTTTGTATCGTACTATCTCCTACCATCAATGAAGTTGATCTTTTCATTCATGCAGCTATTTCACATTTACTTTTATTGATGACAAGAAAGGGAAGAGTTACTTGATGTGGAAGATTATGCCTAACATTTGCTCCTAAATATTTGTTACTAAAGATGTTGGATATTCCTTTGAAAATTTTAGATATGCTCACAACATATGATACTGATAATTTCTTAAGAATTTTTTTTCTTATAATGTTTTGCTTGAAACCGACTAATGATTAAAATTAAATTGCTCACCAAGACAAGGGAAGCATACGAGTGCATTGTCAAGCCAGGGGGAACAACCAACTATTATACAATGATCCCCAAATTAGATGATGACACACTCTGGGAAGAAGATCTTTTGTGTAATCATATATTATCTTACTAAAGATCATCTATGTATATATCTCCAAGCATTACAGCAAAATATCTTAAGGAGATCCTATTTTAAATTATGCAAATTACTTCAAACAAGCTTTACTATTTGTTCACATTTGTTGTATAGTTTTGTCATTATCAAAAGTGGGAGATTGTTGGAGAAAACATCTTCAAGAGATTTTGATGATGCCCAAACTATCATTAGTATATTACTTACTATGTTATTTGTAAATATTTAGACCAAAGGACTACGCCACATCTATGGTGTGATCCATTGGAAGGAAGTTTGCAAACGTCCTGTTATTACAAACAATACCAGTCAACCAAGTACATTAGTGGAAGCGATAAAGATGATCTTTATGTGGAAGCGATAAAGATCAAGTTAATAGTAATGTAACAACCAAGTACATTAGTTGATGTTTGTTGGGTCAACTAAACAACTATTGAAAGATTTGGATTCACACAGTAGTGGGATTGGAATAAAGCATGTAACAAAGTAGCTAAAATGTCTAATAGGTCAGTCAGAGACTATAGTGAGAAGACATCAGTAGTTGTTATTTTTGAGTAATCTATAGAACTCCTAGGAAAGAATCTATATGGGCAGTACCTTTCTGGATAGTAGCTCAACTGAAAACTCTCCAACGGTCATTTACTTCTCTAAACCAACCTCAACAGATTGTTTAGGAAGAGTCCAAAAGAGGGTGCGACACATTAAAAGATCAAATAGCTTACGTATTGTTGTTCTTAGTTGAAAGCTCTCTATCTTACTATTTTGATTGTCGTACTATTAAGCAATGGTGCTATAGATTAAATGTACAAGTATAAGAGTAGCAACTGAGTCCAAATAGTGTGATCTATCATGTGAAGAATCAGTACTAGCCGATTGTAACTTTCCAAGCAGATTGCTAGTGGAATACAGCCTATCTTGAGGCTGATAGTTTGAAGAGTGGGCATAGGCTTGAAGATAAAGCTGAGCTACTATGACTTTCTGTGTCCCACTGTTTTCATCTTCTTATATACATTGGTATACAGTTAGTGAGTATTTACTTAAACATCAGGTCGAGAAGATTTGTACTTAGCAATTAGCTTATTTTTGTAAAAGATCATTAAAGTTCGAAAACAACCTATTCGGCCCCTCCCTAAGTTATATTGTTAGCCTCAACATGTATTCCCAAAATTTTGTCTTCTTCAATTTTTTCCAATAGTAAAAATAACAATAAACATGCTTTAATAACCTAATTTGTCCTAATTTCAAGTAATTTCACCTTTGCTATAAGATAATCAAGGACCAGGGTTAGATGACACTTGTATAGTTAAGTGGGGATGGGTGACTGGCGTATAGTTTAGTGTAGTCTATTTAGTACCGACCTTTTGAATTTCCTTAGGGCACCCTGCTTATCGACTGATATACATGTATAAATAAATAAGAAATGAAATTGTCCTACTTATAGAAAATTGCATGTACCCCATGATTTTCTTTAGTCCTTTATGCTTCTGCATGGTTAAGAAAGCAAAACGAGAAAGATAATGGTAATAGTAGTTCTACAGTAGCCATGACGTGTTGAGGTCGTCACAATAGTGGCTTGTCGACAACCATGAGGCCTCCGCCTCCGCTTCAAAAAGGATGAGACATAGAGTGCGCACTACAGAGGGGAGAACATAGAAAGAGGAGATAGAAGAGAGAGAAGAGAGAGAGAGAGAGAGCATGTGCAGAGAGAAGAAATAGTGAGAAAGAAGAGAGAAGAGAGAGGAGAGAGAAGAGCTTTCAATAGCCTGAAATTATGAGCCTTACATGCGACAAGTGTTGCCCTCTTAAAGGCCTTCTTATTTGCCACACTAGCACATGACTGTCACAACCCGATCTCACATGTCATGAAAGGGAAATGTTGGATTTAGGAGTGCTTGACCATAAGAATTCCCTCATGGTTTGCAACCATAAAGACGTCATCACCCGTCTTTCGAGATGAACTATTGTAAGTTCCCTTGTACACGGTAGCGAGCTCTCCCAAGCTCGTACCCCGCATGACAACAGAATGTATCATGATCCATACCTACACGGGCTACACATCTTAAAAGAAGATATTAAGTGTGGATATCAGATTTTGAGGTACCTTGACCATGGTAATCCTCTCATTAGTACTCGCTCCCCATCCATTAGGAACTTTCCACAGTGGATATGCTAGGCTATGGTGTGGCACCCCTCGACGGCCCCCGATCCGTTGAGGTCGCCACAATTCACTTACCTCTCTCTTTCTTGACCTGAAGGTCTATCAACCCTGAGAGTTTATATCTTTTAGGTCGGTCCTTGCGCAATTTATATGGCGGAAGCATATCCAATAACTCCCCTCCCTATATTCAGAAAAAGATGCACACCTACTAAACATTTATATAAGTTAAAGCCGTACACTTTTATTTACATAACTTGATGGACATCATTAGTCTGTACATCAAAATGCCAAGGCTTTCTATACTCGACTATCTTTCAAAAGATGACCAACATCTCTTCCAACAATCATATACTTAAAGTCCATCGATCAGTGTCGGCATCCAAAAGTTCCTTCCTCTGCTGTCCTCCTCCTTGTAGCCATATCCACACTTGGTCCATCTGCTGGTGGTGGTGGCGGCAGAGGTATCTTGTCTAGTCTGAAATGTTAGTCCCCAAACGAGGTGAGTACAACCACTCAGCAGTAAAAGATTCATTAAGCTATGTCATGCAGTACCATCAATATCTAGATTCATGCAAGATAGACAAGGTAGACAATCAATGAATGAGTATACATCCAAACCATATAACTCTTCAATGCAATGACTAGTGCATTTCCAACCAATAAGATGCATCATCTCCAGTCACACAAGTCCTGATCATGGGGCCAAACTGTAATGACACGTCCCATTCCATGCCATACAATTTAGTCCCATAACCAGACCACACTCACACTTAATATAATCGTCCATTTTATCATTCAAAAGGTTTCATCCCCCAGAGGACCAATGTTTGCATCCATCTGGGATTCCGCACCCAACCTGGCATTGCGGAAGCCTCCGGGCATGTATTCAAAATACAACCGGGCATCCAAAGGGCATCGACTCATTCGAACCTTTGAGCATCTCGCACCCTACTTGGCATCACGAGGAATCACTGGGGACCATAGACATGGTTACCTCTAACCTCCGGGCATGCATCATAATACAACTCCTCACCCTCCGAGCATGTATCATAATACAACCGGGCATCCCGACACTTCCAGGGAAAACCTCTGGCATGTATTCATAATACAACCAGGCATCCAAAGGGCATCAACTCATTCGAACCTTTGGGCATCCCGACTCCCGGGGCATCGTTGACCCGAGGGTCCAACGACAACAATTAACATCTTAATTTCCAAAAACACTTTTCAATGCAATAACAAAATGTCTCTTGAGTCTCATCACAACTCAATATTGCATGATATGCCAATGCAATTATCATCATATCACATAACCATTCGAAACACATTCGCCTTCGGACACTTTGTGAAAAATTCGAGAACAGAATAGCCCGATTTTTACAATGCACAGTTCTAGTAAAATTTTTGATATAAATACTAAATGGACTCAGAAAATTATGAAATTTTGACATGTTATCAATGAAACCTAAAGGAACAAGTTTCATGAAGGACACTAAGTCAAATTCGTTGTTTATAAAGAGTAACAAATTGCACAACTCGGTTCCAGATTTTCTATAATATAGGGTAGTTCATATTGAAAAGCTCCAAAATTCTGCAACACCAAAATCAGTACACTTATAGGTCCACAAGTCAAATCTCATCATAATAATGATCACGTATTTCACTCCCTTTTCAAATTTGTGGTCGATCCAAACAACTTCTAAATTTACCAAGTAATACAAGGGTCTTACAACTAATAAAAATCTGTAGGATTCCAAAAGAACACGTCTCACCAAGCAACGATGCAATTCACACAGCATAAAATAGTCGACATCTACTTGCACTACACTAGACAATCACAGCATGCACAATATAGATTGATGAACTTCTACTTGCCTCACTACTAAGTTCGATCGGCAAACAAAACAGGAGGCTCGGGGAAGTTGCGGCTTGGCTCAACGGCGACGAAGATCAGCGGCATCGACAGCGGCAGCACACACGAGCACAGACGGAGCGGCCTTCTCTCCTCCTCCCTCACTCACGCTCGCTGCTCACTCACGAACTCTCCCTCTCTACCTAAATTTTCTGTTTCGGTCTCTCCTCTCTCCTGCCCACATGTACGAGCACTTTATTCATTTGATTCATTGACTAGTTTAGTCAATGCATGCAAGTTTCTTTGGTGGCTATTTGGGAGAGCGGTAGCTGGAATACACGTGTCCAGCAGTTGGGGTTTCCTTCAATTCACCGCCGGTTGATTACCCAAATCAACAGAGAAATGCGGTGGCTTCATTGATCGAAGACAGCTAGTTGAGACGTGTCTTCTTCATGCACAATCGGGCTTTCAGGGGCAGCCGTGTGGGTGAGCGACGTGGCTGTAGTTGGGCGCCCCTTGGTCAACAAACTTCCTCCTTCGGTTGACCCTCCCAACACGTGTGCGCGGCCGAGAGTCTTCGAGCAAGAAGGGCTGCATGGGTCAACTCTCTCTTCGTTTGTTGACCCGTGCGATGGAGAGACATGAAATGGGAATGGGTGAGCGTGAGTGTGTGGCCGTGCATGGCCCTCATGCATGGCCATAGGATCCATAATTTTCATGTCTTAATGAAAGAGGGTAGATGGGTATAGGAAAAATTCTCACGTAAATACATGGGAGGTTCGGTTAGTAACTTATGGATGTAGTGCCAACGATGACGAATTCCAATAATAATTTCGTCAATCGGCAATGTATCATTATTTTTTTGAGGTCACGAAAAATGCAGATGAGGTCGGTGTCACTTGAATTTATGAAAGTCTTCCGACAAGACTATGGTTTACTCGACGATTAGACCATTACTAATCGTAATGCATCGGTCCAACGATAATACGAACCAATGTTCGTAAATAGCACCAATGACATAGTCCGATGGTACCTTCATCACTTAATCATGGACCGTCGCATATCCAAGGGTCGTCAAAATTCTCGGGTGCCACATATGGTAAGTATCATTGAAGCTTATACCTCTTATGACGAATTCATTTATTTACTAGTTGTGTAGACAACCTAATAAAAACTGGAGTCGCCACTAGTCTTGTTTTTGGGGGGTCGGCTAAAAAAACCTAATCAAGGGCTGGGAGTTGTCTCTCGATTTCTATGTAACTAGAAAACTTAATTCGAGGACTTACATTACGCTAATATTTCTATTAGTGTCCTTCAGTACCTAATAGTATGTCATGTTACCTAAGGTGTCCAAGCATTTTTTTTTTTTTTTTTTTTAGGATCGATTATATTAACTATGTGATCATGCATGAATGGTGTTTTCTGAAATGGCTAGTAACAACACCTAGAGGGAGGTAAATAGATGTGAACAATAACTTTTGCAAAGTTTAGTAGTAGTAATTTGTTTTAGAAAATGACAGACTATGAATGAATTGAGACTTTAGCAATTAGATAAAACTTCAAACAAAATAGAGGAGTTCAGGGAAGAGAATAAGAATACAAGGTTTATAGTGGTTCGCCTTAAATCAAGCCTACGTCCACTCTCTCACGTTGACAGCCTACTGCCTGGATTTCACTAAGAAACAAAAGAGATTCTACAACTTGGTGATCTCAACTTCATAGTGAAAGTGTGCTTCTCTTTCACGAAGTCACACTATATGTTTTTCTCTCTTGAGTACAAATTTGAACTTAGTGAATGAAATAACAAGGAACTAGAAAGATTCAGACTTTAAAATTTTTCTTTCACGCAAACCGTCGAACAATTAGAGAGTCCGCCTTAAATACTTCTTCATGCCTTCTCGACTGTTAGCACTTTCCAAAGAAATTATTCCAATCTACTCATTGGACAGAATCAATTAAGGAGATCTCGAGTCATTTGATGATTATGATGAAAGCCCGTCAATCTTATTTGCCCATACAATCAGAATCTTGGTTTCCATAAGTAGAAGTTCCCAAGTTTACTTGTCTTCCAAAAGATTTGATTATTGAAATTTATTCCAATAAAGATAGTCAATCATATAGGTGCTATATCCAACTAGAAAGCCATCCATAAGCCATACAAATCAATTCCTTGAAGAAATAAAGATAATCTTGCATCTGGATAAGTCTTCATTCTTCAATGGCGTGCAATCTGGAATATGTCAGTGTGGGTGGACTTTAAACCTAAAGTTTGGCGGTCTTTAGACTTTGACACTAAAGTCTGGAAGTCTTCAAACTAGACTTTGGAAAGGTTTTGTCAACTTCAAAACAATAAAAGAGTTTTCTCCAACATTTTCATGTGATTCTATTTCTAAGGAAAAGAAAATAACACAATCAATTGAAATTAAAAGACAAGGTGGAAAGTAAACAAACAAGTAAGCAGTTTAAGGAAAACAATAAGTCTAACAAGCAATCCTAATTGACGAACAAAAATAAAATGAAAGAAACAAAACCTGCACCTCATCGGGTGTTTGTATAACACAAGAGAACTCGAAACATATATTAGGAAAATGGGTACAAGGATATGGTTGGAATAGACATCAACCTTCTATCATCTTCATGTCTTGATAAGCTTCCACCTCCAAGAACCTAATCTAATTCTAAACTAAGAACTAGAACTAGGTACATACAATGGGAAAAAAACAATTGTTCATTACAAAACAATCACAATCATGAAAAAAAAAAAAAAAAAAATCAAGTAATTGAAATAAAATCCAAAATTAACCAATTTTGGGCCTCGGGTTGGCCTTTGCAATCCATGCATCGGTCCTTTTAAACACCTACTCCATTCATTTTCATGATTTAAAGTCAATAGTGACAATTTGTGGTCTCGCATAGCCGCTAATGCTCATAAGTCCTTAGGACGTGTTCTAGATGAGTCCCCAAGATCTACCCATGGAATTAGGCATCGCACCCAACATACATCTAGAATTTACATGCATTGTGAGAAATAAACATGCAAGCAAGCCCTCGACTGACCCAAAAAAAAAAAAAGCAGGCCCTCGGGCCTTGTTTCTCAAACAATCAAACAATTTTAGTGAGCCAAGAGCGAATCACTTATTCAATTGATATGCGCCAATCACAACCACAATTATTTCTAACAAATGAGATGATTTTATGCATGTAGGGTTCTTGTGATGTTTCAAGGGTTTGGATGTATTTTAAGTGTCAAAAGAGGAAAGCAAAACATTTAGACAAAGGAGCATCTCAGCTATGGAACGCATTTAATTGTCAAGGCTAATTTGGGGCTCGTATATCATACCCTCATAAACAACGTAGGCATTTTAAATACGGTCCAAACCTTGATAATTCCATTGTCAAATTGAAAGTTTAAAGGATTCTAAACAATTGATGTTGGAAGCATCACATGAACCAAATTCACTTTGATATGCAAAGTCAATGTTTCAAATCAATTTTGGGAGAAAATGTATCAAAAGACCATTTCATTTATTGAATTTTTTTTATTTTTAACAGTGAAATGCTTTTATTTTTGAAAAAGTTTTAGGGAGGAAGCATGAGAAAGTCCAGCTCTCAGGATTTCTCCATGGATGATATTTTCTTTTCATGGTTGGATATCGTCATTGGACTGGTTTAGTGTACCCCATCATGCCCTCCAAATAAAACTTGTAAATTCATTGAAATTCATCAATCAATTACATTTATTGAATGAAAAATGTGATTCCTAAGCCTTAAAAAGAAAAATTGAAAACAATTCCTAGAAAGCAATAAAAATTCCCATGTAAGGGAATGTACGAAAGCGAAAAATAGTTCCTTTTGTGGGCTAGGGCTCATTTCTTCTAGAGTTCCTTTGTCAATGGCCCCTATGAAGACGTCATCGAACAAGCTTGTGATTTCTTCAAATGCATCATCAAGGTTCTCTGTCTCCGGGGGTGTCGGATTGTCCATGCCACCCCATCCATCTGGGACTATGTCCCGAGGGTTAATATAAAAGCTGGGAGGAGCTGAATACTTTATCAGATAGTCGAATTTGCTACTTGGCTGCTCCAGGGTGTCCATCACTTCTACTTCATCTTGCATCATTATGGGAGAACCAGGGAATGTCTCACAAGTGTTTGGGGGTAGTGAGTTTTGCCTTCCTCGCCCTTGGTCAGGTGGCGAGTTCTGCCTTTCCTGTCTTCGCCCTCCGGAACGTTGTCCACCTCTTCCATGGTACCCTAATCCAGCAGAAGAAGACCTCTGAGGGGCTTCAATGGGGTTTCGAATGCCCTGACCTTTTCTTCCAAGACTACTACCAAGAACGAAACCATTCCTAACCATCATCCTTCCCACCATAACGGCAGCATTTGAAACTTCAGGAGTGGGCGGTAATGAGTCTCGAGAAGCATGAACAGTGGACACCAATTCAAATGAGTGATAACTCAATTTGAACTCAAAGCCTGGCTCCACATAAGGGATAGCCGTCTCATGATGAATTTGGTAATCTTCTTCATCGTAGACATCTTCTATTGTGGAGATACGATCACGCATTTCAGTTTTGATTGGCCATTCTAACTCTTAATCGCATAATTATGGGCGAACATGAAGGATTCATTGTCACCTAAATTTGAAGAAATGAATACACATAAGCACTTCACATAAAACATGCTGGTCCATGACAAAAGTCTAACTGCTTTTATTCATTAATGAAATTGTTTGACATCAACAAAGCTTGAAATGCCCTAAACAAATAAACTAATCAAGTAAATAACTCAACTTCCTAAACATTGAACTAAAGTAAAAACCAAATAGATTTAAGCCACTTTATTTGGCCCGATCTATAAACAAATGGGAAGCCAACGCTCGACATAGTTGCCTCTTCTCCTTGGCATCCTTCTTAGCTTGCTTCTCAAGTTCTTCAATCTTCCTCTTGTGACGATTAAGCTCTGCTCGTTGAGTGGGCTTTTCAGTCACATCTGGCACCTTTGGGAGATATTCAGTTGGAATCTTGTGTTGACAAATGTATCGAGCCATGGCATAGTAAGTCTTTTCCTTCCCTTCAAACTCATCTTCAGGCAAATTCAACTTTTATTCGCGACAAACGAGCCAAGCTGGTTTGATATAGCAAAGCTCCTTGTGATCACCATCCTTGGCAATGAATCGGACTTCGAACAAACCCGGCTTGAGAGGAGGTGGTAGATCTTGCAGAACTCGATATTGGCCAGTCACTTAGAGTGGGTAATAGGAAGTGGCACCAGTGATTCCCAATAACGGGATCAACTCATTATCATCATGAGAGAGATGTGCCTTGGAGACTTGGAACCATTTAGCATGCCATAGGAAAATCTTGGTATTTGGATTTTTCAACAATTTGACCCATTTTGAGTAAGAAAGATTTGGAGTTCGATCCTAATGATTTTTAAATACCTCGATAGGATGATGGGAATCAGTGATATTAATAATATTCATGCGAATATCGATCTTACTCATATGAGAAAAGAACCAGATTTGTAAAAGTTCAATTGGTGTATAAAAAGTTTTATCTTCATCTTCCTTAAATCGAGTGAGTGACAAAAATATTTCAGCTAGAATAGTGTTGACAAAATTAATCCTAGCACACACTTGTTTGACCACCCATGCAACAGCAGGATTAATGGCGCCTTTACAAAGAGGGAAAACCATAAACCCGACAAAGGCTAAGAGGAGTATCTTACTTTTTAAGAGAGTGTTAGCACTAGCAAAACTCTAATCTGGGAAGGAAAAAGGACATGCAAGAAAATTATCTTTAACACTCTTTTAATCTGATCCTTATTCATCCTGAGAAGGTCAAACAAAATTGATTCAGGTTCTATTCCAAGAGGTGGGTTTATTAGTTCCAATTCCAAAGGTTTTCCTATGGCAATGCTGTATTCCTCCAAGGTCAGAGTTAGCTCGTGCTTACCAAATATGAACGTTGATGTTTGGGGGCACCAGAAATGAGCGAGTGCTTAGATGACGCCACTCTGAACATGGATGTCGAAGAGGGGAACAAGGTGACCAAGTTTGCTTTCCACATAGCTTTGGCCGTCGTGGTCTAGACAATCCCACCATGATTTGAGTTCAATTTTTGGTGTAGGTACGAATCGAATATCGGATCTTCCCATTGTTTATAGATCAGGACTCGACCAACCTAATGTCATGGACCAACGAAAGGAAGAAAGAAAGGAATAAAGTAAGTAAATTGCAAGAGTAAATGGTAGAAAACTTACTTCACCAGGCGATTAAAGTAACCACATAGACAAGCACGTGAAATGTGAGGTTTGATTTCTAACTAGGAAGGCTAAGCAAGGTGGAGTTAAAAGGGTGGGATGACTTAGTTGCAGCCTCACATACTAAGTCAGGTCCTCCTAACGCTGACTCAGTCAAAATGATACCCCAATGCGACGCAGCCTCACGGGTAGAGGCAAACATTCTTGACGCCAAGAAAAACTTTCTGGATTGAGTTAGACAACCTCTACTACTTGGCCTCGCAGTCGAAGTCGTATCCAACTCAATACCATTGTAAGTGTCTTAGTGCGGCTGAGGTCCGACAGCGGGTTATGTGTGTAAGAGTATAGTATAAATGCAAAGCATGCACAACAGTTTATACCATGCAACACTTTAACAAGAAAATAAACCATACATTCTTACACCTCCCTAGAAAACAAAGGTTAGCGATCACTACTCCCCTTATACCTCCCAATTTGCAAGAACATTTAACACCTTAAATGTTAGGGATATACTTGGAATCCTCGCTGCCAAACAAAAACATTTTTCAAAAAAGAAAATTAGTTTAAGTCCATTAAGAGTTTTAACTCTAAGTTTCCAGTGGAGTCGCCAAGCTGTCGCGACCTAAAATTTCAGGTGCACCACCTAAAATTAGGCTAATGAATTACTAAGTCTAACTTAGCTCAAGCTCTCCCAAACCCGTACCAATTCACGACTTAGGTTCAAATTTTTTAACATGTAAATGGATTTTATCTAAGAGTCGCTACTAATCAGTTTATGGTAGGTCGATTAAACACCTAAGTAAAATGATGGATCATTATTTTACTCCTACGAGCCAGAGACTTCAAATACGGGGACTTGGTTACACTAGAGTTCACTAATGCCCTTTCGGTACCATTTCTTTTATTTTCAAAAAATGTTTTTTTGCAGGCCGCTTGATTGATTTTAACTCACCTCCCTAACATGTGAGGCGATCATACGGGTGTGTAAACCACTAATTTAATACCCAAGAAAGCAATGAGTAATTTATTAGACTTACCTTATAGCAACAAAAGCATCTACATCTTTACCAAAATAAAAAAATAAAAATGAAAGCATCTGTGTCATTAGATCAAAATTCACATCATCAACCCTAGATATGATTTCTAATTAACACACAATTTCTTTTTGTTTTCATTTAATTAATGAGGATCATGCTTTATGTAGTGCAATATAACTAAATGACCTAATTCTAATGGCAAGCAATTTCTAATTAAATGGACCTAGCAACAATCACTAAATGGCATGCATTTTATGAATCTAATTCTGAATGACATGCGATGACATCTTTTATTTTTATTTTTTTTTAAAAAGAATGCAATCTATCCTAGGAATTGAAACTAATTTATCCTAAGTCATTTTTTGCATTTTTTTTTTATGAAATTCGGAATTAGAAAAATATGAAAAATGTCTACTAAGATTGTAATATCATCCAATTTATATTAGGAATTAGGTTAAGCCAAACCCTAATTTAAATTAGAATGTTATCACATTTTAGAAATCCCTAATGCAATCTACCTAAAAAGATATCTAAACTTCTAATAAATTAGAAAATATTATCTAGAGTTAAACTACGTGCAATTTTATCCTAACATGCAATGGCATGCAAAGAATGCCCCAATTCTAGGTTTTTTGTTTGTTTTTGTTTTTGTTCTTTTTGTTCTCCTTTTTTATAAAATTCGAAATTAAAATTGCAAATTAATAAAACGAAAATCTAACATCTTAAATTTAGGTTTTTGTATTTTTTTTAAAAAATTCAGAATAAATAAAATGCTTAGTTTAAATATGTAGATTACCAAAAGCATGCGAAATTCTAATATGGACCTAATCTAACTCAAGCATATTTCAAAATAAATAAAGCAATCAAGATGAGATAGGCACCAAGCCATTCAAAGATATCATATATCATTCAGATCAAGGGGTAATATCTCACTACTAAAATTGATAAATTGATCTTAAGCCTTAAAGATCAAAATATTAATTTTATTCCCGCTTGATTAATTATTTCATCTAAAGCCTTATAGATGGAATAAAAAACCCAGGCGCGGTTACGAATCAGATGGTATGTTGGAATTTCCAATTAGGCATAGAGAAATATTTCAAATAAACAAAACAAGATACAAGAAATAAAATAAGATGAGATTAAATAAACTTGCCTAATAAAATAAAGTGAATATACCTAATTTGATTTTTTTTTTTTTTTTTTTAAGGAAAAGCTTGGCAGTTGGTCGGAGCTCCGACGAGGAGCTCCGGTGAGGGGATCAACGGCGAGCAGCATGTCCGGAGCAAGCAGCGTGGCGAAGTGGATGGCAGTGGTCGTCACAGTAAGGGACCAGAGTAGTAGCTTGGCAAGACGCAGGGTGGGGCTAGTTGGTGGTAGCGACCTGCTGCGGCGGTGATGACGGTGAGGCAAACGGGCAACAATCGGCTTAGGATCTGCTGGGGTCAGGCGGAGCAACGTTTCAGAGCTACGGTTGGTTCACGGCCGAGGAGGTTGCTGACATGCGGTGGTTGGTGCAAGTCCTCGGGCTGCTGCAAGCTGTGTTAAATCATGTCTCGATTTTGAGTATTTGCAAAAACGCAATTTGCTGGATTTACAAAAGAGGAAAGTTTCTTCGGAATCCGAAAAAGGAAATTAGATTTGGCGTGAAGCTTCGAAACTCCTTTGCACACCGATGAAGTCCCCTATACGAAGAAGTTTCCTTTTGCCCAGCTGATGAAAAAATAAAAGAAGTCCTGCGTGAAGATTTGGAAGTGGTGGGCCCAAGGTCAAACTTTTGACCTTGGGCACACGCATATAAAACATAAAAAACGCAGAGGGTTTCTTCCTTTTCCGATGAGTGGCCGCTGCACCTTACGTAGCCGCGTCATCCACAATCCTAGAAGCCCTAGAAGCCGCGTTCACGTTTGCCGAAAAGAAGCCACAAGTCAAAGTGAAGATTGAGTCACGCGTGCGTTATACTTGGAGCTTGAACGCGCGGTAATTTTGTGCCGTGAGTTTATTCCCAAGTGAGTTGTTTATTTATAGACACTTTGGGTATCTGGGTTAAATCTAGGTGTGGGAAACACTTGAGCGATTGAGCAATTGTAAACTCTGATACTCCGATTATAGTGGATTATTTGCTGCAGGCTCTCCCCGTGGACGTAGGTACCGATACTCAGACCGAACCACTTAAATTCTTGGTGTCCTTATTTTTCTCGTTTATCTTCTCTGGCGATTTCTCGTTGACATAAATTGCAAGATCCTGTCGTTTCCGCATATTCTATCCCTTGATTATGATTTGGAGCTTTTGCTTGTCTGATTATTATTTGGAAATTCTATTACTGCAATTATGCCTGAGAGGAAATCTGAAATTGAGAAGTTCAACGGGAACAACAACTTTGTGTTATGGAGCATCAAAATGTGAGCTTTATTGATAGCACAAGGTTTGGCCAAGGCACTGGATGGTGAGGATGAGTTGCCAATTATCATGAAAGCCTCTAAGAGGGTAGAGCTAATGGAAAAAGCAAAGAGTATGATCCTATTAAATTTGTCGGATGAGGTCTTGATAGAGGTTGCTGAGGAGCAGGATGCTGCGGAATTATGGGCAAAACTTCATACACTCTATGTGAAGAAAGGTTTGAACAATCGCTTATACATGCTGAAAAAGATGTTTTAATTTAGATATACTGAAGATACGTCTATCAGAAACCACCTAGATGAATTTAATAAACTCATGATGGATCTAAAGAACGTCGGTAAGATACTTGATGATGAAGAACAGTGCATGATGTTGTTAGCCTCATTACCAGAGTCATGGGAGCACTTTACTGATTCACTGTTGCAAGGGCGTACTACAATTACCTCAAAGGAGGTAAAGTCCGCCTTATTCTCTAAGGAGTGGCAGAGAAAGTTGCAAAATGACAGTCTGGCGCAAGGAGTAGCGCAAGCACTGACGATTCGGGGTAGAGAACAATATCGAGGGCCTAGTAGCAATAGAGGTAAAAGCAGATCAAAATCACGCCATAGAAAGTCCAAGAGACGCGTGAAGTGCTTTGAGTGTCACGAGGAGGGGCACATCAGGAGAGATTGTCCAAAGATGAGGAATAAAGTTGATAGACAGAATGTCATGAGCAGTGTGGCAAACGTTGCCGAATGGAGCAATAGGGATGCAGAAGCTATTTTATGTGTGACTGCTACTTCTTCAGGAGATGCATGGGTGCTGGATTCGGGGTGTTCTTATCATATGACGCCTCATAAGAACTGGTTTGCTACTTATCAAGCTGCAGATGGTGGTAGGGTTCTTTTGGGGAGTAATGTAGTCTGTAAGGCTGTCGGGATAGGGACAATTCGGATCCGGATGCATGATGGGGTGGTTCATACATTGACAGATGTGAGGCATGTATCAGAGCTCAAGAAGAATCTTATTTCTCTGGGGACACTTGATGACATCGGGTGTAGGTACACCGCTGAAGGTGGAATATTGAAGATCTCTCGAGGTGCTATGACAGTGATGAAAGGGAAGAAAGTGAATACTCTCTATCATTTACTGGGAGAGACCGTGATCGGAACCGCTGCAGTTTCATCAGGTGAGTCAGACTCTAACTTGACTTAGTTATGGCATATGCGTTTGGGGCATATGAGTGAGGTAGGTATGACGATGCTGAGTGAAAATGGGTTATTGAATGGTCAAAAGACAGGGAAGCTGGATTTATGTGAGCACTGCATCTATGGGAAACAGCATCGAGTTAAGTTTACAATAGCTATCCACTCGACCAAACGACCTGTTGAATATATTCGTTCAGACATCTAGGGCCCATCTTCAGTTCCTTCGAAAGGAGGTGCCCGATATATGCTGATTTTTATCGACAATTATTCGAGAAAGGTATGGGTTTACTTTCTAAAGCACAAATATGATGTGTTTGATGGGTTCAAGAAATTTAAGGCATTGATTGAGAAGCAGTCAAATAAGTAGATCAAGTGCCTGAGAACCGATAATGGCATGGAGTTTTGTGGTAAAGATTTTACCGAGTTCTGCGAGAAAGAAAGTATTGTTAGACATTGCATAATACCTGGGACACCACAACAGAATGGCGTGGCAGAATGGAAGAACATAATTTTGCTTGAGCGAGCTTGATGCATGCTTTCGCATGCAGGACTTGGCAAGGAATTTTGGGCCGAAGCAGTTAACATGTCGTGTTACCTAGTTAATCGATCTCCATCATCTGCTATCGAGTGGAAGACTCTTGAAGAAGCATGGTCGGGGAAACCTGTTGATTATTCCGGATTACGTATATTCGGATGTCCTGCGTATGCTCATACGAGTGATGGTAAGCTTGAGCCGAGAGCCGAGAAGTGCATATTTCTAGGTTATGCACAAGGGGTGAAAGGCTACCGGCTGTGGTGCACCGATCCCAGATCACCCGGTTTTCTAATTAGCAGAGTTGTGATCTTTGACGAGACTGCAATGCTTCAACAAAGGAGTTCTAAGACACAACCAGCAGAGAAGACAGATCATGGTGTCATTCGTGAGGTGGAGCTTCAGGTGGAGACTCCAGAAACCTCGAAGGTAATAGAAGTTGAGACTGTAGATGAAGCCGCAATTCCTGAAGTCAGTGATAGTGAACAACCAGCAAAGCCGCAGCAAACTATAGCCATAGATAGACAGAGAAGGCACATTAAATCATCGATAAGTTATGGTTATACAGATATTGCTTATGCATTGACTGTAGGTGATGAGGTGGAGACAGATGAGCCTTCGTCTTACTCTGAGGCGATGGCTAGTTCGGAGTCGTCGTAGTGGCTAGGGGCTATGAGTGAAGAGATGGAATCACTCCAGCGAGATCAGTCATGGGAGCTGGTCAAAGTACCTAAGAGCCAAAAGATTGTCGGAAGAAAATGGATCTTCAAACGAAAAGAGGGCATTCCTGGTGTCGAGGCAGCGAGGTATAAGGCGAGACTTGTGGCGAAGGGATATACACAGCATGAGGGCATTGACTACAATGAGGTGTTCTCTTCTGTGGTAAGACATACTTCTATTCATGTTTTACTTGCCTTAGTTGCTTCGCAGGATCTCAAGTTAGAGCAACTAGATGTGAAAACTGTGTTTCTTCCCGGTAAGTTGGAGGAGCATATTTACATGAGGCAGCCAGAGGGATTTGTTATTTCGGGTAAGGAAAATCATGTTTGCTTGTTAAAGAATTCTTTGTATGGGCTAAAACAATCTCCTAGACAGTAGTATAAACGTTTTGATACATTCATGGCTAGTCAAGACTATACAAAAAGTCAGATGGATAGTTATGTCTACTATAGGAGATTGGAGAATAGTTCTTTGATTTATCTACTCTTATATGTTAATGATATCCTGATAGCAGCTAAGAATATGTTTGATATTGATGTGCTAAAGAGGCAGTTAAATGCTAAATTTGAGATGAAAGATTGCAAAGAAAATATTGGGTATGGAGATTCTGCGTGACAGGGCTGCAGGAGTTTTACGTCTATCTCAAAAGAAATATATTGAGAAGATCGTAGCACATTTTAATATGCAGTCCGCAAAATATGTAAGTACACCTTTAGCGAAGCACTTTCAACTTTCAGAAAAATTATCACCGCAGACTGAGGAGAAGGAGGAGCATATGTCCCGTGTTCCTTATTCTAGTGCCGTGGGTAGTATTATGTATGCTATGGTGTGCACTAGGCCTGATATTTCACAAGCTGTGAGTGTAGTTAGTCGCTACATGAAGCGTCTTGGTAAGGCTCATTGGGAAGCCGTGAAGTGGATCCTCAGATATTTGAATGGGACAACAGATGTGGGTATAGTATATCGGAGGGACAGCAATGGCAGTGAGACCACTAGTTATGTAGATTCAGATTACGCCGATGACTTAGATGATCGCAGGTCTTTAGCAAGGTATGTATTTACGTTAGCAAGTGGTGCAGTTAGTTGAAAAGCATCCTTATAGGATCATGTTGCCTTGTCTTCGACTGAGGCAGAGTACATAGCACTATCCTTTGTAGCGAAGGAGGCGATATGGTTAAAAGGTTTGCTCTCGGACTTTGGGTTAGAACAGAAAAGTGTGGATATACACTGTGATAACCAAGGTACGAAATATTTGGTGTATAATCCAGTTTATCATGAGCGAACGAAGCATATCAACGTCAGGTATCACTTCGTCCGAGATGTCTTAGCTAAGGGTATTGTTATTGTTAAAAGATTGCTACAGGAGATAACCCGGCAGACATGATGACTAAGTCTGTTCCTTTGGCGAAGCTCAAGCTCTGCTTGAGCTCTATTGGCGTCTATGGAGAGTGAGCGTCCGTCGGGGTGTTGGGAGAGTAGCATGGATGATGAGCACAATAATTTGGCTTCAAACATCGAGCCAAGGTGGAGAATTGTTAAATCATGTCTCGATTTTGAGTATTTGCAAAAACGCAATTTGCTGGATTTACAAAAGAGGAAAGTTTCTTTGGAATCCGAAAAAGGAAATTAGATTTGGCGTGAAGCTTCGAAACTCCTCCGCACACCGATGAAGTCCCCTGTACGAAGAAGTTTCCTTTTGCCCAACCGATGAAGAAATAAAAGAATTCCTGCGTGAAGATTCGGAAGTGGTGGGCCCAAGGTCAAACTTTTGACCTTGGGCACACGTATATAAAACATAAAAAACGCAAAGGGTTTCTTCCCTTTTTGATGAGTGGCCGCTGCACCTTACGTAGCTCGTCCACGATCCTAGAAGCCGCACACAAAGAAGCCGCGTTCACGTTCGCCGAAGAGAAGCCGCACGTCAAAGTGAAGATTAAGTCACGCGTGCGTTATACTTGGAGCTTGAACGCGCGGTAATTTTGTGCCATGAGTTTATTCCCAAGTGAGTTGTTTATTTATAGACACTTTGGGTTTCTCGGTTAAATTTAGGTGTGGGAAACACTTGAGCAATTAAACGATTGTAAACTCTGATACTCCGATAATAGTGGATTATTTGCTGCTGGCTCTCCTCGTTGATGTAGGTACCGATATTCGAACTGAACCACGTAAATTCCTGGTGTCTTTATTTTTCTCATTTATTTTCTCCGGCGATTTCTCGTTGACATAAATTGCAAGATCTTATCGTTTCCGCATATTCTATCCCAACAGACTGGGCTCGCGGGTTACCGCGGCATTGCAGGAGAATGAGCAATAGTGGCCGGTGGAAGGAAGCTCGACAGCAAGGGGTTCGGTGTCGACTCAGGCGTGCTAGTAGAGAGGCAGGAGGCTAGTAGTAGGGAATCGCTCGATGGTTGAGCGACGAATGGCTCAGATCTACCGTCGTCGGGGCTCCCGAGCATGAGATCGGGACAGGGATGGCGTCGTGGGTTAGCACGGACAGGACACGGCGGTGGTCAGCGACCTCACGATTTCCGAGAAAGCAAGCGGCAGCGACATCACGGACCGGCACGGGTCCGCAGATGAGGAGGATCTCCGGCGATGGGCAGGGCGATAGTGGAGAAAGCGCGGAGGTGGCTAGCGGAGACGGTGCCGACGTCGGTCGGTGCGGCCATGGGGTCGACATAGTCGGGGGGCTCCTCTCGAGGAAGATGAATAGTCACGGTCCCCTTTTCTCTCTCTCTCTCTCTCTCTCTCTCTCTCTCTCTCTCTCTCTCACGTCACTCACCTGTCCCCTTTTTCTCCCTCACATCACTCACCGGTCACTTCTCATTCTTTTCCCTTTTCTTCTTTTTTTTTCTTTTCTTTTTTTTTTTTTTTTATTTTCTCTCTTTCTCTTAAAGTCGAAGAACACCCTCACTTTTTGCTCAAAATTTTTTCGAATTTCCTCCCCCTGTGTCCATACACGAACAACACCTTTTGTAGTGGAAAAATTGAGACATTTGTGGTATATTTTATTTCCAATTTTGCTTGTGCATAATCCCCTGAATATATCGTTCATTCTGCGTGATATTCTCTTTTGTATTTTTCGCATATTTAATCTTAAATTTTCCTTTCGGCTCAAAAATATGTTCCTTAGTGTATATTACTTGAATATGTGAAAAATCTTAGCAGAATATGTGAAAAATCTCACGCTCACCATCGGTCCAATAAAATAAAATAAAATAAAACAAAATAAATGTTCCTAAACTATATGTCATGTGATTTTTATTTATTTTTTTGGGGTAAAAATTAACCCATTTTTTATGCAACAATTTAGGTGTCAACAATGCATCCATATCCCTTTCATTTTAGACTCTCCTGAGAGCTATGTTAGCCATGTTTGTATGATGAATCTTTTCTGTGACTGGTTCCATGCTACATGCACGTCTTATAAAGTGGTCAATTTTGATGTGTTCATATGCTTTCTTCATTGGTTCTTAAAATTCAATGTACGAAGTTTGGACCTTTTAGGTACAGATTTCTCCAAACATCATCGTTAATGTTTCAATTAGTTTTTCATATGCTCTTTTCGAGAAAGTGGAATTTGTTTTTGGATACGAAGGCGTCATCCTCCGCGTAGAATCGACATCCACGCCGAAATAGGGCATGTTTGTTCCTTTTCATTTCTTGAAAGCAAAACCCACTCATTAGATCTTCTGGCCTAAAAAAAAAAAAAAAAAAAAAAAAAAAGGTCTCAGGTTCTTTCATGCTGGGCCTAAAAGGATTCTTTCACTCCATTAAGCCCAACCACATTTCTTATTCTCTTGCATCCGGGCCGAATCGGCCCAAATTCAAAATCCATAAACCCAAACCCGCCAACCCCACTCTTTGTCCGGACGTTAAATGTCGGCACTTCTGGTGGGGTTTGGTTTCTGCAGCAGCGATGGGGAAGAACAAGCAAGCCAAAGATGGAGCTCCCAGCGCTCACTCGCCTTCCACCGTCTTCGTCTCTAGCTTGCCTTACTCCTTCACCAATGCTTAGGTAACTCCCTCCCTCTCGGAAGATGCTTATGTTAGAGTTTTCCTCTAACATGGACTAAATTAATTGACATTGTTATTTACCGTTTTACGGGGTTTGATCTAAGGTGAGATAGAAGGTTTCTTAATTAGTCTAATATGGGGCTGGCTAGTGTGGGCCGAGTTGAGCCTGGCCCGTAATGAGGAGGACTGGCTGGAAACTCTATAAATAGTGCTCAAGTCTCTCCTCTAACCCTATCTCACATATCCTCACCTAAGGGACATTATTCTAACGTCAATCGTGAGGGGCCGCCTCATTGAGCCAGTGACTCAGAGGGCAATAGAGGAGAAGGATTTGATGCGTGGATAAACCCCTTGAGTGTGGGCAATCCCTTTCTGCTTCCGCTTTCAAGAACGAGATCCTAAAACATGTGCGTTAATCTTCTACTCTTGCGTGTGTGTTCTTGTTCTAGTTATGGAGATCCTGGGATTGCGCAATTTGCGTCCTACATGTGGTATCAGAGCCTCCATAACCCTAGAACTTGAACCCTAATTGATTTTGCCATAAATTGTATGGATTAGCCCTAATTAGTACGGATCTTGCCCTAATTTGTGATTTTTGAAATTTTTTATTCAATAAAAAAATAAAATTAAATCACAAATTTAGACTGGGCGAGACGAGACGGGGGTGATTTGTGTAGTTGCATGTGCGTGCCAGGGGCATGCTTGCGCGTCTGTGTGTGCGGGCATGGACTTTGTGTGCAAGCTCAAGCTTGTTAGATTTGATATGCTACAGTGATTATTGATTTTGCTTCTTGGATCTTCAATTGATGTCAATTGATTGCATCAGAGGAACCTCATTAGGGAGTTATCGATTTTTTTGATTTTGTGGATATGTTGTGGACATTTGAAATCGAGCAAAGAAGATCCGAAGATCAAATCCTCAAAATTTGAATTTGCATTGGAGAGTCTGACCGCTAAAATAAAAAAGTCCAACTTTCACTAGGACTTGGATTTTGTTTAAAATATATAGAGATATGTTTTGGATAAAATCATTTAAGATAAGAAATGGAATCCTATGAGAAGCTGGCTTAATGAGATAATTAAAAAAAAAAAAAAAAAAAAAAACTTTTGTTGCTCATGCATATTCCTTTTAACCTTTGAATGATGGATGTCTTAAGAATCTGTGACCAAATTGATTGTACTAATTTACACATCTACCGAATGTAGATAATGCATGTCGGTTAAGTCATTGTGCATTGTACTACAGAAAATCATCTGGTCACTAGTTAATATCCATCAAATTGAATATTTTTATGGTTAAGGAGTATGGCAATATTTGTGCAGAGCAATAGTATCTACTATTATAGTTTAGATATTTGGTTCTGTGATTTGACTCAATTTATAGGCCACTGGTTGAAGTAATGATATTTGTCACTTAAAATTGACTAATAAATTAGTTGTTGGCCTTGGAGTCATGCTTTGCCTTATGAAACTCATGAGCTATAATGGATCAGCTGTCAGGCTTCTCGATCTGATATACCATATATTGCTATTGATGTTGATTTGTGATAGATTATCTAGCTCAACATTAAAAGAATCATTGGAATCTGCAATTTTGGTGCACAAGGGAAGTTTCCTGTGTTGCTATGATTGGTGATCTCATTGGAATCTATCTTTCAGATTATATATATATATATATATATTTATATATATATATATGTATAATTAATTTTATTAATGAATAAGGCAATGTAATTAGCATGATATGTGATTTCAGTGATATATGCCCCTATCACTAAAGTTGAAATCACATGTATATGGTGTATGTGAGATATAAATATATCCTTGGTATGAGAGAGTTTCAAGGATTCAATTGAGTAGTGACCGCCAAAGTGGCACGCTTGATTGGGTTTAAGAAATTTCGGCCTCGTACACTGATTGGGATGTCTCCTGGTCTAATGCATGGTCATACTCCCAAAGGAGGTGTTGTGTATTAGTTCATGGAGGGATACATGATGGTGTGGTGGAGGAGTGATCAGTCCTAGTGGTTCATCTGCCCAAAGGTGATGAATTCACGAAGATTAGAACATATTCTCATAACTGCTATCATGTGGGGAGTGTACAATTGCATGTCATGTATTCTGCCCAAAGGTGATTATGTGATTTTACATGTAACTCTCTGGATGTGTACTTGTACGTCAAGTTACACGGTGCTCACATGATGCTAATTATATACATTGCTTATTTTTTAGTCACCTTTATGTAATTAATAACTCCACTATTATAGAGGTTTTTACTGCTTTAAATTTTAAGTCGTGGACATATGATTTATTGCTTGAGAATAGAGCAATAGAATGTGCTTACTGTCCATGAAGCATTTCATTCTGGAACACTTGAAAAGTGGCTTGCCTACTAACTGCACTGCTAAGAGATGATGGAAGCCTTAGTGGCTTGTAATTATGTCTTGTCTAATATTGAAATTAGGACACATCTGCAAAAATTGCGTTTAAGTCCTAATGACATATACATCTGGTATATGGTTAAAAGGTTGTCAGGCTTAATAATGCCCATGAGTATTTTGGCAAATATGGCAATGCGAAATAGCTTAAAGGGTCATTTGTCGAATACTTGGTAGATTCTGGGGTGGTAATTTAATTACCATATTTGTAAATCCTGACAAAAGATTTGGCTGAAAGACATAATTGCATCGTAATTAACGAGGATAGATGCTCTCAAACTATTAAGGATAATAGTACAATGGAAAATCACTGTATCATTATCTTTGTCTAAACAGACAATTGTGGAATCTCTTGTACCATAGACTAAACTTGATGAGGTTCAAAGTACTATTCTTGATATAGTTTATGATGAAATTTTCCTCTCAAATATAGAATGAAGTGGTTGTAGATTTACTCGGGAGATTTGTTAGGGAAAGACGATCAGTTATTCCATTAGCCTATATAGTCTATTTGTGAGAGCATAACCACAATATCCACTACATGGTTGATTTAGCGACATAAATAAATGTTGTTTCTTATCCTCAAAATAAGTATGTGATTAGATGCCATAAAAGGCAATATGCAATTTATGAAACATGTTTGGAAACTTACTGACTTGTCTAAAGATCACAATTGTAAATTGGTGTACAAAACTAAAAGAATTTCAAAGAAAGATTGTGGAGTTTAAAGTTAAACTTGTAGTTAAAGTTTTCATTCTGAAAGAGTGGTGGATAGTTAATAGTGAAGAAATAATTATTTCTTTAAAATATTCTTTCAGAGTGCATGTAGCATTATTTATTTAGTTATGCCAAATAGATACAAAATCTATATAGTGCAACTAGAGGATTTTGCAGCAAATTTAAGTAAACTTGTGTGTAGACTGAAAAGTCTTATTAATAGTTTTATGTAAATTTCCAGACAATATTAATAAAGTTTCATAGTGTTATTATTTTGTTCAATTGAGAACAAAGTAATTCAATACACTGCAAGGTCAGTGTGAGGAAATTTATTTTTCCTATATTCTATGTATATGATACATATTTATGTTAGCAGGAAGTACAGTGCAGTAAATAAAGTTATATGTCTACTATGTAAGTAGAGTTTGTAACTTTCTTGTAGGCTGTTACTTGAGCTATTATGCTTCGGAACCTTATGAAGGAGTTGACCGTTTTGACTTTATGGATGGACCCATACGGTTAAGTTGAGACAATACATTTGTTGTATTTTTATTAATAACAAATGTCTCAAGGCGTCTAAATATATGGCGGTCAAATATTTTTAACCATAAAGAAACGGTACAGAAAGGTGACATTAACATATTTTCACAGATGATGTGGTTGCAGATCTACTAACTAAAGGCCTACGCCCATGTGTATTTGAGTGACATGTTATTAGCATGGGCCTAGGAGTATCTTCGGATATTATTGTTTAGTGGGAGCTATTTTGGCTTTATTCTGATAAAGTTCACATCTGTGGTTCGTTACATTTAGTAACGGTTTGATAAGTATCAACTTTTGTATTCAATAAAATATTTTTGAATGTGTTGTTATGTTGAATACATATTGATAAATTCTCAAGGTATTATCTTGAGTGAAGGCTAATGGGCATTTTGGTTATTAGCCTTGTGTATATGTTCTTGTAAAAGGTTAACCATAAGGACAAGACATATGTGGGTTCGAACCATAACTTCATTCTCTTGTGGCACAAACTTTTGCGTTGCCTAAGTAAGAGAATGGTGACTGACAAAGGTTCATTAGAACCATAATTTTATTCTCTTGTGGCACAAGCTTTTGTGTCGCCTAAGTAAGAGAATGGTGAATGACAAATGGATCTTTCTATGAGAGATGTTAACCATTTGCCACACTACCATATTTAATCCATATCAATAAAGTTGAAAACACTTGTGACTATGGAAGGCTCTGTGTGTATACATAAAGTTACCGCCATAATTCGGTGTTGGAGGCTTTATGGGATAGGATTGACTATTAAGAATTATCTATGAACCAATGTGCACACATACAATACAATTTCAATTAATATAGTCCAATTGGGAGAATGTTAGAGTTTTCCTCTAATGTGGACTAAATTAATTGACATTGTTATTTACCATTTAACGTTTACCGTTTTACGGGGTTTGGTCTAAGGTGAGATAGAAGGTTTCTTAATTAGTCTAATATGGGGCTGGCTAGTGTGGGCCGAGTTGAGCCTGGCCCATAATGAGGGGGACTAGCTAGAAACTCTATAAATAATGCTCAAGTCTCTCCTCTAACCCTAATCTCACATATCCTCACCTAAGGGACGTTATTCTAACGTCAATCATGAGGGGCTGCCTCATTGAGCCAGTGACTCAGAGGACAATAGAGGAGAAGGATTTGATGTGTATATAAACCCTTGAGTGTGGGCAATCCCTTTCTGCTTCCGCTTTCAAGAACGAGATCCTAAAACAGGTGGATTAATCTTCTACTCTTGCGTGTGTGTTCTTGTTCTAGTTATGGAGATCTTGGGATTGCACAATTTGCGTCCTACAGCTTACAGTCAATGGTCGCATGCACACATTGCCGGATTGAGGAACGTTTTTGTAATCCCGGGCTCTCTGTTTTGATCTTTCAGCTTGAGGAGACGTTTGGCAAGGTCGGTCCGATCAGGTGCTGTTTCAATGTGACCAAGAAAGGTGAGGGAATGTGATGATATCCACACCGGGGGGCGCATGCGTGACGGTTATACTTCTTCTATCAAATGGTTGGTACATATGATCATGCTGATAGTTTCTGTAGAGGAAATTTTATTCAACTGTGTGAGGAACACAAACTTTCTACCCCGTAAACTTCCCTTTGAAATATACTTTCAGAGCTCTTTCACGTTCCATAATTACTGATCCAGAGAATTATAGAATGTCGTGTGCTGACATGAATGCAATGACATCAGTTTGTGTGTTGGTGTTATGAAGGGTTGCGAGGACCATCTTATTTGGTGGTCTTGTAAGTGCAAAAATGGCGGACTAGGTTCATAGTAAGGCAAAGGAGATTGGGAGTTTGGGACAGTGTGTTCTCTGTCTTATCCACTTCCTGAAAAGGATCTTCACCAACATCGTAAGTGCACCTTTGCTGTTACACTCTAATTGTCGTCATCGTGGTCTTGCTCTTCATTTCTCTCGATAGTTGGTTTTCTCTCACCATCTGGCCTTTTCCTCTCCTGTATTTCAGTTAAAAACATGCTGAATGGTGATATGTTAAAGGGCCTGATGAGATCTCAAACCCCATCTGTACCGCTTGAGTGGAATGTCATCGGTCAATGTGTCAGCAACTAACTTGGAGGTGTGAATTGACTCGACAACTAAGTGCACATAAGCATATTTGCCTTTTTTTTTCTGATGGACGCAACTATGGTAGTGTCATTTACAACCAACACTGTGCCAGTACCTACTCTTCTTCTGTCTTCCCTACACCTAGCGCTGTTTGTGGACGCTATTCTTTCATCATTGCAGTCATTATCATAACCCTCCCTGCGAGCCCTCTGTTGCAACACTTCTTGTTCCAGCAAGAATAACTCCTCCTTCGCCATAACCTTGTTGGCAGTACCTCACTAGTGATGGCACTGTAACCACAACTTGACAATGAACTGCGATGCCCCGGAGACCAATTGGTACAATCCTCTTGATGCAATGCGAATATCTACTAAGTAGAGGACAGAATAATGGATATGTGCCTTTTAAGAATGATGAAGCTAATGAACTTTGTTGGGGAAGAGGGAAGTTGTGAATATTTCCTCTGAGCTCTGTTATTTACACATTTGACTGATGCAAAGTTCATTCAGCAAGGAAATGCAGGATTTACATTAGCTATTCTAAACTTAGTAAAAATAAACATTACAAATTTTATGTTTCCTGTTAGAAGATGTCTCGAAAGGGATGCCTCTAAGAAGTTTGGGCCATGTTGCTGGTGGGATGGACAATGTTCCTTGTCAAACATTGAAGTTGTGTTGTGTTGTAATTTGGCAATATAACTTGCGTGGGTTGGGATTCTGAACTGGTTGTCATTTGTGACATACGAGGCCCTGCACAAGATGGATGTAGAATGGATGCTTCTGCCGTTCTTTTTTCAAGTGTTAAATCAGCTCGAAGTGTTGTTGCAATGTGATATTGCATCTTTGGCCCATGAAAGGACAACAGGAGCCAATTTTATTTCCGTGAGCCATTTAAGGTTAATCGCTTGCTCTAAAAGCACGAGGGCTAATCGATTTTCTTGTTCCTCCTCCTTTTGATCTCATTTTCTTTGTTGTGAGTTCGTCATGTGCAATCTCCTAAGTCAATTCTCCACTTTTAAAAGATTGCTCATTCTAGAATCTAGCATACATCGCATGACCAATGCTCTAACCATTAAATAAACACCATCCGTGAAAGTGAAATCATGCAAGGGTAGGTTACATAGTCTCCGAACACTACTTCATACACGCATCGTAAATCAAATTTATTGGATCGAATCCCAGAGACCCGATTGGCACATAACGCTCAATTCCCCGACCTCTCGCCAAAGAAGGATAGGATCTCAGTAGTAACTAGCTCTGCCCTCTCTTGCTGGATAAAATGGTGGCCGTCGATGACCAGAAACTGAAGACTAGGCATGAGCCCCTTGAAGAATTCACTCTCGATATAACTTTTGGTCCTGAATGATTGGAATCCAAAATCCTTATCCCCGGTGATAAATTTCGCAGGGACACTTATTCTCGTCCCCTGCCACGGCCCGAGCAGCTCCCAATTCCTGCATTCAATTTCAATGGACATGTCAGCTCCCGCCACTTCAAGAAATTAAAGCTCCAACGTGTAAATATCGAATTCAAAGAAGTGGAGAAGAGGCTCTGGGCAAGCGAGGCTGTCGCAAAATGCGCCTGCCACTTCTTGCTGGAATTGAATGCGTTCGTATTCGGAGTCCGTAGGGCATCTTCAATCGGTCGGTCAAAGCGGATGAATGCATTTACTTCGCAACGTTTTCATAAGTGAGAGGAACAACATGGCTCTGGCACAGCAGACAAGTATTTTGCAGGACCATAATGAGGCATGAATGCGAATATGTATATCCTAGACATCACTTTTCATAACCTCTTTCGATCTTTGCTTAGATTGGATTACTGTAAATGCAAACTCTGGCTAAAAGGCTGATCTTGGCTCTCTTTTAGGTCACTCTAGCCTTTTGGCTTTCCATAGGATCGAGTTGAGCTCGGTTTTGGAGCAGACTTACCTGTCCATGGCGCGGTAGTAGTTCAATGCCCCCGTGAAACCGGATCTCTGGAACTTCTCTGCCCTGTACTGGAGCTCCTCTTCGGTGGTCCATGAGGGCAATGAATATGGGGTTTCGAGGGAATCGATGAACTCGACACCCGGTGGAGCGGCCAGAAGATCGGGACCATTCACCAGTAAGAACTTCTTCAATACCGTCGAACAGTCGTACTTGGCAAACGACTTCTCGGCCCTTCCTGGTTCCTGCATTAGCCACGACAAAGAGAGACGAGATGCAAGCTCAAGTACTGTACAGCTTGCCAAAACCGTGCTTTAACACTCGGCGCCTCCTTACCTGAAACTGAGTAATGTAGAACCCGTCGCCGAACTTTGCCATGTATTCGGACGGCTTCAACTGTGGGGACCGTGGTCGATAGGGCACGCTCAAATTAACAAGCGCCTTGACTCTATCTGGCCTGGAGAGGCAAAGGTGCCATGCTACTTCTGCGCCCGTGTCGTGACCCACCACGTATGCCTATTGACCAAGCCCACTCTTATTTTCATCAGCTTTTTTCGACAGAAGTACGAACAAAACATAGGAGAATCAACGTAGCACAGGTTATTCCCGATCACGGTTGGTACGTGCTCAGAGCCAAAAGACTTAGGTTATATAATCATGAACACTCAAATTCTATAGCAAGAAGCTATCTTGGCTATATAAATACCCTGCTGACTTACAATTACCTCACGTCCTATCAAACCATACGAGTAGCACAGATACCAGTCCTCGCAGAAAATACCCTGCAAGTATTTAAATCATTCTGCGCGCGAATTGGCGATGCGACGCACCTGATCTTAACCAAGTGCATCGATGAGGCCAACCAAGTCGCCGACCAGGTGGAGGATGGTGTATGATGCCAGGTCGGCGGGGCAGTCCGAGTCCCCGTAGCCCCTCATGTCAAGGGCGACTGCGTGGTACCCACGTTCAGCCAAGCGATGGATCTAGTGCTTCCATGAGGACCAGAGCTTGAGGAAGCCATGGATGAGCAGAACCAGAGGCCCGTTTCCTTTCTCTGCTGTGTGCATCCATATTCCATTCGTCCGAACTCTTCTGTGAGTTATGTTGGCCATGTTTGGATGATGAATCGCAGATCACTAGGAAAATTGGCAAATGTCCTTTCAGCCAACCCTTTGGGAGCAATATCCATCCTTTCCATCGATTGCAAAAATGTCTCATTTTTGTAACCTCTCTCTCTCTCTCTCTCTCTCTCACTCAGAGGAAATCATCAATCAGAGTCATGGCAGTACCACCGTCTTTCAACTTAGAATAAAGTTTGAAAAGAACCTCAGGTTTCAGCATTCTTACTGGTTCTATATCTTTCACAATTTCTTCTTCTGGTTGATGCTGTGGAGGATCTTGTGTTCTTTGTTGAGAAGACTGGCATGGTAGAGAATGTTATTGTTGACTTTGCTGGTGCTGTTGAGGAGAGTCTTCTTCCTCTGTCAGATCGAAATGCGTAAGCCCCTCATGCATATGGTATGGTCCCCTGCTTGCGATTCTCAAAGACTTTCTTTGCGATGACATTTGTCGCTTTCTTGGTGAGAATCTCGAACTCGTTCATGAAAACTGTGAAATCTTTTGGAATAAACTAGAGAGAAAGTGAAAGCAAGTGGGATTTTTATATTCTAGGGTTTGAGAGTGAAAATGAAGAAGATGAAAATCGAAAAATAAATAGCAAGTGAAACGGGGTATATGAATTGTCACAAAGGAAATAGTGAAAATTGCCTTCTTGAAAATGAAAAACTGCCATAAATTCAAACATTGAAAAAAATAAATTCTAAAAATAAATTAGGCAAGTGACGATTTGAAAAATCAACATACCCTTAAAAAAAAATCATCCAAAAATGAAATCACATGCATTTTGAAAGTATTAACTTACAGTCGTAACTTCTAGTCATTTTGAGTCTGAACTTCTTCAGACTTTATCTCTAGGTTTGAACACCTTCAGACTTTACCTGATAGGAGATAGATGTTCAGTCTAGTACGAATAGATTCAAATAAGCTTTTCTCCAATGGCTTTGTAAATATGTTTGCCAGCCGATTCTTCGAGTCAATGAACTGAATCATAACTTCTCCATTTTGAACATGATTTCTAATAAAATAATGTCAAATCTCTATATGCTTTGCCCTTGAATGAAGAATTGGATTTTTTGTGAGATTTATTGTGCTGGTGTTATCACATTTGATCTTGGTACAAGATTCTTCAATTCAAAAGTCTCTTAGTTGTTGTCGTATCCACAAGACTTTAGAACAGCAACTTCCAAGAGCCATATATTTTGCTTCAGCTGTTAAAAGAGCTACGGTACTCTGTTTTCTTGAAAACCAAGATACCAGCTTGTTACCAAGCAGTTGACAAGTACCAGAAGTACTCTTTCTATCCACTTTGCATCTTGCTAAATTTATGTCTGAATATCCAAGGAGAGTGAAGTCTCCTTCTTTAGGATACCATAGACTTAGCTTTGGAGTTGTTGCAATGTATTTGATGATGTGCTTTGCAGCAATTAAATGAGATTCTTTAGGATTTGATTGAAATCTAGCACAGATACAAACACTAAACAAAATGTCAAGTCTAAATGTGGTAAGGTAAAGAAGTGAACCAATAATGCTCATGTATAGCTTCTGGTTTACGCTCTTTCCTTCTTCATCTTTGTCTAATTTCGAAGAACTTGACATAGGTATTTTTGTCTTTTTGCAATTCTCCAATCCAAACTTTTTAATGAGATCCTTTGCATACTTCTCTTGGTAAAAGAAAATTCCTTCCTTTGATTGTTTAACTTGTAATCCCAGAAAGAATGTTAACTCACTGATCATGCTCATCTCAAATTCATCCTACATGCATCTTGAAAACTTCCTCGACAAATTTTCATTAAGTGATCCAAATATAATATCATCAACATCAATCTGAACAAGTTGAAAAACTTTACCTTCTCTTTTAATGAACAAAGTAGTATCCACTTTTCCTTTATCAAAACTATTTTGAGTTAAGAAATTACTTAACTTTTCATACCATGCTCGAGGTACCTGCTTCAGTCCAATAGGGCCTTTTTCAGTCTATAAACTAAGTTTGGCTTTCTTGGATCTTCAAAACCAGGTGGTTCTTCCACATAAACTTCATCTTGGATAAATCCATTTAAGAATGCACTTTTTACGTCCATTTGAAATAACCTGAAATTTTTATAGGAAGCAAAGGTAAATAATAATCTAATTGTTCCTAACCTTGCTACTGGTGCATAGGTCTCATCATAGTCTATCCATTCTTCTTGCGAATATCCTTTAGCCATGAGTCTTGATTTGTTCCTGACCACTTTTCATTTCTCATCCACTTTGTTCCTGAAGGCCCATTTAATTCCAATAATAGATTTACCTTTAGGTTTAGGAATTAGTTCCAAAACATCGTTGATGCTGAATTTTCTGAGCTTTTCTTGCATAGCTTCAATCCTACTTTCATTAGCCAAGGCTTCTTCTACAATTTTGGGTTCAATCTTGGAAACAAGTGCTAAAGCACTAGACTCTTCTCACCTTTTGGATTTGGTTCAAATTCCTCCATCAATGTTGCCAATGATGAGTCCATTTGGATGACTTGATTTATGCTTCCAGTTGTTAGATGGTTTGTCAGTTTGCTGCTCCTCTACTTCAGTTGAATCTTCTAGTTCATTTTGCTATTGAGCTTCAGGAGTCTAAACCACTTCGGGGGAAGTAGATTTTGCAACATCTAGGACAGCTTCAGGTTCTTCAAGTTAAGTCTGATCCAATTGATTCTGCATTAAGTCTTGAAACTTGACATTCATGGATTCTTCCATAGACTGAGTCTTCTTGTTGAATACTCTGTAAGCTTTACTTGAGGTTGAGTAACCAAGGAAAATTCATTCATCTGATTTTTCTTCAAACTTACCAGTACAATCATTTGCATTTTTTAAAACAAAACACTTACAACCAAACATATGAAAAAAAAAAAAAAAAAAAAAAAAACAATTGGTTTCTTCTCTTTGAATAACTCATAAGGAGTTTTCTCTAAAATGGGCCTCAAGAATACTCTGTTAATAATATAGCAAGTTGTAGAGACTGATTCAGCCCAAAATTGAGAGGGAATATTACTCTCAATTAAGAGTGTTCTTGACATCTCCTACAAAGATCTATTTTTTCTTTCCACAACCCCATTTTGCTCTGGAGTATATGGAGAAGAGAAAATATGCTGAAAACCAGAGTCATCACAAAATTTTGTAAGGTCTTGATTTTCAAACTCACCTCCATGATCTGTGTGTATGCTTGAAATAGCATAACTCTTTTCATTATGAACTTGGCAAATTTTCAAAAGTAAGAGAATGTTTCAGACTTACTTGCCAGGACATATACTCATGTAAAGCGAGAGTAATCATCCACGATTATTAGGTAGTATCTCTTTCCACAAATGCTTTGAGTTCTAGTTGGTCCAAAGATATTCATATGCAGAAGCTGCAAAACTTGATTAGTAGAAACTTGATTTATGGGTTTAAAAGAACTTCTAACCTGTTTTCCCAATACACATGGTGTGCATAAATCAGACTTTTGATAAGTCAGGTTGGGCAGTCCACGGACAAGCTTCTTGGAGGAGATTTAGCAATCTGCTTCATGTTGACATGGCCAAGCTTTATATGCCAAAGGTTTGCTTCATCTTGAAGGGATATTAGACACTGAGAGCTTTTTGGTTTTATACCCAAAAGGTAGAGATTCCCATGTCTTCGTCTAGTGAAGGATTGAGAGAGATATTTACTAGTTCCCGAACAAGTGCCTTCTTTGGAAATTAATTTTAAATCAAGTATCGCACCATTGACTAATGCTGAAAAGATTGTAATTCAAACCCTCCACCAAAGAGACATTGTTGATTGTGAGACTTCCAATACTCATAGTTCCACATCCAACAATCATTCATTTGTTGTTTCCACCAAAAGAAACTTTTCCTCCATTTACTTGCATGAACTTTATAAAACAACTTGAATCTCATATCATGTGTCTCGAGTAGCCACTATCCAAGTACCATTTGATTTTTTTTTATTGATAGTGACCTGCAATTATAAAAAGAACTCAAATTTTCTTTGGTACCCACACTTTCTTGGGTCCAGGGGAGTTAGTGCGAAATATTGTATTTGCCCAATCTCTCTTAACAAGTCTCAAAACCTTAGGACATTCCTTCTCGAAATGTTCTAAGTTATTACACTTTGAACATTTGAGAGCACTTCTGCCAACAGGTTTTACAAAAACCTTTTGAAAATGGTTCTTATAAAAAGTCTTTGTAAGTCTTTATTTGATTCTCTTCTTAACTTTTGGAAAATCAATCAAAAGAATAGTTTCTGGTGTCATTCCCAAACCTGATTTATTGAAATAAGGTCTTTGTATTGAAAGAATCTTTTTCAACTTTTCAGACCCTGTTGAAAACTTTTTTGTGATATTTGAAATGTCCTCTTTCAAAAAGGTTTTTTCCTTCAAAAGAGAATCTACATTTTCTTTCAAATCAACAAAACTTTTATCTAACTTTTCAAACTTTTCTTTCCAAAAATTTTCCTATTGCTTCAGTTTGGAATTCTCTTTCTTTAGCTTGGAAATCCTTTTGAGAGATGTTTTGAGACTAAGACACAGTTCATCTATATATTTTGAGACTTTAACAAGAATCTTTGAATTACTAATCTCGACTTCTCTATCTAAATCTGAGTCTGAGTCTGTCTTAGAATCTTAGTCTGAATCTGAATTTGCCATTAGACATATATTGGCATATTCCTCATCACTTTCTTCACATTCAGTATCGCTCCATGTTGAGAGTTTTCTTGAATTTCTCAGTTTTCCTTTCTTTTTCTTTAGCGAATGGCAATTGGGTCTGATGTGCCCATTTTTCTTACCTTCAAAACAAATCACATCTTTGTTGGTCTCATTATCCTCATTTGATTTCTTCTGAAATCTCTGAGTACCCTGCTTCTTCCAGTTAAACATTTTTTATTTCCTGTTTAACTTCCTGAACTTCCTTATCATGAGTGCTAGCTCTTCATCGTCCAAGTCATCTTCAAAGTTTGTATCATCATAATCATTATTAGTTTTTAAGGTAATTGACTTCTTACCTTTGGGACCTTCTTCCTCATTGATTTGCTCTACTCCATATGATTGAAGTGTGCCAACTAATTCGTCTACGGAAAGAGGCATGATCCTCTGGGTTTCTCTTATAGAATCTTCATGTGGTTCCAATCTTTGGAGAGTCCTCATAGCAACTTATTGACCTTCATTGGTCTAGAGATTGGATGTCCTTGATATGCTAAACCGTTTACAATTTCTGTAAAACGACTAAACATGTCAGTGATGGATTCTCCTAGTTTCATCTTGAAGGCTTCATACTATCCGAGTAGGATATTGATTTTCGTTTCTTTAACTCGATCGGTTCCTTCATAGGTGATGTGCAACCTATCGCAGACTTCTTTGATTGTTTCACAAAATGAAATTATGTTATACTTAGTAAGAGATAAAGCACAATATAATGAATAAATGGCTTTAGCATCAAGAGCTTATCTCTTGATTATATCTGCTTGTGATAGTTCTCTAGTATCTGCAACTTCCTTCCCTGAGGTTGATGCAGCCTTAGGGATGATCCCTTTTTCTATCACATCCCATTTCAGGAGATCTTTCGATCTCAGGAACGCCTTCATCTTATTTTTCTAAACATTATATTCCTTCCCATCAAAGTAGGGAGGTCTGGTGTTGCTTTGGCCTTCAACCAAACCTAAAGCCAAAAAACTAGCCATAGATCTTTAGCTTAAGAAGTAAAAACACTTCAATAAATAAGCACACAGGCTCTAATACCAATTGAAAGGGCTAGTACGCACACCTAAAGGGGGTGAATAGGTGTATATAAAAATTTTCTCACAAGAGTTAATAAAATTGATTGCCTTTAGAAGATGTTAGACTAAGGACGTAATCAGCTTTAAGCAATTATGTAAAATAATAAATCAACGAATAAAATCAGGAGTTTAGGAAAGAAAATTTGGAACATAAGGTTTTATAGTGGTTCGGCTTAGATCAAGCCTATGTCCACTCTCCCGAGTTGACAGTCCACTGGCTGGATTCCACTAAGAATCAAAAGAGATTGTACAACTTGTGATCTTTGACTATCTCGATGGAGAGTCTCTATTGGTCTCTCACACAGTCTCACTATGTGTTTCTCTCTTTTGTAAAAAACTTTGAGCTCGAAGTATGAAAGAGCAAGGCATTACAGAGATTCAGACTTTGAAATTTTTCTTTCACCCACTACATCAAACAACTGGAGAGTCTGCCTTAAATACTCCTTCATGCCTTTATGACCGTTGGCACTTTCCAAATGAATTCTTCTAATCTACCTGTTGAACATAATCAATTAAGGTGATCTCGAGCCGTCAGATAATTGGTGACGAGAGTCCGTCAATCATGTTCGCCCATACAATCAGGATCTTCGGTTCATAAGTAGAACCTTCCAAGTTTACTCGCCTTTCAAAAGATCTTCAAATTGGAGTAGATTCTAATAAGAATAATCAATCAAGTGGATGTAAAATCCAGCCATAAGGTCTTCCAAAAACCATACAAATTGAATCCTTGAAGATAATCCGGCATCTGGATAAGTCTCCATTCTTCATTATAGAAACTGTCAGTTTGGACAGACTTTAAGACTTGAGTTTGGCGGTCTTCAGACAATAAAGTCTGGAGTTTTTCAAACTTTAACACTTAAGTCTAGAAGTCTTTAGACTAGACTGATGGAAACATTTTGTCAACTTCAAAACAATAAATGAGTTTTCTCCAACAGTTTGTACACACTATTCTTTCATCATTGTAGTCATTATCAGAATCCTTCTTGCGAGCCCTCTGTTGCCAGCACTTACTCGCACCAGTAAGAATATCTCCTCCTTCGCCATAACCTTGTTGGCAGTACCCCACTAGTGATGGCACTGTAACCACAACTTGACAATGAATTGCGGTGCCCCAGAGACCAATTGGTATAATCCTCATGATGTAATGCGAATATATACTAAGTAGAGGACAGAATAATGGATATGTGCCTTCAAGAATGATGAAGCTAATGAACTTTGTTGGGGGAGAGGGAAGTTAGGAATATTTCTTCTAAGCTCTGTTTTTTGCACATTCGATATGATGCAAAGTGCATTCAGCAAGGAAATGCAGGATTTACATTAGCTATTCTTAACTTAGTAAAAATAAACATTACAATTTTTACGTTTCCTGTTAGAAGATGTCTTGAAAGGGCATGCCTCTAAGAAGTGTGGGCTATGTTGCTAGTGGGATTGACAATGTTCCTTGTCAGCGGAACCTAAACATGTTCACACATGCAATTGACATACCAAACAATGATCAAACGAAACACATATCATTAGAATGTACATGACATGTATTTCAAGTCTTATGAAGATCATGAAGTCAAATGGACTCATCTACAAGCTTAATTTCAAACAAATGCGATTCGGATCAGTGCAAGGCCGATCTACATTAGGTCAATTTTAAGTGATTTTACCTTAACATCTCCAAAAAATCTAGAAAAAAAAAAAGCATGTTATACTCAAGATGATTTAGAACAAATCTCGTGAATAAAACTTTTCTAGAATTTGATCACAAAAATCAATATGAAAAATAACAAAATTAAAAATTGAAACAAGTCAAAAAACACAAATCAGCTTAAAACTATTGCAGAATCGACTGATCGAATGTGTTTTTTGAGGAGCAAACAATGTCTGTTTGGGATGTTCAACCTATCAAATCGAAGCTCGAGATGTCTATTTTCTAAGCCTCAAAGGGATCGAAGTCAGTAAAGATGATTTAGTACGTCATTTAAGCCAAAATAGTTGGTCACTCATAGAAGCATGAAAATTGTAGATTAATGAAAATCAAGTTCAATCAACCACAAACTCCAGATCAATGAGCATCAAACCGGAACAAATCAATCCATCATATTACCAATCTCAGATCTAGGCATTTTATATAAATATAAACTTGAATCCTAGCCCCAATTGGATACACCGATCTTGCCTCATCGGATTTGACGTTAGAACATCTACCTTTTCGCATTTTTCTTTGATTTTGGATGCAGTGAGGCGAAATTGCCCTCATTAAAACTTTTTTGGAACTCTAAGATCGCGAACGGATCGCCTATGGACTGGATCGAGGCCGGTTGGACTATCGGTTCATCAGAACAGAACCAGTCCAAAGCTAGACCAGTTTAGGACCTCCGGTGAGGAAACCAAGCTACCAGAGGTGATCCGGTGATCAATCTCTCAAACCCCAACCACTAGAGGGTTGAGGATCCTCCTATGAGTAGATCAGTGGCGACCAGGACTCAAATGGCCACCAGACAAAGGTCGGTTTGACTGATTGAATTGGCGGGAGACTACACCGACGTGGACGCCGATCTTCAACTCAACTTGAATGGGAAAAATGAAGAGACGCCGGGAGCGAGGGAGGTTGCGATCAGCTGAGAGAGAGAGATGGGGGGTGGGGGAGGTTGAAGGGCCAGGCGAAGGCGGTGGGATCGCCAATGTAGGGTCGTATGCCAGCAAGCAGCAATCGCACGTGAGGGAGGAGAGAAGAGAGAGAAACGGTGGGAAAAGAGAGAGCTGGAGACAGAATTTTCTATTTTTAGAGAGAAAATTAAACAGAAAATTAATTATGCAAATGAGGCCCTCCTTGAAATTTAGAGGGAAAATGCCTCTCATGCTAGGTCCTAATTGGCGAATCTTAGCAGTCAATTCAATTCGACAGTCAAAATTTTGATTTAATGGTCAAATGAAATTTTTTAAAGGCTAATCACACTTAAGATGTGTCCTATGAATGATCATATGGGTCTGATTTGTGAAAATTGAGATTTAAAAAGAGAATTGTACTTAAGGGCCTAATTAAGGGCTAAATCGTAAATTCTTGAAATTTAGAGGTTAATCTGCAAAATCTGGGAAATGTAAGGGCATGGGGATAAAATACACAGGTCTCAAAACCAGTCACTAGAGGTCCGAGAATCGACCGGCAAGGAGCCAAACCAACTTGTTTCATCAACGGCCAGTCGGACCGATTAGGCCGATTCACGTCGATTTGATTAGTTCTTGACCAATTCTCGTTTGAGGAATCCTATGGTTCTAGATTTATGCAAATTGGTCCTGATGACCAAATCAAAGAGAAAATTTGTCCAATTTGAGGGGAAATTGTCCTATTTTGATCAAATTAAGCCAATTAAACCTTGTAAATATAATTTATGGTTTTTCTATTTACTTAATTGAATGATTATTATAAAAATATCTAACATTAGTCATGGGCACACGTAATTGAACCTATAGGCCAAAATTGGCAATTTTTGCAATTCCTTGCTTGAAATCGTAAATTAATTGAAATTGAATTCAAGTAATATTGGGATAAACCAATTCAAATAAAATTGCGATAAACTTATTCAACTAATTACCTGTGGTTAGGATAGCCTATTGCAGTCAAATTGACCTTGAATTAAAGTCACGAGACTTAGGCCAAAAATGAATTGAGGTCTAATGTCAAAATTGGACCTTCATTCATAAAATTGAACCATAATCATGAATGGGTCGATTTAAATTCCTTCAATTGAAGCTCAATCGCTTTATTTTCCTATACTCAAAGGAGCGAAATTCCTCAAATTGGAAAGTTCTCATGTGAATTTTCTCAAAATAGACCCTAGATTTGGACTTATATCAAGAAAATGAGTAGAAAACAATTATCCATTTGCAACTCATAAATGATCATTTTCGACCCCCTAATTTGGGCTTGGTTTTTTGACATGGCAATTCCCAAAATTAAGTGTATGAGAGGAATAGAAATAGTCCCTAAACCAAATGTTGTAAAATGAACTAAAGCTAATTGTGGCTAAAACAAAAGTAATTTCATTTTTGATCGATTTTGAACCTAAAATCAAAAAATTCAGAAAATAAAGTTTTTAATCGAATTTTGCAAAATTTTTGATACAAAAGTTAAATTGACACTAAAATAATGTGTTTTATGGATTTTTTTTTAATTTTTTTAGATTTTTTTGGTCAAAGATTTAGCCAAAAAGTCAACTGTTTAGTTTTTTTTTTTTTGGGTCAAAACTACCCACTTATATTAGACAAAGCACGAATTACAGCCATAGACTAAAGCATCAGAAAGGATTAAGTTCTGCAGTACAAAAGGGGGATAAATATTCCAATTTAGGGCCCGGTGTTGACGTTGATGGGCCTTCGCGGCCCAATCTGCAGCTCGGTTGGCTTCTCTATTGCAGAAACGAAGACTGAAATTAGGGCATTGAGATAGTTCATTCTGAAGCGTCGCGATTAGGGTTCTCTCCGCCCATGGCAGAGGTCTCTGCTTCTTCACGATTTCAACCAGAATCAAGCGATCAGATTTGAACTCCACTTGTTTCATACACATCCCTTGACGGACAAGATGCCGGATCGATAGGAGAAGGGCATAAAGCTCAGATTGAAAAGCTAACTGTGCTGGAACCGTCTGTGTAAAGACATCGGTAAGCAAACCTTGATAGTCTCTTGATATGCAGGCGATTGAGCCTTCGTCGCTCTCCGGTTGATATACTCCATCCACATTACATTTGATAGATCCTTTTGCAGGCGGTTTCCATCTCAGATCTGGGTTCCCAACTGAAGGGGATGGCTTTTTTGCTGACGGATTGACTAACGACTAGATTTGGTATGAACTCTGAGCCACTTCAACTACACGAGCCGGATCGGGGGTCTGTTGACGAAATATTGCGGCATTCCTGTTAAGCTAGATTTCCCACATCAAGTATACTATCTGTTCTAACAAAGGAGAAGCATGAGGATCAGATGCTCTCTCTATAATCCAATCGTCGAGTCTTCTAATTGTTGAAGGTAAGATCTGAACTTGAATCGACTGATGCCTCCAGATTTCCTTTGTCCAAGAACAATAGAAAAACAGATGCTCGTGTGTTTCAGGAACTCCCTGAGAACATAAACTGCAAAGGGGGGTAGAGGTAATATGTCTGCGAAATAGGTTCTCTTTAGTCGCTCGAGCATTTTTACATGCAAGCCACAGAAAATTTTGAATTTTTGGAACTGTGCGCATATGCCAATTGCTTCTCCATAGTTTAACAGAAGGTTGATGGGAAGATGAAGGGCTGGATGGGGAAATGGGTGTTGTTTTAGACAAATAGTGATAACAGCTTTTTACTGAGAAAACACTCGAAGCAAAATGGGTCCATACTAATTGGTCATTTAAAATCGCAGGGTTTATCGGCATGGATAGAATCTCATTGCATACCTGAGGATCGAACAGGGTGAAATGGGCTAGTGAATCCACCTAGAGGGGGATGAATAGGTGTTTAAAATAAACCTTGGCAAATATATGCAGAATAAAATAAACTTTAAGAAAAATAAAGGAGTTAAGGGAAAGGAATAAGAACACAAGAGGTTTATAATGGTTCGGCTTAATCCAAGCCTACATCCACTCTCCCACGCTAACAGCCTTCTGCTGGATTCCACTATGCAATCAATAAGAGATTACAACTTTGAGTGCAAACACTTAGTAGTAGATCACACTATCTCACTAAGTCACTCTTTTGGTATTTCTCTCAAGATCACAAACGTTTAGGCTCACGAGAGACAAGTGTATAATCGAAGTTGCTCAGACTTTGGAATTATAAATTCTACGCTCCATCTCTTACTTGCTCATCGGTCCTTCATCTCCTTAAATACTCCTCCACTTCCAAACTACCCGTTGGACAGTATCTTGAGGATCGTCTTCCAATCAACCCATTGGATAGATCTGTATCTAGAAAATTTGGTAGCCGTTGAGTGACAAAAGTAGAATCCCAAATTGATTCCGATCGCCCATACAAAAGGAATCTTGGTTTCCATAAGTAGAGCTTCTTCGTATAGAAAGATCTTGTCTTCATGATCCAATCGTCAATCAAATAGATTCAATCAAATCATCTTGATGTAGAATCCAAATCAGATCACCTAGCCGTTATTCATCCTAGAATAAACCAAGGCTTTGAAGAATTGAAGATAACTTGAATCTGTCTTTGTCTTCATTCTTCATCACGTTCGGTCTGGAAATCTTCAGACCGTAACTCTGGGTCTGACTATCTTCAGACTTTGATTTGGGTCTTGACGGTCTTCAGACTGAAACTGAGTCTTGACAGTCTTCAGACCGAACTTTGGGTCTGAACATTTTTTGTGCGATAGACTTTACAATCTGATTCTTCCAAGCATAGACTTTGATAATATCCTTTACATGTTCCATCATCTGCATAGTCTATTACTTAACAATCAAACACGTCAGTAGCCTTTGATTTATTTTGTCATCTTCAAAACATCATAAGGGATTTCCCTAACAATCTCCCCTTTTTTGATGATGACAAAACAATCTCTGAATATGCAGATGTGTAATCACACATTCTAAAATATTGATAAATCAAAGTAATCGCATCTCGAAGATAGCAAATATATTGAGCATAACAATATATATAGAAAAGTAATCGCAGCTCAATATTATGCAATAAATAATATCAATCAATCAATCAACACATATGCATATTTATATTCTCTCCCCCTTTTTGTCATAATCAAAAAGCGATAACAAAAGATATAGTATCACGTGGAGAATATAAAACGATAGTAAATGTGTCTTGCATAATTTTCAAAAATCAGCTTTTATAAAGTAAATCGAATATCAAAGATATGCAATATAGCTCACTTCGATCATATATATCAGCAAATAAAAATCACGGATATTATAAATGTCACTTATCCTTTTTGTCATAATAAAACGATAATATCAATAAGGTATTTGTTAATGACAAAAGGTAATAAAAGATGCACTAACCGGATTTTGTAGAATTCTGTCACATTCACATTTTCCTTCATTCCATAATTATCAAAATCATGATCAATTCAAAAGATTTTTCCATAATTGATCAAAGCTCCCCCTCAATTTGTTGCCTTTTTGAGGTGATCACGATTCTTTTCCTTTTCTTTTTATTCGCTTTCTCCCCTATCATCATGACAATATTTCTGAATAGAAACAATTGTTGCTTGTGCACGTTAAGCAGAATATTTTTCATTATTCCTTTTGTAGCAACAATATGTACAACGATCATTTGCATTTTGAAATTCGAGGCAAAAATTTATTTTCTTCAATCAAGCTCGTCTCGAATTCAACCTGCACAAACTTAACAAACTTTTTGCACAAACAAGCCGTAATAATATTCACATAATATATAATGCCCTTTCTTCAAATAAATTGAATATTATATATAAAATTATCACTCATTAGAATTCAGAACTATTCAACCTTTCATACGACACATAAGGGATTTCCTCAAAAATTTGCAAAAGTTTTGCACAAGGAATAGCATTTTGAATAGTATATAATCTCCACGATTTTCAAATCGAGCTTTCCAAAATTCATATGGAAGATTCTTTTGCCACCTGCAAATCCTTGTATAATAGATAATAATCTTTGCAAAAAAGTCACGTAATATCTTTCTTTGATTTGCGGATCAAACTTGGTGGATATGAGATAACTTCTAAGAATATAGCAAGAATATCTATAAATATGCAATAATATCTTTCAAAATCAAAGGGATTTCCTTGAGCATAAATCTGAAAAATATATCATTGATGCATTCCGCAAAAAAAAAGTAGATATTTCGATCACGTGCCAAGTCAAGTAAAATATTGCAATGTCTTATAATTATGACAAAAAATATTTGCAACATAATAAACAATCATCCAAAATCATGATAAATGCACGTAGAAATTTGCAAGGCGGGATGATAAAAAAATATTCTCTTACCCATGGTTTATGTTTGAAATATATCATAAAAAGAATTTCATTACCAATCTTCATAGGAGATATTTTTCTGATTGCACCAAAATTTGCGTAGATTCGCAATCATTCTTGCCTTAATGAATTTCCTGCAATCAACTCTTTTCCCTTTTTGGTATCCATCAATTTGGATCCATCCATTTCGTTAGAGAAAAATATAAAATCCCCATAATCAAATATTCTTTCTTAATTCATCATAACAAGTATTCAAAGAAAGAATATTATGCATAATGATATTTTGAAAAATAAATTCTCACTTAGTCATAGTATGATAAAAACGTAGAGAATAAAATCCTTGAGCATCTAAGAATATTTTGCATAATTAACATCACGTAGAATCAGATTTTTACTTTGCAAAATATGATAAAATCTGATAGTATAAAATCAATCCAAATAAATTCATTTGTTTCTAAGCAGGATATCAAAAATAATCACACGATTCTTTCTTCAATAAAACAAATCATTGAATATGGTCATAACAAAATCTAAATCAATCAAGGATATATCAAATATTTAAGCATAATGAGAATTATGTGCCCAAAAAAAATACATTCCTTACCAAATTCTCTTTCTTCTTCCTTTATATCTTGCAAAAGCAACTCATATTTTCTTTGGTACCCATTTTTTCTTGGGTCCATGAGGGTTAGTAGAGCATGCTGTTTTTATCAAATCTTTCTTGATAGGTTTCCGGACTTTAGGACATTCTTTCTCAAAATGTTTCGAGTCTCCACAAGTTGAACACTTGAGGGCATTTTGACCAATAGGTTTTGTAAAGATTCTTTGAAAATGCTTCTTATATGCAAGTCGAGGAGGTCTTTGTCTAAGTCTCTCCTTGACTTTAGGAAAATCAATTAGAGAATCACTTTCCTTTTTTAAACCAAGTCCCGACTTGTTATAGTAAGGAACTTGTATGGAAAGAATATGCTCCAATGTTTTTGAACCATTTGAAAATTTTGTTGAGATATTTGAAAATTCCTTTTTTAAAGAATCATTTTCCTTGACAAGTAAATCTTGACTTTCTTTTGTTTGTTGAAAATCTTTTTGCAAAGTTTCAAACTTTTCTTTTTGAGAAAGATCATGTTGCCTAAACCGAGAATTCTCCTTTTTAAGTTCGGAGATCCTTTTAAGAGAAAATTTGAGATTTAAGCAGAGCTCATTTATATATTTAAGAACTTTAGTAGGAATTCTTGAATGGCGTACCTCGATTTCCCCATCGGTTTCTGAGTCTGTGTCTGAGTCAGACTCTAATTCTGAGTCGTGTCTGAGTCAGACTCAGATTCTGAATGCGCCATCAAGCATATATTTCCTTCCTCATCATCTTCTTTCATTGTTCCTTTCTGCTCATTCTGCTTATATTTTCTTCTTCCACTGAGTTTCCTTCTTTTGCTACTCAGATTTTTGAATTTCTTGATCATAAAAGCAAGTTCTTCGTCGTCCATGTCATTTTCGAGTCCGTATCATCGAATCAGCATTAGATATAAAAGCAATGGACTTCTTACCTTCAGGATCTTCATCATGGATTCGTTCCACTTCATAGGATTGAAGAGTGCCAATTAATTCATCAACGGAGAGTGGCATGATCCTTTGAGTTTCCCGGATTGAGGTCTTGACATGGTTCCAATCTTTTGAGAGACCTCGCAAGAGTTTGTTGACCTTCATTGGGGAAGAAATTGGATGACCATGATATGCCAAACCGTTTACAATTTCTGTAAAACGATCGATCATATCTTCAATCAACTCTCCTTGCTTCATCTTAAAGGATTCATATTTGCCGAGCAGGAAGTTTACTTTTGTCTCTTTTACACGATCGGTTCCTTCATAAGTAACATGAAGTCTATCCCAAACTTCCTTAGCCGTTTCACATGAAAAAATTCTGTTATATTCAATAGGAGACAATGCACAATATAAAGAATAAATAGCTTTTGCATCAAGCGCTTCTCTTTTGGTCATCTCCGTCCGAGACATAGGAACGGGGGTTTGGTTTCTTCGTTTTTGCCATTCTTATTTGATGTAGACGCAGCAATGGCAATGATTCCTTTTTCCACAACATCCCATTGTAAGGGATCTTTGGATCTTAGGAATGCCTTCATTTTATTTTTCCAGACGTTGTAATCATTTCCATCAAAATATGGTGGTCTGGTGTTGCTTTGCCCTTCCATAAGTCCTGATGCCAAGATACTAGCCATAAAAGATCTTTAGCTCAAAAGTAAAAACACTTTAATAAAACAAGCACTTGGCTCTGATACCAATTGAAATGGGCTAGTGAATCCACCTAGAGGGGGGTGAATAGGTGTTTAAAATAAACCTTGGCAAATATATGAGGAATAAAATAAACTTTAAGCAAAATAAAGGAGTTAAGGGAAAGGAATAAGAGCACAAGAGGTTTATAGTGGTTCGGCTTAATCCAAGCCTACGTCCACTCTCCCACGCTAACAACCTTCTGCTGGATTCCACTATGCAATCAACAAGAGATTACAACTTTGAGTGCAAACACTTAGTAATAGATCACACTATCTCACTAAGTCACTCTTTTGGTATTTCTCTCAAGATCACAAACGTTTAAGCTCACGAGAGACAAGTGTATAATCGAAGTTGCTCGAGACTTTGGAATTATAAATTCTACGCTCCGTCTCTTACTTGCTCATCGGTCCTTCATCTCCTTAAATACTCCTCCACTTCCAAACTACCCATTAGATAGTATCTTGAGGATCGTCTTCCAATCAACCCATTGGACAGATCTGTATCTAGAAGATTTGGTAGCCGTTGAGTGACAAAAGTAGAATCCCAAATTGATTCCGATCGCCCATACAAAAGGAATCTTGGTTTCCATAAGTAGAGCTTCTTCGTATAGAAAGATCTTGTCTTCATGATCCAATCGTCAATCAAATAGATTCAATCAAATCATCTTGATGTAGAATCCAAATCATATCACTGGTCGTTATTCATCCTAGAATAAACCAAGGCTTTGAAGAATTGAAGATAACTTGAATCTGTCTTCGTCTTCATTCTTCATCACGTTCGGTCCGGAAATCTTCAGACCGTAACTCGGGTCCGACTGTCTTCAGACTTTGATTTGGGTCTTGACGGTCTTCGGACCGGCGAGTCTTGGCAGTCTTCGAGACCGAACTTTGGGTCTGAACATTTTTTGTGCGATAAACTTTACAATCCGATTCTTCCAAGCATAGACTTTGATAATATCCTTTACATGTTCCATCATCTGCATAGTCTATTACTTAACAATCAAACACGTCAGTAGCCTTTGATTTATTTTGTCATCTTCAAAATATCATAAGGGATTTCCCTAACATAGGGAAGTTATCAGTTCTACATTCCAAGCTGCACGGGAGGAGTCTAAGAGATCAGCAACCATCTGTGGTTCCCCTACAGCAGCAAAGCCTCCAATTATCCCCGAGGTGAGCCAATTATCCTGTCTTATGTGAATTTGTGAACCGTCACCTACCAACCATCGCAGTTTTGGAATGATAGTATCTCTCCCGAGAAGCAGACTTTGCCATCCCCATGATGGCCGATATCCTCTCTGAGCAGCTTGAAAGGTAGATGTTCTAAAATAGAGGCCCTTGAAAAGTTTACTCCAAATAGCTTCTGGGTGAGTTAGGAGACGCCAAGCTTGCTTTCCAAGCATCGATTTGTTGAAGTTGATCAAGTCCCTGAAACCCATTCCACCTGAGTCTTTAGATAGCTTGAGTTCACTCCATTTCTGCTAGTGTATACTTGATTTACTCATATTAGAACTCCACCAGAACGCTGATATCTTTCTTTCTATAATTTTGCAGAGAGACAGGGGGAGCTTGAAGATAGACATAGCGTACTGAGGTAATGCCTAGACCACTACTTTAAGTAAGACCTCTTTCCCACTCTTCGATAACAGTCTTTCCTTCCACCCATCTAATTTAGCATTTATTCTAGCTAAAATCCAGGAAAACATCTCTCGTTTGGATCTGCCCCAGTCCGAAGGGATGCCCAGGTATTTCTCATATTTACTCAGTAGAGGAATTCGAAGTTCACTAGCCAGGTTTGCTTGTAAAGTCTGAGGGCAATTTTTGCTAAAAAACAAACCTGACTTGTTCCTGTTAATGATTTGACCTGTAGCCACACAGTACTGATTAAGAATGTTGGCAATATTTTGACATTCAGACAAGTTGGCTTTAAGGAAAAAAAACTGCATCATCTGCAAAGAACAAATGGGATAGCCTAGGACAGGTTCGATGAAATTGAATCCTTTTAATTAGCTACTGCTTGCGTGATTATCTGTGAAAGGCTATTTGCTAAGATAATGAAAATGTAAGGGGATATGGGGTCACCTTGTCTTAGACCTCGAGAGGGGTGAAAATAAGGCAGTTGCTCCCCATTGAAACGAACACTGAATGATGCAAATGTTATACATGTCATGATAAGAGAGACCCATTTCGGATGAAATCCCAATTTCTGTAAATAGGCATGTAGAAAATCCCACTCTACCCTGTCATAGGCCTTTTGCATATCTGTTTTGAGAAGTAAATTAAAACGTTTCTTGCAAGATCGTACCCTGAACTGATGTAAAACTTCCTGCACCACCATTATATTATCATGTATCTGGCGTTCACTAACAAAGGCTGCCTGTTCTTGGGAAATCAGATTGGAAAGCCAAGGTTTGATGCGATTGGCCAGTACTTTGGAGATGATCTTGTAGGCGAAATTACAGAGACTGATAGGCCTATATTGATCAAGACTGACAGGATGTTGAGTTTTGGAACCAGAGTAATGATTGTCTGATTTAATTTTTGAGGCATTCTTCCTGTAGTCCAGAAATTTTGGACGGTTCCAACAACTTCATTCTTGATGATTGGCCAGTGATGCTGAAAGAAAAGCCCACTAAGACCATCAAGACCCGGCGCCTTAGAGGCACCCAACTGGATAGTGGCTCGGCGCACCTCTTCTTCGGAGACCGCTCTGATAAGGTCTGTGTTAATCTCATCTGTGACTACTGGAGTGAGTTGTTGAAGGAAAGGATTAAAATCCCGATAGCCTACTGACTGATATATCTGAATAAAATGGTCCTGAGTCATTACCTTCAGTTGCGCAAGCTCCCTAACCCAGTTTTGATCAGCATCCTGCAACATACTAATTTTATTTCGTTGTCTCCGTTGTATAGTAGATGCATGGAAAAATTTAGAGTTAATGTCACCCCATTTCATCCAGGAGATACGCGAACGCAAGGCCCAATACTGCTCTTCCCGTCTCCAGAGGTTCTGGATTTGTAGACGAATGGTTTGTGCTCTCTCCATATCTGCCAAATGGAATGATTTACTATTGATGACATCTTGTAATTGTTGCTGCAGCTTAATGATGAGCAGGTGACTGTTCTGGAATCTGGATTTGCTCCATCGAGCTAAATGACTGGAAACCATCTGAATTTTGGAGTCTAAAGAGGTAGGACTTTTCTGCTAGGCATTCTGTATCACCTCTTTACATTCTGGGTCCTTACTCCAATAAGCTTCGTAGTAAAAAGTCTTGTCTCGTTTCATAGGGGGAGCCGACGTCGAAAGTAAGAGAGGACAATGGTCCGAGCCAATGGATGGGAGAGCAAACATTTCAGCAGAAGGGTATTGCAATCTCCACTCCAAAGAACAAAAGGCACGATCTATTTTTTCCTTTACCAAATCAATTCCCTGTCGGTTATTTGACCACGTGAACTCACACCCTTTACCTTCTAGTTCAATAAGAGCACAGTCACTAATGAGATTACGAAAGGATGTCATTCTCGCAGAGTTGGCTAAACATTTTCCCACTTTTTCCTAGGGGTACAGGAAGTCATTGAAATCCCCGATGCACAACCAAGGTAAGACATTTGCAGCAGAGATGGTTCGAAGTTCTTCCCAAAACTCTTGTCGTTGCTGATATACAGGCGGAGCATGCAAACAAGTTATATGCATTGATAAGGCAGTAGCAGGGACCTTGACTATAAGATCCAGATAAGTATTCTCCATATGTACTACAGAAACTTCAAGAGAATTTGTCCGAAATAACGCAAGACCTCCAGCTAAACCAACTAGATCCCTTAACACAGAGAAAGGGAAGCAAAACTTACGCTGAAAGCCTTTCATACAGACTGAACATTTTTAGATTCCATTAAAAAAACTAAGTCGGGCTTTTCCGAGGCTACTAGAGCCTTTAGGGACTGAATTGTCGGGGATTGCCCAACCCCGACAATTCCAAAGTGAGTAGTTTCATGGATTGCTTGGTGTTTGTTTAGGGCCGCCGCCGAGCCCGAAGCAATGTTTCTTCAGCCTCAAGAATAGGTGCATCCGGGAGTTGGGAGTCATCACATATTGTCAAATTGCCAGAGCGAGTTTCATAAGGGGAATACCTCTTTGGTTTCCTACTAGATCCCATAACATTTGTGCTTCGAGGAATCTTAGGTTTCTTGGTAAGTGGGCCATCAGCAGGATTTGCCTGAATTCCTTTCAGTTTGGCCTTTGCAGGAACTAGGTTTGTGGTGCGCATAAGTGGCTCTGGAGCTGCAGGACAAGCTAATGAACTGGAATGATGCTCCAGTGGTGGATGAGAAACCGCGGAAATTGGTACTATCGGAGGTAGAGCAGTGCGGCAACGGCCCTAGCTGGTGGGGTTTCGTGAACTGCTTCATCCATCTCGCTCAATCGTAAAATTTGTGAAAAATGTCGACTGATCCGTAGAAGAGGACGAATTCTAGTAATTTGTTCTAATCCGAGACATAAACAAAGACAAGGATAATCTTTTGAAAAGGGGCTCTCTAACGTAAAGGACCCAATGAAAAAAATAGGATCTGTTTTGACATGAAAAAAAAAAATAGGATCTGTTTTGACATGAAATGGATATATCCATATATCTCGAATTTTTCTTTATGAGATGATAAAGTATGGCAAAATCTATACCAAGAACTGGTTCACGTAGGAATGCCCGTAGTGGTTCACGTAAAAGTACACGTAGAATACCAAAGGGAGTTATTCATGTTCAAGCAAGTTTCAACAATACCATTGTGACTGTTACAGATGTACGGGGTCGGGTAATTTCTTGGTCCTCCGCGGGTACTTGTGGATTCAATGGTACAAGAAGGGGGACACCATTTGCTGCTCAAACCGCAGCAGGAAATGCTATTCGGACAGTAGTAGATCAAGGTATGCAACGAGCAGAAGTCATGATAAAAGGTCCTGGTCTCGGAAGAGATGCAGCATTAAGAGCTATTCGTAGAAGAGCCTTTCCTGAATTCAGAAGTGTATGAGAAAGAGGTAACCTTGGTATACTATTATATAAAAAGAGAGGGAAAATTTTTAGATATTTCGTTTTTGAGATACTATACATACAACCAAAGGGATGGATCCAATCCAAAAAACGAAGGATTTTTTTCTTTTCAAAAAGTTTCATTTTTTATTTTTATTTCTTTTGCATTGTCAACTCCAAAGTCAACCGTTTGACTTTTTGGGTTTTTATTGAAAATGATTAGGGAATTGCTTAAAATAGATTCCATTGTGATTGGAAGCCCTAATCTCGAGTTTTTTTTTTTACATTTTATGACGCGTCAACTAAAAATCAGATGTTTTACCAAAAAAAAAAAAAAAAAACTAAAAATTAGATGTCAATAGTAATAAGTATCCAATATTTTCTCCCAAAATATAAACCATAAAGTACAACTTATATCAAATTGAAAACCCTAAATTGACCTTATTCCCCAAATCGAAACCTTATCCAATTTGCCCCCACAAGGAGAACTCGGTGGACCAATGCATATTTCCTACTCCGAAGTTCTTTTGTCGTCTCTATCACCTGAGCACTAGGAGCTCTAGTGCAATCCTTGGGAACTTCCCGGCAAACCGGTTGTTGCTCAGATCCAACTCAAAGAGACACTTCAAGTTCCGAAACTTCTATGGCACGCTGCCGCAAAAGCAGTTAGACTTGAGGTGGAAGAGGGCGAGGTCAGTGAGCAGGTGGAGCTCCTCCAAGAGATACCTGGAAATGTCACCGGGGTTAAGCTTGATTTCGACGACCGTGCAGACGCTGGGTTCGTTGGGGTGGGGGAGCAGACGACGCAGGAGTGGTACAAGGGCCGAGTCCACTAGATTCCTTGGACCTGGCTCTTGCTTTTTGAAGACGGAATTGTTTCTCGATTTCCAGATGAGCCATAGGACTGCCGAGAGTAGATGACGATAATGTGAGTTGACAAAGGTGCTCTTGTAATTTAACAGCCACTCTTATACACGAGCTAACCCTTGACTTGATATTTTGATGTTCAAGGCTGCATTTGACCAAAGAAGCTTCGTTCAGGGACAAAGGAGGAGCGCATGTTTTCGATGGTTTCTATGTGTAGCTGACCCCGCAAGAAAACCTGATTTTGGAATGATTTTCATCTACCATACTTTATTCCAGGGCTAATTCCAAGAAAAAAACACCAATTTTAGGTCAAGGGACAAATTTCGCCCAATTTTTTTTTTTTTTTTTGTCCCGTAAAAAAGCACCAACTATAGATCAAGTGATAAATCTAGCCCAAACTTCGTTTTGTCCCGTAAAAAAACACTAACTTTAAGTTGAGTGACAATTTTGGCCCCAAATTTTTTTTGTCTATAAAAAATCACCAACTTTTACTTAAATCTTAAATCAAGCCCCTCTTAACTTATAGTAGAGCTGTTAAACGGGTGAGTCGGGTCAGGTTTGGATCGGGTCATTAATGGGTCGATCAAAATTAACCCATTAACCCATTTATGACCCATTTATGTCTAATGTAAATTTTTCGACTTCATACCCGATCGGACCCATACCCGATCCATATTAATAAAATATTTTCATATTTAACCAAATTTAGGAAAACTTATTCTTACGTTTTTTTTAAAGATTATATTACTAAAAAACTTCAAAGCTATACAAATCCAATCAATAATTTTTCAATTTTTTATAATTTTTCAAAAAAATTATTTCTTATATATATTTAAAAACTAAAATAGTTTTATACATTGGACAATTTTTATAATTTTTAAAATAATTATTTTAAAAATCGAATTTTAATTATTTATATTTTTATTAAAAATATAATTTTAATTATGTTTATTTTTTAAAAAATTAAAAATTAAATTATTTTTATTTTTATTTTTAAATATAATTTTTAATTTTTAATTTTCTTTTTCTTTTTTTCTTTTTGTTCTTCTTCTTTGGCCGCCTATCGGCCACGATGATAGTTGGCGGCCGGCCACGGGCGAGCCTCGAGCTCGCCCGACTCGCCAACGCCGGCGAGCTCACGGCTTGCCGATTCGGCGAGCTTGAGCTCACCGGATCCGGTGAGGCTCGAGCCTCGCCCGACGTCGGTGAGTTTGAGTCTCGCTAGATCAGTGAGGCTTGAGCCTCGCCAAGCATCGGCGAGGCCTCCGCCTCGCCGAGATCCAGCCGAGCTCGAGCTTGCCGGACACCGGCGAGCCTCGAGCTCGCTCGGCTGGTCGCCGCCATTGCCGTGTCGGCGACAGGAGGAAGAAGAAAGAAAAAAAAAAAGAAAGAAAAAAAAAAAAAGAAAAAGAAAAAGTAATTATAATTTCGATTTTTATAAAAAAAAAAAAAAAGATTTTGTAAAGTTAAAGAGAGGAGAGAGAGATGTTGAGGTTTTGAGCGAAAATAAATGGGTTCATTTTTAATGGGTTGTTAAATGGGTCATAAACGGGTCAGAGAGCTGACCCATTTAATACCCATATATCTTAGTCTTGACCCATTAAAACCCATTATGGGTGCTTTATGAAATAAAGCTTGACCCATTAATGACCCATTTAATCATAAATGGGTCCATAAATGGGTTGTACAACCCATTTAACACCTCTAACTTATATCCATTGATTGTCCTTAGTAATAAATCCATGTGCATTTGCTAGCTAGATTTAAAACATTATTCATTGTCTTCTTGTTTGAGTCACAGCTTGGAATATGACGATGAAACTATTCAGCATCTCCTACACTTGACCAAGAAGTCAAAAAATTTGTAGATTGAATTTCTCTAGCTAGACTTTGTTGTTTTGTCGAATATGATGGTATAGACCACCATCCATCGAGAGACACTATGACTTCAAGTAGAGAGTTAATATTAGGGGTCAAATTTGGGATAATGATGAAAGTTTGTGATTTTTTATGAGACACAAAAGAATTGATACCAAAATTGTCACTCAGTCTGAAATTTGTGTTTTTGTATGAGAGAAAAAAAGGTTTGGGTCAGATTTGTCCCTCGACCTAAACTTAATATTATATATATATATATATATATATATATGTATGTATGTATGTATAATTAGCCCCTTTTATTCTATAAGGTTTGTGGTGTCTAGTTAGAGAGGGAAGCCAAGCCATGACTTGTTTTACAAATTCCTCCTTGAGGGTGTTGTAGCCACTTTTTAGTGTATAAAATCACTCACCGCTCATTGCTCACAAATCTTTTTTGAGCTATCTTTATTATTATTATTATTATTATTTATTTCGCATGACTTTTCGACAAGAATCTCCTACAAACATGAATTTACTAAAAGAAGGGGCAAATCGTGTTATTAGAACTCATCTTCTGTTTTGTCTGGTTGAAATGAATCAAATGAAGCAAAACGTCAAGAGAGAAAATCTCGTCACTTATCTTTTTAAAGGAATTTGTTTTTGAATTTTACCTAACCTTTTGACAAGAATCTTCCAACAAACAAAAAATTACTAAAAAATAAATGAAATCAAGTTATTAGAACACGTCTCCCATTAAATGAGCGCTCTTCTCTATTAACTCTTAAAGGTTGGTGAACCTTTTATCATTATTTTTGGAAAGGACAAATACCAAAAAAACCTTTAAATCACGTTTTTCAATGATTAGAGTTATCAAAATTAGTTACAAACTCATATTTTAACCCAAAGTAATAAAAAAATTGTTATAGATGGTTTAGCTTAAAATTTACCTATTTAACCAAGTAAAAGTGAACCACCTGGGGATTCGCTAGTGGCCACCCTTCCAACATGGAAGGGGGAGGTGAGGGGTTCAATCAAACCCCCACCTTCTCAGGGAGGCATGGGGTGGGGACGCGCAAGTTTTAGGAGTAGGTTTCGACGCCCACAGTGGCCACTCTTCCAACATGGAAGGGGGAGGTGAGGGGTTCAATCAAACCCCCACATTCTCAGGGAGGGATGGGGTGGGGACACGTAAGTTTCAGGAGTGGGTTTCGACGCCCACGCTCTGCAAGAAGCAGGACAAAAGTCTGAGAGTGAGTGTAGAATAGGTATAGAGTAAGAAGCGATCGAAAAAAAAAAAAAAAAAAAAAAAAACAAGTAAAAGTGGCACGCTCTCTCTCCCTCTCTCCAGCTAATCTCCGCAGTGATCTTTGTCTCATCTCCGCCTCTGGCTCCAGAATAGTCTCCGCGTGACGTCGCCGACCCCATTCCTCGTCATTACCTCGCCAGGTTCGTGCTCCTGCCTCAATTTTAGGGTTTCCGAGGGTTTGTTGGTGATTTTCTTCTCCCCAATTTGGTCGCTCGGCGTTTTGGATCGGATCGAGAATCCAGCATTGCTTGGAGTCCACAGTGGTCAGCTTCATGCTGGCAATCCTTGTTGGGGATGAAGTCAGCCTTGGTGGGAGGTAAGGGTGGCTGAAGGAGAGGTTAGGGTTGGCTCAGAACTCGCTGGTGGAGTCGTCCAGCTACATGATCTCGACGCAGATGGTGATGGCGGCAGGTGGAGCAGGAAGCTGGCAATGGCAATGAGTTACTTCCTGTCATGATTGATACCCCAGTGCAATTCATGGCATAGATGTGCCAGGGGCTTCGTACGTGTAGATCTGTGACCGTTGCTAGTGCTCATCGGAGACGTTAGGGTTCGAATCGTTGCTTACCCAGTGGCTGGCAAATGTCCCATCATGTTGGCAAGGGTCGTAGCCTCGGGGTCAACCAGCTACCCTGGGCTTTGAAGGAATAGAAAAGTAAAAGAAAGAAAGAAAAATTATAATTTTTTTCTTAAAATTGCAAACTCATTAGATTAAATTGGATTGCATCGAAGTATTTTAGCAATATAATATTTTAAAGAGATTATAAAAATAAGTTTTCCTAAATTTGATTAAATATGAAAGTGCTTTAAGAATATGAGTCAAATATAATTCGATTTAGGTATTAATTGGATCAAATGGGCCAAATGATTCTATTTGGATTGAACCATTAATATTTCGACTTGAACTCGATCGACCCACTCGTTTGACGGGTTTAACTATGACACAAATATTCTTCAATTTTTTGTGTCATCAAAAACCTTTAATTTATCTATCATGACACAAATATTTTAATTTTTTGTGTCCAAGAAAAATCCAAATTTATACGTTTGTGACATTTATACCTCTCATTCAATTCTATCTATAGTAAATTTATCATATAAAAAAAAAGTTTAGACATTTATATCACAGTGGGCAAATTTAAGATTTTTAGTAATAAAAAACGTTCATAATATTTTTGTCTCAATAGGTATAGTTTTATATATATATATATATATATATATATATATATATAATTATTGTAGTATCAACCCAAATCTGGAGTAGTGCCAGACGACGCAGTTTCGATGCAGAGAGAGCTCGGACAGAAAACCACCCCATGTCCACCGCTCCGATGTCATCCTCACCGTTTCCAGGAGTCAAGCCGCTAAAATTAAAAACCAAAAAACGATCCACGAAAATCCCTGGGGCTGGCGGTGCGCGTACGACGTTCCATCCCATCCCATCCCATTTATAAATTGCACAAGAAAGCTGCAGCGTCAATTCGTGGCCTTGAAGTTCGCCAGCGCTCGGTGGTGACTCCCCCCTCAGATCCAAATCTCGCAGTCAAACCGAAAGCTCCATTCCTTCTGCAACGAGAAAAGACGCCCCAACCCGCGCCCCCTTCGATCCCAAGCGACTGTGATCTTTCCCAATTTTGAGTGCGTGTAAAGCACCTTTTTTCTCTCCCCAAGAATCTTGATTCGCCTTAAAGCATTCCCATTGCCCACGCGGTTTTGCTTCTCTTTAAGTCCCGTATACTTGGGGTTGGATATACAGGGTAAAGTTTGTCGTCATCTGGGTAAGTTCTGTTTCCCTCTGAATCTCGCCCTCTGAGTAGATCTCTGTATGTCGATGTATATTTGTTGGGTTTTCTTGATTGCCCCGGGTTTTTTGCTCGAGTGAGATCTGCTTATCCGCATTTTGTTTGATTCGGTGATGGTGGAGTGGGTTTTGTGAATGTTGGGTATGTTGCGGTAGCTTCGGTGTACTTGGAAATGCGTGTTTTGTTCGGCTTCTTGATTGGGCTTGATCGGGACTGTCGGTGGTGCGAATGTTGATGCGGTTGGTATTTCAAGAAACTCGCATGCTTGTGTTGTAGATTCATGTTCTTCCTGTGGGTTTTGGTCAGTTTGGATATGACTGTAGATTTGAAGTGGGTCGTCGATGAAATGCATATTGAGGATGGTTTTGGTTACGCCTAGTAGCTCTTATTGTATATGTCGAGTGAAAATCTGTCTATTTTCACGTTTCTTCCCTGTGCTGTGAGTGAGTCTTAACTCGCAAAGATGGACTATGAATCTGGACTGCATTTGTTGACGCTTTGCTAAATCATCATGAAGTTGTTGCAAAGTCCCTGAAAAATGCAAACTATTTATCCGTTTTGTGGTATTGGGCTGGTTTTTGCAGGCGAATAATCTCGAGATTGAAGAGGATTCAAGATGTTTAGGCTTTCACCTCGCAGAAGCCAGAGGTCAAAAGGCTTCAAGGTTAAGCATGCTTTGCAGATCCTCCTTCTGCTGGGCATCTGCATCTGGCTTCTGTACCAAGTGAGGCATTCGCAGAATAAGAAGGTGGAGTATGACCGAAGTGCAAAAGCAGCAAATGATATTGTGAAATTTGGTAGAAAAGATCTCAATCCTCGAGTGGAGGAAACTCCTGTTAGAGACGTCGGCAATAAGGAGGATGAAGAAGAGGACGAAAATAGGAATGATGAAGATCAAAGCAAGTCTGAAGAGAGTCTTGGCTTAGGGGGTAATAGTAATGACGAGATTCAAGAGCATCAAGATCAATCTGGGGTTGGATCTGAGAATAGAGAGGATTCCTCGGATGCTGAGAAGGCGAGCGAGGAAAGGACGGAGGATCTGAATGAGGTGAGCAAAGAGAAAGAAGACACTGAACCCCAAGACAGGAAGGATGACATGGAAGGTGGGGAAAAGGTGAATGGTGAGGGTGCTGAAAACAACAGTGCTGCAGAGGAAAGTGTAGAGGATGGCCAACAAAAGGAAAGTAAAGAGGAAGGGGAAGGTAAAGAAAACCAGACCGAAGAGGGCAAAATTGAAGAAGTGAGTTCTTCAGATAATCAGGTTGATGATGGAAATGGAGAGCATAATGCGGGAGCAAGGGAGGAACACTACAAAGGGGATGATGCTTCCAGCGCAGTTGCGCATGAATCTGATAATGCGGTAACCAGTGACAAGCAAGATAATTTGGAACATTCTGACAAGCAAGGGAAGTCAGAACATGAAGAAAAAAAGTATGAAGAGAATAAATCAGATACCTCTGAAGTTGCTGAGGATCATCAAATTGAAACAGTTCGGCTCAGTGAAAATAATACCACTGAGAACACAGTTTCTTCTGATGCAGAAGTCCAAAAGGAGGGTTCAGGTGATGGTAATCAGGAGGATTCAAAGGACAATACCCACCATAGCTCCAGTGAAGCAAGAGAATCTGATGAAGTGAAGACAGAAACAACGGAATTGGTACAGCAGGACAATACAGAATCCAAAGAAACAACCGGACAAGACAGTGCTGCCCAACAAAATGAAGAAACAAATCATAAAGAATCTAATCAAGATTCTACCCAGCAAGATGTACAGTCTGAGAAAACCGATTCAGGAGCCGGCAATGAGCATTCCAGTTCTGGAGCAACGCCTTCCACTACAAGTGATGATGGAGTGGGTGGTGCAACGGGACAAGATACTGCTGCCCAACAAAATGAAGATATTGTTCATAAAGAATCTAATGAAGATTCTACCCAACAAGATGTGCAGTCTGAGAAAGCCGATTCAGGGGCTAGTGATGAGCATTCCACTTCTGGAGCGACCCCTTCCACTACAAGCGACAATGGAGGTGGAGATAACGGTGGATTTGCTGATTCTTCTGGAAATTCTGAACAAGCTGTTGAAAACAATGGATCAGAGGAGAAGGTGCCTGTTGACACAAACCAAAAGGACAGTGCTCAAGGCGAAAATGCCCAAGATAGTGTTGAAACGGAAAAAGTACAGGAGAATGTTATGACATTGAAACAAGACGAGAATTCAGATGGCGGTGCCAAGGAAGGTGGTGATTCTTCGGATTCCTCAACTCAGCAAGGGAACAATGGATCCTCGGACAACAATAATGCTGAAAAAGGCCAGAGTGAGAATGCCACCAATGATCAGAGCAATGTGGATGAAAATGCAAAACTAAAGGACAATACAGGTGCTGGCCAAACGGAAGAAGTTAGCTCTAGCGATTCTGTGACCCATCAAGAGAATAATGATGCATCCTCCAACGTGAATGATAACAAGAATGCTGGCTCTAACGGCAATGGTGATGCTGGTCAGCAAAATTCCTCAACCTCTGAAGAACATAAAGAAACAGAGACAAACACTAATAGTGGTGCTGATGCGGCCCAGACCAATTCAGTTGATCCATCAATCTCTCAGGAAATGAAAGAGGCCCGGACAGATTTGGAGACCCTACCTGACACGGGGAATGAAGGTACTAACAGTAAGGATGCAGCAGCAGAATGAGGTCAAGTTTCCGGTGAAGTTGGTTTCTGTCTGTTGATTCTATTCTAGGCAATCGCTTTTGTATTACTATTTTTTTAAGGTTGGTCAAGCAGCTGTAAGGTTCTTTGTACGTTTTTGTGCCTTGTGGATGCAACGTGATGTGATTACCATGTCTCTTTGTAACTCTAGTTTGAGGAAGTTAGGAAAAGTTCGCAATAACCTGCGATATCAATGCTATAATCTTTGTTTGTCATTGGTACTTTTCTGAGGTTTCTCATAAGTTTGTGCACCTTATTTTGAGTCCTGAAACTTGTATAAATCAAAACGTATTTAGTGCAAGGCACCTCCGTTGCCAACTTGCCAGGGAAAGTTGTTCGTTGACTGCTTAATTGGTTTGCTGAGGCTCTTTTGACTGTGTTTATAATCAGCTTGACTTCTTTGCATTTTGTCATCTCATAAGTTACGGTGTTTAATAATGTTTTGCTCTCGAGAAAAAGGAGACAAGTTGCATTTATCGCTTTGACATCAGTAAGTTTTGCACTGTTAGTGTGAGCTTATCTGGGTTTGTCCATGGATTTCGGCTTTTGACTCTGTAGTTATGGCTTCACAAGTTGGTGAGGTGCTGAAAGAGCTCTGGGCACCAAACTATATGCGAACAAACATTCACCATTTATGTTGAAGCAGATGTGGCTCTAGTTGAAGATAAGGTAAGGGAGGCTTGGTGTAGATGATTTAGTCATGTTGAGCGAGGGCTTTTGCATGCTCGACGGGAGATGTGATCAGGATAGGAAGACGTAAGGGAGGCTTGGTGTAGACAATTTAGTCATGTTGAGTGAGGGCTTTTGCATGCTCGACTGGAGATGTGATCGGGATAGGAAGACATGCGCCAGAAGGCATTAGGGAATACCTGGAAAGACATGGAGATAAAGTACCCAGACTTATGGAGAGCTTGATACAGAGTTGACCACAAGGGTGCAAAAGGATTAGTTCAAGTGGCTCAACTGACTTAGTAGAATACGGCTTTTGTTGCATGTGATTACATGTACAACAGGGGCTAATTCTTGACAAACAGGAGCTAATTCTAGGATTTTACGGGAACGTCACAATACATGTAGAGGAAAGTTAGAAGAAATCGTTGGTTGTTGTTTCTTTTTCTCAATTCGATTTTTCCGACTTTTGGTGGTAGTTGGAATTCAGTTTGAATACTTGGGCAGTCTTTGCTCCTGGAATTTCAGGCTGTGTATATAAATCAACATCACAATGTTTTATCTGGACTTGTTTTTATCATTAACTTGGCTCCTAGCATGATTCCAGAGCACGAGCAGAAATTATTATTTTTAAACAAAAAGCCTCGGAGGGGCGATGGGTACTAGCCATCCCCTCTTGGTCCTACCATAGGAGTACATAAAATATGAAATATTCAGGTTTGGCCGTGATGGCTCCGCATCAACTGCGATCGGAAATCTGAGTTTGGCAAATACGAGCAAAGAACTGGAATCCTCTGCTAGTGAGATGCTTTGCCGAAATTCTAGCGCACATGATAACATACAATGCAGACACTAAGTAAAAACAAGGTAACAATACAATCTAGTTGATTATGTCTCTGAGAAACTTTTACTCACTAGATATTACTAGATATTATTATTCACCCAAATCGATCATGACATGATAAGTATCATGAATTTTCTTATTTCCTTTCAAATTCAATTGAGTAAGTGATTTTGATGGATAGGAATGTCACTCTTAAGTGGACCTAGAAGCTTCTCTATTCTTTCTTCGTGGACCTAGAAGCTTCTCTATTTTTTGTCGTGAATGAAACCGCTCCCAATATCTCATCACTCTTTAAAGTTCCAAAAGAACTACACATGTATGCACAACGTGATTGGCTTATTTAAAGATCCAATGCTGTTTTGTCCAATAACTTGGTAAATGTTCATTTTGCATTGTAGCGTTTCTCATAATTAATTTGTGTCCTGAGAAGTTAATTAGCTCGTCATCTGGTTTTATGCTGCAAAGAATAATATTAAGTCTTGGCTCGAATCCATCTTCCTCTCTCACCTAACGAGCCTGTAGTTGAAAAGTGATCTCCAGTCGTTGGCTAAGGCCAACACAGCCACTCCCGTCGCGTCACTCCTCCACCATCAAAAGATGTCTGATGGTGACAAGCCTAGATTGAGGCTCAAAGTGAGCCCAAGCCTCCATCACGGCTTGGACCTGAGGTAGACAAATAGGATGATGACTAGATCAAAGATTGAGCTGGGCCGGCGAAGGTCATAGCTGGTCAGCGCAACATCGGCAGCAATCCTTGTCCCCCAGCCTCTACTGTTGTAGGTGGGAAAGGGGGACAGGGGAGAGTTAAGAGACAAGTATGGGGAGATCCCAGGCGACTCGGTGGTCACCATTGTGCTCCTAGGAAATGCTGACGAATTGTCTGCTAGGTAGGGGGCAAGGGAAGGCAGAACAGTGGTAGCTCGAGTCTCTGAATCTCAACCCGTCAACCATATATTACTTGAGGGAAAACAATTTATTGATAACAAATCCAGGAACTCAAATTAAAACAATCCACCACATCCATCAAACTTTATTGAAGTATCAGGGGAAATGTGATGAACAGAGAAACAAGATCCTGAAAGGAAAAGGAAATTCCCAATTACATGATCTGCACACCGCATATAGACTCACGGCAATGGTTCTTGCATTGAAACTCAAGATGTCTGGGCAAAGGAATTAGCTAAGCAAGGGTGACTTCCGAACTTAGTGGTGCTTAACTTCAAAAAGTCCATCGGGACCTGCAAACCCAATAAAAATACCGTAAGACAAAAGTACACACTAGGATTCCTGAATCAAGACCATCTCTGCAGCCATGCCACATTATTCACTTGACAAGAACAGAGACTACACTACTAAAGAAAAAAAGATGGCTAAATCCTCCTTACAAATGAAAAAAATTCAGGTTTAAGATAGAGACCCTTCACATCGACAGGACAAATCGAAAACTTCTACGAAGCAATAAAGAAACAGAAAAATGCATTCCCATGTACATGCATTATTTATCCAGCTTCTAACAATCTTTTGAAACAATGTCCCTGCACATGCACATCTACGTACCCATCAAGGTCCTGATAAGTGAAAATCAGGATTCCAAGACAACTATTATTCCGTCTGTCACTGTCACTAGGATCAAAGAAAGAAAGATATGGAAATCATTGGAGAACAGTCAACTGCTTCTATCTCACAGCATTACCCAGAGCAATATATCCAAAGCTCAGATTCCAAGTTTCCCAATGTTGTTCTCACTTACCAAATCACCAGCTGAGAAAACTCCAATAATTCGATATACAACCCAAAGGTTGGGGGTGGGGGTGGGGGTGGGTGTGGGTTTGGAAGCACTAAGTTCATTCCAATATTACTCTCAAAGATAAGAAGTCAAACTAATCTGCCAAGAAAAACAGACTCAATTTGCCATCACATAAGACAACCTGGCGAATGTTTTGATTTTCAGTTACTAAGAAGTTTTCCACATTCAAGTCAACAATGTTTAATTTGATAACCTAGATAGAACTATTCGAACGTTCAATCAGATTATAAGATCGGATCAAAGTCCATATCATAAGTTGTAGCAGCAAAGAAACGAAATATTATCACAGATGGATGTGTAATATTTTCTGTGATATGTGCATTCAATGCTCAACAATGCAAACTTGTGCGAGCATGTGCATGCAGGGTGCTTGTGTGTGTGCAGACGAGCAAGCGCACGTGCGCATTTGCATGAGGCATTTTTGTAAGAGTATGACAAGTTTGAGTTAAGGACGAGGATCACACTTAAAAGTACAGAAGATAGCACAGCTGGAAAGGGATAGATTTCAGTATATAGTCCGAGCAATATTAGCAGAAGAGGTGTTCATCGAGTAACAGATAAAATATCTCTCAGTTGATGGAGAAAGGAGCATGAGGGGAGATCTGGAGCTTGGGATATGACTTCATCAATCAACAAAACAGATGCACCAAAGAAGAATTGCCATAATGACAACCTAAGTATTCCAAAGACTGGATTGATTCTCATCCCTAGCAGGAAGAGTCTGTTTTGAATTATCTGACTATTCAATTCAAAGGATAGTTGCTTCAACCAGACAGATTCATGCAGAATAGATGTTAAGTTCATTTTGGCTTCACGGACATGAAGACAGGCACTGTTGTAGGAGAAGAAATGAAGGAAAAAAGAGTTTAACAGAAACTACTACCAGTGCAAGATCAACCTTCCAACTACTTATCCTACACTTAATCTAAACACAAATAACACTTTTGTTGATCTGCTGAGGACGTACAATCTACCTGACACAACTATGCAAGTCTTTTTTGTTAGAGAAGTAGGGGGGCCAGAGAAGGAACACGATAAAAAATGTATTGAATCCCTAAGATCCTATTAAACTCAGTAATAGGGATTCATAACCAAAACACCAATTACAAGCACTAAATAATTCAGGAGGACATCAAAATCTCAAGCAAGATATAAGCACTTCTGTATACCTTTCCCTGATCCAATTCCTTCTTTTTTGTCAGTCTCTAGAGAAAAAGAAAACACCTATCACTGTAGACCACTTTTGTTAAAATGTGCCCCAATGGCACTTGCAAAGATGCTGTTTACAGAAAGTTTCCATCTTCCCATGTACTATTTTTCTTGCATTTTGTTAATGACACCTTGGAAATTAAAATATTCCTATTAAGTATGCTTAACAAATATCCAGGAGACACCCGTAAAGCCTAATGTAAAAAGCAAAAATCCAAGAGAAAGTGTGAGGATAGGGGAAAAATAAAGAGCTAAGCATGCTAAACAAGATAGTCTTAATAAGTAACCAAAACCTCATGGCTAGTTTTGCTATCACAGTATCAGTTGAAAAGATCCAACTGGATAACAGGTAGTCTAACTTCTAAAGAATAACAACTCATGACATTCAATTTCAAGATATCAATCTGACAAACCAACACCTTAGTTCTTATGGTGCATCCAACTAAACAATTGGGAACTGCAATTGAGACTTCATAACTAAATGTTAGCTGTCTGGGAAGATAAGGCTACAAATTACTTGCTTCACAAAGTTGACGCTTTCAATAACCACAAACTTTTCCAGTTGTAGATACTATGGCTATACTCACGAGACACGATATCATAACCACTCAAACTTTAGCCCAACATTTACTTCAATGAACTGGCATATTACATGATCCTTCAAGCCTAGACTGAGATTCCAAGGAGTATACCAATGCTCTGAGCAAGGCAAAGTATCACCAGAATGAACAAAACCACCCACGACTGCACAGGGAGGCAACCTAAGAGATAACAATCAACCCAGTTTCAATTTTCTAAGCATCTAAGAAATGATATCTGGTCAGCAGAATACTCTTCACTGAAGACTTGTTCCCTTTCTCCACATCAAAACTGAAACAAGTAATGAGGCCAGAGTAGCTACATCACCCATCAACTATTTACATATCTTTGGTCCCATTTCCGTTTTCACTTTCGCAGTAAACATCAACCTAATTGCTACTAACAGACATCTTAATTTGCCTCAACATTTCCTAGAATAGGCAATACTGATATCAATTCACTTGTGCTAAAACGGTGACTTCACTTCTAGGTATCCCTCGTACATGATATCAAAACTTAGTTTCAACAATCAGATTTAAAAAAGCAAAAACCTATGGTTCGACATATACAATGGTGAAAGTTAAACAGCATGTGCCTAATCTAGGGATATTCTGTGACGAGGAATAAAAAATGTAAGGTTTCCACTAAAAAGCAAATATTAATAGTCCCCAATCAAACAAAAAACAGATATTATAATATACAATCTGACAAACAGTTAAAAGTATATAGGGCCATGTAGGTGCTAATAAGACAACACACATAAAGCAGAGCCATATTTGATATGACATATTCAGACATCAGGTCTGCACATATGAGTTACTACATCAGAAAGAATTAGATAAAGTTAGCAACATGAGGAATCATACATACCCCATGGGAACTCTTTATTGCGGATGTGCAAGTATGGGTACGCCTGCAAAACATGCCAAGGAAACAGACTCAGAAGCCCCACCACAACTATATTCAATTAAGAAACAAAAAGAGAAGTGCTTTGCAAAATTGATCTTTGAGAAGAAAAAGCCCTGAATAAGCATAAGAAAGAACTGATAGCAGGAACTGAAAGTTGCCCAACTGCTTTTGTCAAATATATGAGACTCTAGAAACCTGAAAAAAGAGTACAACAGGCACTGCAGGAACTGATTTCTAGGAAAGAACACTTACAGGAGGCTCTTCATGATGAGGATGCCCCTTGGACAGGTTATAAATCGCCAAAATTGTGCACGTCACAATACCCGCATAAGTTATCTTCTCCCACTTCGCCGTCTCATCTGTTAAAACAAAAAATTAGAAAAACCTAATTCATCATCAAGCACCGTAGCCCAAAATCACAATGGCTTCAGACAACAGGTCGCCATCCATCTTTTTCTACAATCAAGTAGAAACCTTTCAACTTCAAATTTCTGTAAAGGAACCATTTTTACTACACCCCAAAATTTCTAGATTTGCAGACCACATTCTTCAATCTTACATTTTCTCATCAAAGAAAATGCCAAGAAAATGAGAACGACGGAAAAGAGCTCCGCTTTCATGTGTCAATCACAAGGTCCCTAATTCCGCCACTCAAGTGAAGTCCAGACATAAAACAATCCTCATCGCAGCTCCAGCAGCATAAAGGTATCATCTAGACATCTCTACCGCATGAATAAAAGGTAATTCAACTACAGCGACCCGTAACCCTAAAATCAAATCGAGCCCACGCCATGAATCAAGCTCTGGAACGGCCCCCCGAGCGAAGGGTGGATTAAGCTGCACCAAGAACCCGACAATCGAACCCAGAATCAACGAATCAGCACCAAAACAACACCAAATCCATCCGAACAACGATTGAACATAAGGGGCACAGAGAGAGAGAGAGAGAGGAGCGTACGCGCGTCGTCATGAGCAGAGGAAGCGAAGTTGCGCTTGGGCACGGAGGAGGGACGGGCGCCACCGCGAAGGGAGCTGCGGAGGAGAGCAGATCGCACCATAGCCATCGCCATTTCTTTCTCAAACCCTCTCGCTGGAAAACCACTTTGAGACGGCCCCCGGTTTGGGTCTCTTCTCTTATTTATACTCGTCCTTGCAATTGCAATAGAAGATGATACATTGTTTTCTATGATGTTTGCTAAGCAATTGTTGACCGATCAAAATTAGCAAAAATTGTAGATTTTAATATTTTAGAAGTTATCTTTTTCTTGACATGAATCACTAAGCTCAAGTTTATTTCGCGAAAAAAATAAATAATAAAGAAAAATGATTTTTTAAAGCATTTAAAAAATATATGATTACTTTTCATTTATTTGATGATACATTATTAGAGGAGGTTTCCAAGAGTGTTCAGGTTGAAATTCCTAAAACTATTGCTATAGCCTTAGATCAAAAACCAAAACAAGAATTACGTACACTTGAACTCACTTTGAGAAGATCGAGTAGAACACCTAAACCTGTATAAAGATATTCTCCGTCATTGCATTATTTGCTTTTGATGGACGTCGGCAAACCATAATATTTTTCAAAAGTACTGCAGGTTAAAGATTCTATTATGTAGGAGTTAGCAATGCAAGAAGAGTTAGATTCACTAAAAAAAAAAAAGAAAAAGAAAAAAAAAAGAACTTTTGCATTAACTCAATTATTATATGGGAAGAAAGCATTGTAGAACAAGTGGGTGTATCGGGTCAAAGAATAGGTTGATTGGAGCAAAAGTACAAAGCAAGCTTAGTAATAAAAGGGTTTCAGTAAGAAGAAGGAATTGGTTACATAGAGATTTTTTCTCCAGTTGTGAAATTGATTACTATCAGGTTAGTATTGAGTATTGTTGCCGCTAAGAATCTACATCTAGAGTAGTTACATGTTAAGACTGTATTCCTCCATAGTAATTTGAAGGAAGATGTTTACATGATACAATCAGAAGGTTTTCAGGTTCCTGAAAAAGTAAATTATTTTTGTAAATTGAAGAAAAGTCCCTATAACTTGAAACGGGCTCCTAAATAGTAGTATAAGAAATTTGGCATTTTTATTTGTGGTAATGGGTACACTAGAAGTGATATGGATTGCTGCTATTATTTCAAGAAATTTAATGACAACATATCATTTTACTGTTGTATGCAAATGATATGCTCCCCGATCTAGCATGAGAGATCAACGTATTAAAACAGCAATTATCAAAAGAGTTTGAGATGAAGAACTTGGGCGCAACGAATCAAATTCTTGGGATGATAATCATGCGAGATAGATTCAAAGGAATTCTCGAATTATCTCAAGAAAGGTATATTGACAAGGTGCTAGACAAATTCGAGGTTCAAAATGCAAAACCTAGAAGTACTTCTTTAGGAAATCACTTCAAGCTCTCAAAGAAGCGGTTACCAAAGACAGATGAAGAGTGGGAGTACATGCCTAAGGTGCCTTATGCATTAGCTGTTGGCAGTTTAATATATGCTACGACATGTACTCAATTAGACAAGCTCATGCAATGGGAGTTGTGAGTATATACATGACGAATCCAAAAATAAATTATGGGGAAGCTGCAATGTGGTTATTAAGATACTTGAGAAGCACTTTAGGTATGTCATTACATTTTATAAAAACAATGTAACTTTACAAGGATTTGTAGCTGCATATCTTGATGGTGACTTGGATAATAGGAAGAGCACTTTGGGTCATGTTTTTATCTTAGGTGACATTGCAATTAGTTGGATGTCTAGACTTAAGACTGAGGTAGAGTATGTTACTATATTTGAAGCGGGTAAGAAGATAATTTGGTTGAAAATTTTTTTGAATGAAATAGGCAATGAGCAGGATAACAATGTTCTTTTCAATGATAGTCATAGTGCGATTTGCCTTGTAAAGAATTTGGTATTTCATTCAAGAACAAAACACATCGAATTAAAGTATCATCAAATTCATCAGTTAATAGATAATGTGACTTTGTCATTGAAGACAATTTTTGGTGCAGAAGATCCAGCAGATATGTTAACAAAGGCTATCACCACCTAGGTAGCACGGACACGTGCACCATGCCTCCGTGTCGTGTCCGACACGTGTCGGAGCGTGTCCAACACGCCGACACGCTCGGACACGCTCGGACACGTGGTCAGCGCGTGTCGGATTTTCCGACACGCGGTCAATTTTTTTGGACACGCTTCGACTCGCGTGTCGGATGGAAGCGAGGGCGAGGGAGGAGAGAAAGGCCGCGAGCGACGGTGAGAAACCGCCGGCGAAAGAGTAGAGACTGAGGCGACGGCAAGCCCACAACGGCGAGCTCGCGACGGGGAGAAACTGCCGTAGAAAGAGTAAAGACCGCGGCCACTGTGATGTTGATCGGCGACAAGGCGACAACTGCAGGTGAGGCAGGGCCGAAGGCGAGGCGGAGGAGAGGAGAGGAAGGGTTCGTGCGGCGACCAAAACCAAAAGCCAGAAGGAGGAGAAGGGGCGCCTGCTAGGGTTTCAAAAAGAGAAAAAAAGAGGGATTGTGACGGGTGAAGTGACAGCCTGTCACGTGGGAGGAGGGGGAAAGGTGAAATAAATGTGGGGTGAGGGAAAAGAGCCTGACATGGGGAAGGGAGGGGAAAAAAATTGAAATAAATTTAGGGATGGGAGGAAGTCTGACGTGGGGGAGGGAGGGAAAAAAAATTGAAACAAATTTCAGGGTGGGGGAAATAAACGAGGGAAAGAAGAAAGTGGGGCGGGCGGTGGATCTCGAGGAGACGTTTTATTTTTAATCGAAAAATAAATAAATAAGATTAAAAAATAATTTTAAAAAATAAAAATACTAAATTTCAAATGATGATAATTTTTTTGGGTAAAGATGATAAATTTTTGTTTTTTTTTTTTTTGGTAAAGGATGATAAATTTTTGTTAGTCATCAATTTTATCAATAATTTTTATTAAAGTTAAAAATATATTTTCAAACATGAATACATATTATTAATATAAATTCATTGTAGGCTCTTTTTTTAATTAATTTTTTTATTTATGAATTTAATCAAATTAATTAAAAATAAAAATATTTATTTATTATACAACGTGTCGCAACGTGTCGGAATTCTTTATTTTTTAGAAATGATGTGTCGACGTGTCGTGTCGTGTCGGACACTCATGTCGTGTCCCGTGTCGGTGCTACCTAGATCACCACTAAGAAACTAAGGCTGTGCATTGTCTCAATTGGCCTCCATGGTAAGTGATGAGAGAGGCCACTACACTAGGACAATTTGAGTTATAAAGAATAAAGACTACAAAAGATTATTGCTATTTTTTGCAGATCAGCCTCCAAATGGGAGATTGATGGAATTGTGAAGTCTGATAGAGAAAAATAATGTTTAAGCGCAAAAACAATTTATTTTGGGCAGGCAGTTAATGTTAAAGCAGATAATAGGGCTTTTATTATTGCTAATGGCATACATGCAATTTTCATATTAATTATGTATGCCCTAGACACCTACTATATATATGGGCAATGTCTTTTATATTTAAATTGATAAAGCTTGTAACCCTAGAGCTTGAAACGCTAATATTGATAGTTGAAAGATTACCTAGTGTGGCATTGTGATTATTCCTTTTTCGATTTTAGGTAAAAATTCCCGCTTTTTTTTTCTTCTCTATATTTTCTATTCATATATTCGTGTTTCTAACACTATGCGTTGTGTGTCCCTAAATAGAGAGAGAAAAGGATGGTCTGATAGTGGTGGTCATTGTGGTGGTAGATGGTAATAATATGAGTGGTCCTTGAACTTTTCTTCTAAAAAAGTAGGGGTGGACATATTGGACCGATCAAATCGGGAACCAATAGGATTGGATCAAATTGATCAACTTGGTCTAGTTCTTGAGGGCGTTGGTCTAGCTCCCAATTCCATAAAAATGGAAGTGATGATTTTCGATCCGATTCCCAATTCTAGGGGAAATTGGACCGACTTTTTTTTTCCAAAAATATATATTTTTATTTCTTTAAAAAGCAATAAACCCTAAAATAGAACAACTTTAGTATTTTTATTTTTAATTTTTTTGGCTAAATGACTAGTTCCCGATCCGGTCTTTGGTAGAGCTGGCAATATGGATCAAAAACCCATATGATGATCCATTTTTAGTTAAATGGGTCATATATGGATCAAGTGAAAGTTAAATATGGGTCGGAAATGGTTCAAATAAAGGTTAAATATGGATTAGAAATGGGCTAGTGAATGTAAAACACAAAAAGAAATAGTCTAAATAGGTTATAAGAAAACCCATTTTAAAGTTTAAACCCTTGGCCTTTTTTAAATTTATAAAAATGTTTTTAATAAAAAATCAAAATTATAATTATTTTTCATGTTTCAATTTTTTTTCTTCTTTTTTTTTTTTTGTTTCTTTTTTCTTTCTTTTACTTCATTCCTTACCGGCAACCGATGTGGTGACGACCGGTTGCGGGCGGAGCCTCGGCATTGCCGAATCGGCGAGATCGAGCCTCGCCCAACGCCGGCGAGCTCGATCTCGCTGGCTAGTCGCCAGCCATCATCGTGGCCGGCGGTTGACCGAAGGAAAAAAAAAGAAAAGAAAATAATAAAAAAAATTATTAAAAATAAAATTATATTTTAAAAAAATTATAAAATTATATTTCAAAAAATAAAAATTATAAACATTATATTTTAAAAATAAAAATAATTAAAAATTATATTTTAAAAAATAAAAATAATTAAAAATTATATTTAAAAATAAAAATAATTAAAAATTATATTTAAAAAATTAAAAATTCTATTTTTAAAAATATTTTAAAACGAATTATAAAAATTTTCCATTAAATTTGTAATGCATAAAAATTGTTAAAAACTTTGTATTACATAAAAATGTTTTAACAATAAATAGGTTTTAGCAATACTGTGTCGGGTCGAGTATGAGTCGAATACGGGTCAGGTCGGGTATGAGTCACTAGATTTACATTATAAGAATACGGGTCAAAACAGGTTAAATGGATCAAATATGGGTCGACTCATTTTTGACCCGACTCGAGCCCCCTGTTTGCCACCTCTAGTCTTTGGTCCAAAAAATTGGGAACTGATTCTCCCGGTCTAGTTCTTGATTCCTAAATGAAACTAGCCAGATCGGGAATCAATCATCCCTACAAAAAAGTGTACAACTAAAAAAAGTTTGATAGAAAAATCAATCACATCAACTCACATCTATAATTTTTTGTTGTGCAATAAAACATGTTGAATGAGCAAAGATTTGACGTCGAAGTTCTTGTGAACACCACTTAAACGGAAATGGAATACTTATTATTTAAAACTATAAAATCTAGAATTAGATTAGAGAAAAAGCCTATAGATATAAGATTGGGAGAGCAAAGCTCACAAATCTAAAACTAGATGGGGAGTGTAAGAGAAGGAACAAAGGAAATATAAGGAAAAATAACTAGACGAGGAAGGGAAGATTTAGGTCAAATCCCTTCCTTTTGAAAGTGGAAGTGATAAAGAGAGGGAGGGAGAGAGGAGGTTGGGATTAATTTTGCAAATTTTGCAACCGACCTAAAGATGAGGGAAATTTTGAGCCGTCATTCTTTAAAAAAGTTAATGATTTAGAAAAAATTAAGGCTCGCTTATTTCGTAGAATATGAAAGATTTAAAAATATTTTCATGAAAATAATCACTTATAGTACTTATAAAAATGAATGTGTAAAAAATATCTTTATTGTCCATGAAGATATTTAGATGTAAATTATTGTCAAAAATTGACTTATTATTTCTACCAATATAAATAATTATTTTTAGAAAAATGCTTTTCAAATCATTCACTTTTCATGAAATAAATGAAACTTGCTAGTCTGTTTGTGTCACAACCCCAACTCTATCCCAGCGTCATAAGCAAGTAAAGGTTATTTTCGTGATATCCCAAACTCATTGCCATCCCAATTCTTTTTATTTTGTTATCATGCACATGCGGAAACATGAACAAACAACTCTCCGGACAAACAACAACTAGAAAACTGGGACATACATCACACGGAACACACTGACTTATATTATAATAGTACTTTTACAAGCCCTTCCCCTACGGCTCTCTTTTCTTTTTACAACACTGTATAAGCTTTCCACATAGGCCAGGGGAAATCCCATCTCCTCTAGCGTGACTATAGCTCCCAAAATTTATGAGAGACTTCCATTCCCACAAGACTGAAAGATGGGGGATAAGTTTTGGGGAAACTCAGTAAGTAAAATTCCTAATTTTCTACTATAAAAGTATATCATCTTTAAAGCCTAGCAAGTACAAAGACTCGCAAACAAAGCGGCGTCGATGGCAAATCAATTGCAAATCATATGTCATGCTTTATATAAACACATGCCATCCATGCCAAAAACTACCATCGGCTTATCAATTAACATACCAACATATCATGCTCATGCATAACCAGCATTCATGCAAATTCATTTATCGTCGTCCTAGCTCGACCAAGCCCTCCTGGCTCAACCAGGGCTTCTAGCTTCTTGTTGGGCTTCATGATTTGACCAAGGCATCTCGGCTCGATCAAGGCTTCTTGAGGCTAGCTTCTTGAGGCTTCCGAGTTCAAGACCCAAGCATCCTGGCTCAACCAGGGCATCTAGGATCAACCGAGGCTTCCTAATCAACAAACAAAGCATCGCTGCCAATGCTGTGTGGCAATGGGTGCTTTTTCCTCTTTAAATGCATGCATAAATGCATCAAACAAGCCAGTTCTTTTCTCTTCTCTTAGCTAACGCATGCATGGCCTGAATGCATGCTCATTCATTTGCATGTATCATGAATTTCTTATACTTGACTAGCAAATATGTCGGGAACGACCTTTGATCCATAACTTGAATCAATCACTTAGCGCCAATCCTCGCATCAGACAAGGCTCGGAAACGGTACACCTCAATACCAATCCAAAACCTCGAGGCTTGGGTACACCTCACATAAGTGATGATCCCAAGCTTGACGAACCTCGACTCTAACCCGATGTGGAAGCACATGTACTGAGAATGGCCCTCGACTCACGGTTTCATTCAACACTAAGCACAAAGTCCCCTCGTCCACTTGAACTATGGAAATCGGCATGCCTTGGTGCCTTACCAAGACCTCACGGATTTGGGTGATCCCCATACTGAACAAGGCATAGAATCGACACGCCTCAATGTCGATTTAAGACCTTGTGGCCTTAGGCGATCCCCGCATCAAGCAAGACTTGGACCCGGCATCCTATTTATTCCAAAACCAAGGCCTTATGGCTTAGAGCGACCTTGCCTTGTGATGAATTCAATCGGAACAAACCTCGGCTTCATTTCGAATGTGAACAACTCAAGCACATGTTCAAGCACAAACAAAAGCAAATCCATACAAAAGATTCAACATCCTACCCATGGCTTGACAGGTGAGCACTTAATTAGACTCGACAATGAAGACAACCATCCTAGAGGAGACATAGGAATCTTACTTACCTGGATGAACCCTAGACTAGAGCTTGAACTACACAAGATGGGCGGCTTGCCTTGAGGCCGAAAGAGAGAGAGCGTGAGGAGGCAGGAAGGGTGTTCTAGGAGAAGGAGGGTGGAGAAAATGGAAGGCAAGTAAGGAAAATGGAAAGTGCTCCTCCTATTGATAGCCCTTTGAGCCATCATTACCAAGCCAAGTAGTCCTCTCCAATGTTTCCAAGTGTCCCGCCTACTTTTCTTGGGTGGCAAGCCTACCTTGCCTCATGATTATGCCTATAGGATGTGTTGGCCAAGCTAAAGGCCTTACTTGGTAATCTAAGCTCATAGGCATCATTGATTATGACCCGCTTTTTATTATCTCATTAGTCCACCAATACCCCACATTTAATGGGCATTTAATGAAGTCTAATGATGAATGTGCTAACTCGGGGATTCTAGAATATTCTATCATAATAAGGACTTGCGTAGCGTGTTCCAATTGGTCCACATATACATCACCTTGTTCTAGAATATCTGAAGATATTTTGCCGCCACCATGACTTTTGACTTTTCAAAGGGACACCTCACCTTTTCATGAAAGAATTCTAGAGTTTTATTTCTACTTTCCTTTCCTTCTTTAAGAAGGCAAATTTTCCTTCCTCAAGAAGGCAATATAGAAAAGTCTATCATCCAAGTTGATTCTGGGGCTAAGGAAGAGATCATTAGGTACACATCAAAATATCAAATCATGTACACCAAGGTTTAACCACCGCACCCCATACTCGCCCAAACCATTCCTTTGGATGGTCGGTTGGCCGATTAGGGTCGATTGTTCTTTAATTGGTTTGAGACCTATCCTAAGGCTACCCATGGCCTAGCACAAAACCAAGACACCCATGGACCTTAGAATAAGTGACGAAATAGCCGGGTCTATCCCTGGGCTCATTTCGATCGAAACTCGATATACCAGTAGGGTTCATGGTTGGTGCATTACCAAACCATAATGGGACATTACCAATTCAAGATTCCATTTTGGTCAATAAGAATTAAATATAGAATGATGTATTTTTGGTCGGAAGGAAATCGCATTTGGTCAATTCGGATCATCAGTGCATCGATACCTAACCGGGTAAAATCACCTACGACCAAAAATTGCGACCGGTCGGACCATGACCATCCTCCAATCCGAAATCATTCATTGACCAATTCTCGTGATCAAAAAGTCATCTTATGAGTTGGCGATCCTATCCCATCAGTATAGTCAGTAGAAATTCACGGCATACATCTCGACCAATTTGTGACCAGTCGGTCGGTTGGTTGGTCATGACCGATCCGTGATTCCTCGCGTTGATCAAACTGATTGATCCATGGCCAATAGCCCATAATTGATCCTTTTAGGACCTTATGGCCAATCCTCACGAGGTCGGAATCAAAGATGTTACAGTTTGTTTCGCTAAAATCATTTTTTGGGAAAAAGATTATCCTCATTTGCTGGCATTTGGTTTGTTTAGGAAAAAAAAGTCAACAAAAAATGTTTTCCTACCAAAGCATAAATTGAGAAAAATGATTTCCCTTTTAGAAGAACCAGAAAACATTTTCCAAAAGTTATCATAGTTAATAGAAAATGTTTTCCTACTAAAGCATAAGATCCTTCTTCATTCACCAACCACATGGCTCAGTGATGGTCAGTGACTAGCCATGACGCTGCTCGATAAGCTCATGGCTCGGCTAATTTAGGTGAGTTCAACTTGGCCGAGCTAGTTGAACTTGCGGCTTGGTTGATCTGGGTGAGATTGAGGCTTGCCAAATCCAAGCGAGCTCACGGCTCACTTGCAGTCATCGTCACTTGATCGAGGCGAAGGAGGGGGAAAAAGAAAAGGAAATAAAAGAAAAAAAGAAAAAAAAAGAGAAAAAGAAAATTTAAAAATAATTAACAGTTCGCTTTTTAACAAAGAGAAAAAAACTAAAAATTGATTTTTTTAAATAAAAAGAAATAAAGAAATAAAGAAATATATCCAAAAATTCAAAAAAATTTGTCTGAGATAAAGTCATAAAATAGAAATCATTTTTCAACAAGACCGATTAGTTTTTGAACTTACGAAAAAACAATTAAATGCTTGTACTTAGATTTTGATTGTTTCTTCCCTGAGAGGTCATGTCTCTTTCAAGCCACAAGTCTCGTGGTCATACACCTTCTCAGCGTGTTTTTCATAGTGCACAGAAGTATTTAATTTGTTGGAAAGTCCTGATTTATAGGCTCAGTCAAGTGCATCTTTTTATTTGTTACGCAAATTACTAGTGTGAAGATTAGAGTCAAGAATTGTATAGACAAATTATTCATGTTGCACTTTTGAGTTCTAGTATATATATGTGATGAAATTTAATTTGTTGGAAACTCCGACCCACCACATTTTTAAGCTTATTTAACAGACCTTTTACTTGAAATGACCAAATTTAAATATTCAATCTACAATTATAATTTTTATCTTTACAATCACTTTAACTATTAGAGAGCAGTTCAAACGGAAAAATTACCCAATTAGTCCCAAATATATTATATTAATGTCAACTTAGTTTTAAATTTTTCAAATTTTCCAATTTAGTCCTAAGTCATCATACAAAATTCCAATATAGTCCTTCTGGCCAATACCAAAAATGGTTGATGTGGTGGTCCATTCATTGTTGATCATCTTATGTGACACATCACCACATCTATGCTTTTTGGTGAAAATTTGCAGAAGGACTATAATGAAATTTTTCACAAAAGTTTATAACTAAATTAGCAAGATTGAAAAAATTTTGGACTAAATTGGTATTGTATAATAAATTTAGAACTAATTGGACAATTTCCCTTTATTCAGAGAATATACACGGGGATAATTTTTTTGGCTATATTTTCTTAATTTTCATTGAGGAAAGTTGAGTATGATTTGATTTTCTTTGTTTGAATCAATAAAAGAGGATGGAAAGTAAAAGTGGGAAATTTGGTGGGACCATTGTCATCACCAACTTTTCTAAAAACCTATGCTGTTAGTTATGGCATGAATTATTATTTAAATATTATAACACTCCCTCTCAAGCCTGGAAATTTAATTAGGGAGGCAAATAAGGCTTGAAATATTTGAACTCAGGACTTCCTTTTATGAAATCATACGAGATTTGGTGGGACCATTACCAACCTGTTCTAAAAGTTTAAATTATTAGATGAAGACATAGTTTACTATTTAAATATTCTATAAAAAAAAAAGAATGAGAAAATCTTCTGAACCATTATATACTTCTCATCTTGAAATTGGCAAAAAAATAAAAGGAAATGTGTTTCTTACACATCTGTCTACCAAATCACGTTTCCTTTTTAAGTGTTAATTAACTATTAGGTTTTCCTCCTATAAAAAATTAAGGAAAATAACACCTTGACCCTTCTTTTTTGTTGAGAGGCCAGATCTTTCTTCACTTATTAACTCACATTCGTCCATGTCATTCCTCCGCAAAATCTTTTTCCAGTCATTTAGGCTAAGTACATGACCTTTTGACATTGATGAGATTATTCTCGATTGATTTAACCAACAAGTAATGTTAAATTTATGATGATTGACTCGCAATCTATAAGAGAAGGATGAGCTAATTCTATGTGTATAGGTAAAAGCAAGGAACCCTTGAATTCAAGGGTATTTTTGGTCCATGAGGGTTTGCAACGAGCTATTTAAGTTGTGTAACACAACTTAAAAATCGACCAATAATTCAAGTTTTTCTAAACCTCAAATTACATCCATAGTAGGTATATTTGATGCGTCGCATTTTCAATCTAAAGATAGATGATGGTGCTTCTATGACAAATCTCATCAATGAATTCAATGTGATTATGACTTAGTTGAGTTTGGTGGATATCAAATTCGATGATGAGGTAAAGGCTTTAATTTTATTATCTTCCCTACCTAAAAATTGAGTGCAAATGTGATTGTAGTGAACAATTCGTCTAGTGAGAAAAAGTTGAAACTTCAAGCAATTTGAGATTTGATTCTTAATGAGGATATTCATGGAAGAAAATCAAGTGAATTTTCAGATGCTGCCTTAAATACTAAAGCCAGAGGAAGAAGCAATCAATGAGGGTGAAACCAATATCACGATAGATCAAAGTCAAGAGGGAGAAGTAAATCAAGAACTCATGGAGAAATAATTTGCTAGAATTGTGAAAAGAAAGGCCAATAAAACAAGATTGTAGAGCCCTAAAGAAGAAATTTAATGTTGAGATCAAAATCAAGAGTAAGAGAAATTTGTGAATTCAACTCTTGAAGAGACGCATGACGATGATGCTTTAATTTTGAGCATTGATAGTATAATTGAGTCTTGGATTCTTGACTCAAAAGTGCGTCGTTTCACTCCACTTCATGTAAAGAATTAATGCACAAATTTGTTGCTAGAAAATTTGAAAAGGTTTATCTTGCTGATGATGAACCTTTGAATACTATGGGAAAGGGCGATGTTCACATAAAATCCTCTAATGGATATCAATGGAAGTTATGTGATGTTAGATACATTCTGGGACTTAAGAGAAATCTTATCTCTATAAATCAATTAAACAGCACAAGATATGGAATTATTTTTGGGGATAGCTCTTGGAAATTAGTTAAAGGTGCTTTGATCATAGCACGGGGAATAAAGTCATAAATGCTCTACTTAATTGAAAGTAGTAGAGAAACCGCTACAGTTGCTGAGTCAGAAGCCGGTTTCAAATTATGGCACCACGAGCTTGGGCACATAAGCAAAAAAGGGATGAAGGTATTGGCATCTAAGGGAAAACTACCTAATTTGAAGCCCATAGATATTGGTCTATGTAAAGATTGTGTTTAGGACAAGCAAATGTGTTAGTTGTTGGAAGATTGAAAAGAGAACAAAAGAAAAGAAAATTAAAGTTGGTGTGTGGGTGTTAAATTATGACTCGATTTTTGAGTATTTACAATTACGCGATTCGCTGGACTCACGAAGGATTACAAAAGAGGAAATTTGAAAATAGAAATAATAAAATATTTGAAGGGAAATTTTCTTCTTTGTTGTTGCGGAATCCGAATAGGAAAAGAAGCAGAGTTCTAGTTGGCTTTGTAGAACTAAAATAGGAAAGTGGTGCACACCCACACATATAAAAGAAGCAGAGGGTTTTCTTTTGAAGTTGCACGCCGAAGACCTATGAAGAAAGAAGCCGCCGAGCCGAACGAGAGAAACCCTTCAAGCCGTTCGTGATCCTTGAAGTCGCAAGTCGCGCAAAGCCCGAAGAGATACGCGAAGCCATACGTAGCGCGTATTGTACCGGAGCTTGAACGCGGTTAATCTTGTGCCGTGAGTTTGTATCTCAAGTGAGTTGTTTATTTATAGACACTTTGGGTTTGGGGTTAAATCTAGGTGTGGGAAACACTTGAGTGATTGAGCGATTGTAAACTTTGATACTCCGATTATAGTGGATTATTTGCTGCTGGCTCTCCCCGTGGACGTAGGTACCGATACTCGGACCGAACCACGTAAATTCCTGGTGTTCTTATTTTTCTCGTTTATTTTCTCTGGCGATTTCTCGTTGACGTAAATTGCAAGATCTTGTCGTTTCCGCGTATTATATCCCAACAATTGGTATCAGAGCTTCAGGTTGGATTTCTTGATTGATTTGGAGCTTTTGCTTGTCTGATTATATCTGGAAATTCTGTTATTGCAATTATGTCTGAGAGGAAATTTGAGATTGAGAAGTTTAACGGGAACAACAACTTTGTGTTATGAAGCATCAAGATGCGAGCTTTGTTGACAACACAAGGTTTGGCCAAGGCACTGGATGGTGAGGATGAGATGCCTATTATCATGAAAGCCTCCGAGAGGGCGAGCTAATGGAAAAAGCAAAGAGTATGATCCCGTTAAATTTGTCGGATGAAGTCTTAATAGAGGTTGCCGAGGAGCGGATGCCGCAAAGCATTATGGGCAAAACTCCATGCACTCTATCTGAAGAAGGTTTGAACAATCGCTTGTATATGCTGAAAAAGATGTTTCAATTTAGATATACTGAAGGTATGTCTATCAGAACCCACCTAGATGAATTTAATAAACTCATGATGGATCTGAAGAACGTCGGTAAGATTCTTGATGATGAAGAACAAGGCATGATGTTGTTAGCCTCTTTACCAGAGTCATGGAGCACTTTACTGATTCACTGTTATAGGGGCGTACTACGATTACCTCAGAGGAGGTAAAGTCCGCCTTATTCTCTAAGGAGTAGCAGAGAAAGTTGCGAGATAACGGTCTGGCACAAGGAGCAGCACAAGCACTGACTATTCGGGGTAGAGAACAACATCGAGGACCTAATAGTAGCAGAGGTAAAAGCAGATCAAAATCACGCCATAAAAAGTCCAAGGGACGCGTGAAGTGCTTTGAGTGTCACGAGGAGGGGCACATCAGGAGAGATTGTCCAAAGCGGAGGAATAAAGTTGATAGGCAGAATGCCACGAGTAGTGTGGTAAACGTTGCCGAAGGGAGCAATAAGGATGCAGAAGCTGTCTTATGTGTGACTGCTACTTCGTCAGGGGACGAATGGGTGATAGATTCGGGATGTTCTTATCACATGACACCTCATAAGAACTGGTTTACTACTTACCAAGCTGCAGATGGTGGTAGAGTTCTTTTGGGGAATAATGTAGTCAGAAGGTTTGTGGAGATAGGGACAATTCGGATCCGGATGCACGATGGGGTGGTGCGCACATTGATGATGTGAGGCATGTACCGAGCTCAAGAAGAACATTATTTCTCTAGGGACACTCGATGACATCGGGTGTAGGTACACCGCTGAAGGTGGAGTACTGAAGATCTCTCGAGGTGCCATGACAGTGATGAGAGGGAAGAAAGTGAATACTCTCTATCATCTACCTGGGAGAGACCGTGACGAGTAACCGCCTAGTTTCATCGGGTGAGTCGACTCTAACTTGACTCGGTTATGGCATATGCGTTTGGGGCACATGAGTGAGGTGTATGACGATGCTTTGAGTGAAAAGGGGTTGTTGAATGGTCGAAGACGGGGAAGCCGGACTTATGTGAGCACTTTGCATCTATGGGAAGCAAGACCGAGTTAAGTTTACAACAGCTATCCATTCGACCAAACGACCGATTGAATATATTCATTCAGACGTCTGGGGCCCGTCTTCAATTCCTTCAAAAGGAGGTGCCCGATATATGTTGACTTTTATCGACGATTATTCAAGGAAGGTATGGGTTTACTTTCTGAAACACAAATATGAAGTGTTTGATCGGTTTAAGAAATTTAAGGCATTGATTGAGAAGCAGTCAGATAAACAAATCAAGTGCCTGAGAACCGATAATGGCATGGAATTTTGTGGTAAAGATTTTACCGAGTTCTGCGAGAAAGAAGGTATTGTAAGACACCGCAGAGTACCTGGGACACCACAGCAGAATGGCGTGGTTTAACGGAAGAACAGAATTTTGCTTGAGCGAGCTCGATGCATGCTCTCGCATGCAGGACTTGGCAAGGAATTTTGGGCCGAAGCAGTTAACATGTCGTGTTACCTGGTTAATAGATCTCCATCGTCTCGCTATCGAGTGGAAGACTCCCGAGGAAGTATGGTCGGGAAAACCGTTGATTACTCCGGATTACGTATATTCGGATGTCCGCGTATGCTCATGCGAGTGATGGTAAGCTTGAGCCGAGGGCAAAGAAGTGCATATTTCTGGGTTATGCACAAGGGGTGAAAGGCTACCGGCTGTGGTGCACTGATCTCAGATCACCCGGTTTTCTAATCAGCAGAGATGTGATCTTCGACGAGACTGCAATGCTTCAACGGAGGAGTTCTGAGACACAACCAGCAGAGAAGACAGATCATGGTGTCACAAGTGAGGTGGAGCTTCAGGTGGAGACTCCGGAGACCTCGAACGTAACAGAAGTAGAGACTGCAGATGAAGCCGCAGTTCCTGAAGTTGGTGATAGTGAACAACCAGCAAAGTCGCAGCAGACTATAGCCGCAGATAGACAGAGAAGGCAAATTAAACCACCGGTACGTTATGGTTATACAGATATTACTTATGCATTGACTGTAGGTGATGAGGTGGAGACAGATGAGCCTTCGTCTTACTCTGAGGCGATGGCTAGTTCGGAGTCGTCACAATGGCTAGGGGCTATGAGTGAAGAGATGGAATCACTCCATCGAAATCAGACATGGAAGCTGGTCAAAGTATCTAAGAGCCAAAAGATTGTCGGAAGTAAATGGGTCTTCAAACGGAAAGAGGGCATTCCTGGTGTTGAGACAGCGAGGTATAAGGCGAGACTTGTGGCGAAGGGATATACACAGCGTGAGGGCATTGACTACAATGAGGTGTTCTCTCCTGTGGTAAGACATACTTCTATTCGTGTTTTACTTGCCTTAGTTGCTTCGCAGATCTCGAGTTAGAGCAATTAGATGAAAACTGCGTTTCTTCACGGTGAGTTGGAGGAGCAGATTTACATGAGGCAACCGAGAGGGATTTGCTATTCCGGGTAAGGAAGATCATGTTTGCTTGTTAAAGAAATCTTTGTATGGGCTGAAACAATCTCCTAGGCAAAGTGGTATAAACGTTTTGATGCATTCATGGCTAGTCAAGACTATACAAAAAGTAAGATGGATAGCTGTGTTTACTATAGGAGATTGGATGATGGTTCTTTGATTTATCTACTCTTATATGTTGATGATATGCTGATAGCAGCTAAGCATATGTCTGATATTGATGTGCTAAAGAGGCAGTTAAATGCTGAATTTGAGATAAAAGATTTAGGTGCTGCAAAGAAAATTTTGGGTATGGAGATTTTGCGTGACAGGGCTGCAGGAGTTTTACGTCTATCTCAAAAGAAATATATTGAGAAGATCGTAACACGTTTTAATATGCAGTCGGCAAAATCTGTAAGTACACCTTTAGCGAAGCACTTTCAACTTTCAGAAAAATTATCACCGCAGACTGAGGAGGAGGAGGAGCATATGTCCCATGTTCCTTATTCTAGTGCCGTAGGTAGTATTATGTATGCTATGGTGTGCACTAGGCCTCGATATTTCACAAGCTGTGAGCGTGGATAGTCGCTATATGAAGCGTCCAGGTAAAGCTCATTGGGAAGCTGTGAAGTGGATCCTCAGATATTTGAAGGGGACAACAGACGTGGGTATAGTATACCGGAGGGACAGCAATGGCAGTGAGACCACTGGTTTTGTGGATTCGGATCACGCCGGTGACTTGGATGATCGCAGATCTTTAGCAGGGTATGTGTTTATGCTAGCAGGTGGTGCAGTTAGTTGGAAAGCGTCCTTATAGGATCACATTGCCTTGTCTTCGACTGAGGCAGAGTACATGGCACTAACCTTTGTAGCGAAGGAGGCGATATGGCTAAAAGGTTTGCTCTTGGACTTTGGGTTAGAACAGAAAAGTGTGGATATACACTGTGATAACCAAGGTGCGATATATTTGGCATATAATCCAGTTTATCACGAGCAAACGAAGCATATCAACATCAGGTACCACTTCATCCGAGATGTCTTAGCTAAGGGTATTGTTACTGTTAAGAAGATTGCTACAACAGATAACCCGGTAGACATGATGACTAAGTCTGTTCCTTTGGCGAAGCTCAAGCTCTGCTTGAGCTCTATTGGCGTCTGTGGAGAGTGAGCGCCCGTCGGGGCGTTGGGAGAGTAGCATGGATGATGAGCACTATAACTTGGTTTCAAACATCGAGCCAAGGTGGAGAATTGTTAAATTATGACTCGATTTTTGAGTATTTACAATTACGCGATTCGCTGGACTCGCGAAAGATTACAAAAGAGGAAATTTGAAAATAGAAATAATAAAATATTTGAAGGGAAATTTTCTTCTTTGTTGTTGCGGAATCCGAATAGGAAAAGAAGCAGAGTTCTAGTTGGCTTTGTAGAACTAAAATAGGAAAGTGGTGCACACCCACACATATAAAAGAAGCAGAGGGTTTTCTTTTGAAGTTGCACGCCGAAGACCTATGAAGAAAGAAGCCGCCGAGCGAACGAAAGAAACCCTTCAAGCCGTTCGTGATCCTTGAAGTCGCAAGTCGCGCGAAGCCCGAAGAGATACGCGAAGCCATACGTAGCGCGTATTGTACCGGAGCTTGAACGCGCGGTTAATCTTGTGCCGTGAGTTTGTATCTCAAGTGAGTTGTTTATTTATAGACACTTTGGGTTTGGGGTTAAATCTAGGTGTGGGAAATACTTGAGTGATTGAGCGATTGTAAACTTTGATACTCCGATTATAATGGATTATTTGCTACTGGCTCTCCCCGTGGACGTAGGTACTGATACTCGGACCGAACCATGTAAATTCCTGGTGTTCTTATTTTTCTCGTTTATTTTCTCTGGCGATTTCTCGTTGACGTAAATTGCAAGATCCTGTAGTTTCCACGTATTATATCCCAACAGTGGGAACTAGCCTATGTGCGTTCCCTTGAAGGCTTGTGCTATTATGTCACATTCATTGATGACTCAATTAGAAAGGTATAAGTTTATTTTCTGAAAGAAAAAAAAAATTAATGTGTTTGCTACTTTTAAGAGACGGAAAGCTGAAGTGGAGAATGGAACTGGCTTGAAAATTGATCGTCTAAGGTCTAATAATGGTGGTAAGTATGATACCAAGGAGTTTAAGTGATTTTGTGTGCAAAGAACGAAATTAGAATGACAAGAACTATTCCCAACAGATTGCAACAAAACAGAGGTGATGAAAGAATGAACATAACCTTGAATGAGTGTGTAAGAAGTATGAGGTTGCATACAGGATTACCCAAGACGTTTTGGGTGAATGCAACCGCAGCATATCTAATTAACAAAGGACCTTCGGTTCCACTTGATTTTAAGTTACTAGGAGAAGAATGGAGTGAAAGAAGATAATCTCTTGCATCTGAAAGTTTTTGGTAGTATTTCGTATGTCCACGTAGATTCCAAAAATAGAGATAAGCTTGATGCAAAAGCTAAAAAATGTTTTTTTGTTGGATATGGTTCTAATTATTTTGGTTATCAATTTTGGGATGGATAAAATAGAAAAATAATAACTATTCATGTTACATTCAATGAAAACATGTTGTATGAGAACAACGATAGAATTTAGTGTGAAGAAACAAATTGAAGAGAATAGAGAGATTGAGGGTGCGTTTAGTTCAATATTCCGAAAAGACTTTCAGCTTCCAAAGCCCATTAAGGAAATGCTTGACCGTTTAACAACCATTTTGAAGTAGCTTTCAAGTGAAAGTCAGCATTGGGAAGGCTGAAAGTTCAATGTTAGTAAGGATTAGCTTTGAGCTTTTAGCATTTAGTCAAATGCTGAAACTTTTTTTTTCCCAAAACTATCATAACTCATTCTTCAAATTTCTTATTTCGCCCTCGTTATTATTTTTTAAATGCCACAATAACGCTAAAAAATCAAATTTACATAAATGCTAAAAAAATTAAACATATTTTCGTCTTTTTAAAAAAATTATATATATTTGATTTTTTTTAGCATTATTGTCAAAATTTATATTTAACAAGTTGCATACATTATTTTTTTTTTCAATTTTAAAGAAATAAAAATTAAAAATTCCGACGAAACTTTTGGTCTTTTTTAAAAAAAAAATTATATATATATATGTATTTGATTTTTTTAGCTTTATTGTCAAAATTTATATTTAAAAAGTTGCATACATTATTTTTCTCAATTTTAAACAAATAAAAATTAAAAAAATTTTGGTGAAGGGTTTGGTCCTTTTTTAAAAAATATATATATATATATATATGTATTTGATTTTTTAGCATTATTTTCAAATTTATATTTAAAAGGTTGCGTGCATTATTTTTTCAATTTTAAACAAATAATAATTGAAAACTTTCGACGAAGGATTTGATCTTCTTCTCTTTTTTTTTTTTTTTAAATTATATATATGTATTTGATTTTTTTAGCATTATTGTCAAAATTTATATTTTAAAAGTTGCATACGCTATTTTTTACAATTTTAAGAAAATAAAAAATAAAAATTCCGATGAAGGGTTTGGTCTTTTTAATATATATATATATATATATATTATTTGATTTTTCTTGTATTATCGTCAAAATTTATATTTAAAAGTTGCCTACATTATTTTTTTTTTCAATTTTAAACAAATGAAATTTTTAAAAAATAATATTAATCACCCAAAGAGCTTTTCAAATGTGTTTTCTATCAAATGTCATTTCTCTCAAAATTACTTCTCAAAGCATAGTTTACCAAACGGCATTTGCATTTACCAAAGTCCTTTTGCATTTTCTCAATAGGCTTTCAAAATGCTGAACCAAACGCACCTAAACCCCAATTTAGGCTGCGTTTGGGAGTAGCTTCCCAAGGCTACTTTGGAGCCCCCAAAGGCCTTTAAGCCAAATATGGGGTGTTTGGCAAAAAATTTTGGACCTCCATTCTCCAAATGCCAGCCTTGTGAAGGCTAAAAGCCCAAGGTAGGGTGGCATGCCCACGCGGGCACTGTAAATGTACTTTTTTTTTTCCGAAATTGTCCTTACGAACATTTTGTTTTGCCGTCTTTTGCCCTTGGGAGGATACTGTTCATCTTCTCCACTGGTCGGTGACGGCTAGAGGGACGCCGGCGTGATCGCTGCAACCCAGGCGATCGTAGTCGGAGAGTGGGTGACCTCCGCGAGTCACAGTGACTCAACGACCATGGCGAGGGGTCGCCCCGGCGAGTAGCGGCGGCCTAGATCTGGGTCCTCACGGCTCAGATTTGAGTCGGCAACGGCTGATCGGGGTCGCGCGACCCAGCGCGGCCCTCGCCGAGGTCGATCGGGGTCATCACGGCTCGATCCGAGTTGGCGACGGCCGATCGGGAACGCGCGACCCAGGCGCGGCCCTCGCCGAGGTCGATCGAGCTCATCACGGCTCAGATCTGAGTCGGCGACGGCCGATCGGGGTCGCGCGACCAGTGCGGCCCTCGCCGAGGTTGCGTGAGCCTCGGCGATGGCCGATCGGGTCGCGCGACCGCCGGAGGTAGAGGCGGCGCCGTAGCTGAGGCCGCGGTGGAGGTGGACGATGACGGGGTCGATGGCGCGGGCGGGGAAGGAGAGGAGGAGCTCGAGGAAGGCGAAGAAGGGAGGGTAGTCGAGGGTCTAGGGCTGGTCTCGTCGGAGTACCAGCGGACGACGGGGAGGGAGTGGGTCAGGGTGAGCTAGTGGCAGTGGACCTCGAAGACCGCCGGCGGGGACCAGGAGGAGCTTGACGCAGGCGGCGGCGGCGGCGGCGGCATGGGGGCGGTGAGGTTGGGATCGCCGGCGAGGGTTGAGTCTAGTGGGCAGAAGAAGAAGCCGCGCAGCACTTGGGAAAATGACCAAAAAAACCTTTGATTTTTACTGAAATTTCATTAAAAAAGTCTAAACTTGGATTTTATTTTAGGTTATAAGTTATAAACTATTTTGATGTGAATTTAACTAAAATTTTAAGTACATAATGTCTGTATTTATGACCCACACTAGTCAAATTTTTTTATTTTTCTTTTGGTAATTTTTTTTATCATAAAAGTCTTTTGTCTCCCAAACACCATTTTGCTCAAGGGTACTTCACAAAGGACTTTCAAACTACAGTTTACCAAACACAGTTTACATTTTAGAAAACACCTTTAACTCAAAGATCTTTGCATTTCCCTAAAGACTTTCCCCAAAAGTCTTCCCAAACGCACCCTTAATAATCTTCTATGAAATGGAGAACTTAAGAAGTAAATTATTTATTTATAATTATTAAGGAACCTTTTTTTATGTACCTAAATCCTAGGTAAACAAAAATCACCGATATAATGGATAATACGCACATCATAGGCCTAGATCAATAAGCTCAATATAGCATCGTCGCTCTCGGTTATGGGAAGCATAACTTGTGTTGTTTGCCTAATCTAAATTTATATATTTTTGTTACATTAACGCTAGTTGTATTCTTTGAAAAATTGCTGTCGTGATGCTATAATGAAAAATAGCACCTTTTTTCTTTTGGTCAGGAAAAAAAAAAAAATAGCACCTTAATAAAGAACATTTTTATTGCTTATTGTGAGGAGGGATTGACTACATCAATCATTTAAGATAGGACAACAATCTCTCCCCTGGTTCTGCTAATATTGACTACTCCTCACCAACATTTGCTTCACGAGGATCGAAGGGTTTGCCATCAAATTGGCTAATGACAGATGCATCAGTAGCTATTGCGCAAGGAGTTGAAGTTGAAGCTTCTAATGCCAAGGGCTCCATCCCTCTCTTGTCCACCTTTTCCTTGAGATCTTCCAGCGCCTTCTTTAATACCATTAACTGTTCGAAGCTAAGGTTTTCGATTTCCAGAGGCTTAATATGTTGGAGCTCTTTTTGCCCGTTTCTTTTCAGCTTGCAGTCGCTCGAGCACATCTGCGTATTGTCTGTTCAGTTCAACTAAGGTTTGGTCTCCATTAGTTTGAGCCTGTTGAGTGACAGTAGGACAAACCGTCTGTGGATGCTCAAACCTGTCAAGGACTGCATCCACAGAAGGGTGCCCAAAGGAGAAAGGCTTGCCGCTAGGAGAGAAGAGAATAATAGCCATCTCAGCAGCGCAGAGAGTGCATAGTTCGCTTGCTTTCTTGAAGAGTCCTGGTCGCCGTCTTGAGAAGGCAACTCGTTGTGCATTAACACCCTCGATCATCCTCTTTGCTCCAGTTGTTTTGTCCTTCATGTCTCACCCTGCAAAATCAATGTAAATTCAAATGATATTGTGAGAATAATGAAAAATGGTGGCCATTTATAAGATTTTACAGGCCAAAGCATTGCTTAAAATATTGCACCACTCCCTCTTTGATTGGTAATCCACTCTTTGATTGATAATTCTGATTTGGCTTTCCATGTATTAGCATGCGTTTTAAGAGGTTTAATGATAAATATGTCGTTTTCCGTCAATAAGACGATGCTAAGTTGGCATCCCTTTAATGGCAATTGCTAGCTAATACTATGATAAGAATCCATAACAGACTTAATCAACGAGTCCACCTAGCATAAACATGTATTAGCATGCGTTTTAAGAGGTTTAATGATAAATATGTCGTTTTCCGTCAATAAGACGATGCTAAGTTGGCATCCTTTTAATGGCAATTGCTAGCTAATACTATGATAAGAATCCATAACAGACTTAATCAACGAGTCCACCTAGCATAAAAGGAAATAAATCTCGCTCATGGGTAAAATTAGAATTTTCTATGCTTAATAACATGAATGGCTTTAGCTTTGGAACAATCATATATTTTCGACTGCTTGAGTACCATAACTATTTTTTCGATCATTTGAGTGTCATAACTTATATAAAAAAATTACTTGAGTGCAATAACTTTGAATCAATTACTTGAGTGCTAAATTTTTTTAAAAACATTTACCTAAATACTGGAAGTCTAGCGTGGCATAGCACTTGAGGTGAGCATTTTTAAAAGGTCAATACTCAAGTGACTAATTGAAAAATCATATAACACTCAGGTGAGCGGAAAAAAAATTACGACACTTAAGGAGTATTGTACAAAAGTTATAGCATGGTGTCCTTTTCCCGCTTTAAATGGTAACGCTGATTCAACTTCCATATATGGCATGCGTCTTAAGAGGTTTAATGATAACCATGTCGTTTTCCATCAAATAGATGAAAGTCTAATCCTCCCAACATTCAAATTTTAACTCTAATTCAACTTTGAATGGTAACTCTTATTCAACTTTCTGGATATGACATGCGTTTTAAAAGGTTTAATGACAAGCATGTCGTTTTCCGTCAATTAGACGGAAGCATAATCCTCTCAACATTCAAAAGTTGGCATCCCTATAATGTCTTTCTGGCTAATAATATATGTATAAAAACCTATTGAGAACATGGGAACAATAACAGTAAGAGTGCCATAACTTTCGTATAGCACTCACTTAAATGCAATAACTTTTTTTCACTTACTTAAGTGCCACATTGGAGTAAAATCAATCATTTAAGTGTCATTTCCGGCAAATTATCCTATTCGACATGGATTTATATTTTATTTTTTGAATTTTTTTATCAATTGACAACATCTACACCGATGATGCCATGTAGGATGACCGGCGTCCATGTTGGATTTTCCAACGAGACAAATCGCCGATGGTATTTAAGTGATTGATTTTTCAAATTTATGACCCTTAGATAAGCGTCATACGAAAGTTATGGCACTCTTAGCATGCTTATCCCAAAAATGCTTATATATGTGTTTGTTGAAGGAGTGATCATTTATATTTTTGGAAAATTTATCAATTTAGTTTTAAACCTATTTTATAGATGTCATTTCAGTTTTAACTTTCTAATTTTATTAGTATAGTCCTACACATTTGCATGATATTTAAATGTGGTTTTTTTTTTTTTTTTTTTTTTGCCAATTGTTGTTGCAAATTGCGACGTGAAAATCAACAAATTGCCTACATTAGTATGTCACGTAGGATAGCCGGCAATAATTAAATGCTACACTAGTGATTTTCGATGGTAATAGGCAGGAAAGACTAATTGAAATATCACTCGAAATTTTAGGGCTTCATTAACAAAACAAAAAAGTAGAACTGATTAAGTCGAATAATTAGTTGTTAACAAGAAAATTATGACAATTGTAATAGTATTATAGGACAATCCAATCAAACCATTGGCAAATACATATATTTTTTTTTTTTCACTTCTAAATACATTAGAATTTCCAAAAGAAAAAAAAAAGAGAAGAAAAAAAGTAAAAAATGATCTTGAATCTGGCACCTGCAAAATATTGTGGTATGATGGGTTTCTAGAGTCAAGGGCTATATGGTGGTTAAGAAGAAAGAAAGGTGGAGGAGGTAATTTATAATTATTACTTGTGTATTTGTACATAATAACTGTTCTAGTGATATTTAATTTCGATATTTGTTGAAAATTAAATTTAAAATATCTTGGATCTTATATGCAATGGGTATCATTCATGAGAAGTATCTAGTTATTATTATGTTATAAAAATTAAATAATGCAAGGCATTTGCCTATGTGAGACTCTTATAGTAAAGTTTGGAGAGATAGCTGAATTGATTGGCCCTCCCAACCTTCACTTATAAATAAAAAATGCTTAGGAAAGAACAACACAGTGCCATAACTTTCGAACCGCACTCATTTGACTGCTATAACTTCTTTTTCCACTCACTTAAGCGCCACATCAAAATAAAATCAATCAATTGAGTGCCATTTCTAGTAAATTGTCATACGTGGATTTTGTTTAAAATTTTCCATCTAAACATGAATTTGTTATTTTTCAAAAAAAAAATTATTAATTGTCTACATGTCCTCGGCAATGCCACGTAGGACAACTAGCATCTACATTGAATTTTCCAAAGAGACAAATCGCCTATAGCATTTAAGTAATCTATTTTTCAAATTTATGGCATTCAAATGAGCGGGAAAAAAATTATGATATTCAAGTGAGCACCGTACAAATATTATGACACTTGTGCTATTTTTATCTCAAGAATATGTCTTGAATTTGAGCTTGGAAAGAAAATCCAATTTAAGTAGGTTTCCCAATTTGAGTACGTCTCTTACAAAGGATTCCCCATTTTGAATACTAATATTACATATATATATATATATATATATATATAAATTAGTGTTAGGGTTTATTCTATTTTTTGAGGGAGTACTCTATGAGATTTTGAGATAATTGGTTCCGCTACAGATGTAATATAGGGCTGACAAAAACTTGAACTGTTGGTCGATAATTAAGTCGTGATACATAACATAAATAGCTCGGTGCAAACCCTCGTGGACCACAATTCCCCGAATTTAGGGGTTCCTTGCTCATACCAATACACAAATGAATTAGCTTATCATTCTCTCGTAAATTGCAACTCAATCATCTTAAATTTATCATTACTTGTCGTTTAAATTCAATCAAAAATAATCTCATCGACGTCTCAAGAGAATTAGCGCCCGCAACATGCAAATCTTATCGCGTTTTATGATGTTAGAATCTTTCATTGTAATTTCTGGTCTAGTAAAGGAGTTGTATGGGCATGTATCCAATACAAAGGAGATCAAATCCTTCATCTGCTCAAAACTTTCTTAAGCTTCATGTATGAAAAGCTTCTTCTAATACCTAGAGTGGTGATTATAATTGGTCGCCTTACCGTACCCTTTTGCCCTGCCAAAACAAATTTCTCAATCACAAGAAAATTTTGCTCAAGAAATATAAATAACCCACTTCATGTTTCTTGAAGCTCCTATGTCCATTGAAGGCCCAGGAGATTCAAGCCTAAATTAATAGATGTGCTAAGAGAAATTTATAGTTTGATCGTTGCCTTCTGTTGTGACATCCTGGATTTTCAATCTTATTTTTAATTGAATAAATCGGGCCTTTCATCAACCCGCCTATAGTGCTATTCTCGCAGCTGATCACTGGGGATAACTAGACTATCTGGGGAAGTCAATAAGAGATTTTAATGCAATAAACTTGAGGATTCGACCAGGAATCGGCTACTCAACCATGCTCATCTACAGAGATCATTACGGCACAGTTAAAAATCAATTAGAGATCAAGGATAGGTTTTTGGTTAAACGTGGGTAATTCCACTAAATTGTAAAATTCACGTCGATCAACACTAGATTAATTTTTTTGTCATTTTGATACCCTTTGTTCGTATTTGAAACTTCGAGATTTTCACAACCACCAAGAGTTGCCAATGTGTCGAAGAGATTCATAGTTGCTTAAAGAAAATCGACCCACGGGTCATTTGTGACTAAAAATTTCTGATTGCAACCGTCTCGCTTAGGTCATGCTAAAATCACACCGATTGAAAATAACCGTGAATTTGAATCCAAAAGTTCTATCATATCACAAATCATTTTAGGATGTTGACTCAGCCTCCGAAGATTTTCTGCAACCGAGACTTTTTGGAAAAAACTCAAGGTAGGGCCGTTTCACCGGGAATTTCCGAGAACCATTTTTTGATCGTGCAATTGGGATGCAAGTAGGTTCAATTGACAAGGAAAATACCAATTTGATTGTGAGCTCAATAATTGAATTTGTAAAGGCCGAAATGAATTAATTCGAAGAAAAATTGATTGGGAATTGAAACAATTCCAAGCAAATTCGTGTGCCCCTCTTTCCCATAACAATTGGTCCATTTCAAGCTCCTAGAAGAAGCAATTGGTGGCTGGAAAACAGCTATGGAGGCCAGCTAGTGGTGGGGACCAAAGGAAGGGGACAAAGAGATGAGAGAGAGAGGCATGGTGGCCCCCTTGTAGCAAACTGGTTTCCCACTCTCTTTCTTCCCCATTCCCGTTGACCAAGCCCTCCATTGCAACCTTGAAGACTCCCAAAGAAACCCAAAAATCGGCCGAGCTCACCCTCTCCACCATCGAAGTCCGTCCGATCACCTAAAGCCACACCGCGACGCCGTCTCGCGTTGCTCACCAACCGTGCCGGGCCCACACCTCCAAGCCCGCCGGCTCGCTTCCACCGCGACCCTAGGACACCCCAAGGCCGCTAGAGCTTGTCTCACCATTGCCGAAGCCGCCAGCCGCCGCCCGCCGCCGTGCAGCCCCGCTAAGCTCGGCCTGCCCGCCGTTGGTCCTTGCTCGTCGTTTCCAGCTTAGCCGACCACCAAAGTAGCCTCTTTAGCCGCACCCCAGAACCGAACAAGTGTGGCTTTCCAGTCACGGTTTTGGGCCGTTTTCGGGCCATTCCCAACCCCGTTTGGCGAGCCCACTTTGGAGTTTCTTGACCCTCGCTGCGTCCCCATTGTTTTGATTCAAGCAAATCATCAAACAAGCGAGTTTAACTCACTAATCCTTACTTAGTAAGTTAATGACGTTTAAAGGTTGATTAGTTTAGACTAAGTATGGATTAGGTGGATAGTTAGAATAGATTAGCAATTTAATTAATCGTTATTGCATGTTAGGTGGTTAGAGTCATGTAATTAGAGCCTAGACAAGCTCTAATATTTATCTAGAGTGGTTCAAAAATTTTCCAGGCCTGTCTCGGCTTTTAATTAGGCTTTATGGGCGTAAGTTGCTATTTTTGGTGTTTAATAATTCATTTCCGTAATTATTTAATTATTTATTTACTTTTCGAAAATTAAACCGGAATAGCCAGTGACCGGAATTTTATGCCGATTGCAATGATGTGATCATTTTATTTATTTGGCTGTCATTTAATGCAAATTGAGTGTGATTGGCAATTTTGGGGTATTTATCCTAAAATCTATTAATTTCAGTATTTAATTAGAAAAGTACCGGGCATCGGTTTACAATGCCAAAAATGTTTTTATCGACTATATAAATGGTGGGAATTTTAAAAGTAAAGATATTTTATTTTTGATTGAGCCCGACTGTATAGCCACACACGATTATTTTTATCAGGTACCCTTAATATGAGGGAATTAGGCCAAGATGCTTTGTTAATTGAGGGATTCAAGAGTGGAATGTCACATCCTTGGCCATAGGTAATTAATCTTGTGATGGTTATAGTCATAATAAGATGACTATTGAAAGTTGTTGGGTGTGATGTTGTGAGTTAAATCAGAAAGCCGCCAAAGTATGGCCGTGCCCATTGGGCCATAATTTACCACTAAAGATTTGTTAAGCCGTGCTCGTTGGGCCGTAATTCATCACCGAAGATTTAGTAGGCCGTGCCCGCTGGGCTATAATTCATCGCCGAAGATTTAGTAGGCTGTGCCCGCTGAGCCATAATTCAGGGTTGGGGTTGAGTAATTGAAGTAACCGTGTGATGGTCCTGTCGTCTTGGAATCAACTAAGTCAATTGATCGATGATTCGATTTGAATTTAATGATTTAAATTGATTGATGTGATTTGATGTATTCCAACGGTATTGACCTCGGGGAAGAGATCAAACCAAGGTAAGTCCTCTAACTCGTGATTGTGTTTAAGCAAATTCTTGGGATATATTTTCTTCCTAGTCGGGTTTTAGGGGGTTGAACTTATTGAGACGTCATCTCACCCCATTGTGAAATAACATTTTCAAGCCCTTAGATGGTAACTCCTCCCGAGAATTTTGGACAACTGAAGGAACTCACTGAATAGAGGTCTTACATTTCGTTTCATGGGGACCCTAAGGGATGGGAGTACAAACTTGTAGCGGCTCGTGATTTGGGTCGCCGTGGGATTATCCCATCGAGTACCCTACCAATACAGATCATGGTATTGTCAAGATTGTAATGGTCAAAGAGAGGGCCCCATACCGAAATCTAAGATACCTTTATATGTAATGGAGGTTGCTTTTGGGAAAAGCACCGCAGATCCTCTAGAAGGTTTAGTCAGACGCGATCGACCAGGATCTTAAAGAGCCAGGATCCCTAGTGTTTTCTAAAGGAAGCTCTAATCAAGATGAAGAGGAGGTGAAAGACAAGGACAAATATCAGTAAATGTTTGCAAACCCCGTTTGTAGACTTGGCCTATATGGATATATATATCAACTTGGTTATGTAAGACTTTTGTTGATATGTATATATAAGTGTGTTATTGGTTTGAAAATTTTAGGGCCCTACTTTTCTGTCCCATCTTGTTGTTGTCTAAAGATTTATTTATTCATTTCCACATACGTATTAAAATGAATGGGTCGGCGATGCGTCTTGGGACATCGTTATTATATTGACCAGGCAGGGATGGGCATGCAGCTCGGATGATCGGGACATGACATCTCCGTTTAGTGGTATTAGAGCATGGTCGTTAGAGATTGGAGTGATAAGGTGCGATAGTCTATGGGATAGTTAGTAGGAAAGGCCTTTAAATTCATGTCGGTGCATGTGTGTGATAGCTGATTAGTAAAATTGATTGTTGTTATTGCTTGACTTCTAATTCAAAGGTGGGAATTGAAAAGGTGTTTTAGTAGAAAGCCTCGAGGATGAGCGATCAAGAGCAAATGACTCCTAGGAAGAGTACCGTTAGGCCTACAACTTAGGGTAGGACGCCGACGAGGGTTGATACCTGAGGAGGCCAAGGTAGAGCGCAAGCTGAGGCTAGTGCGAGTGGAGTAGCACCACGTCCAGTTGGTGCTTAGGTAGCTGCCCCAGGTGATCCAGGAACTATTGGGATCACGCAGGCTTTGGATGCAATGGGAGAAATGATGGGGTAGCATGCCCAAAATCAAGCAGCTGCCTTCACCGTCGCCATTGCAACCGTCGCTCAAGCTGCCACTACTGCTATCGTTACTACTGCCGCTGAGGCCGCATCCACTATTACACCTTTCACCGCACCTGCCGATGTTCTAACTAGGAACATAGTCGGGATAGGGAGAGACTAATCCACAAGTTGGTGTAGCAATTCTTAAAGCCGAACCCACCAAGGTTCACCGGGTACCAAAGATCTAGAAACCGCCTCTTTGGACTCAAGATTTGGATAAGGCGTTTGCACTTCTAAAGTGCAATGAAGAGGAAAAAGTAGTCCCGGCAATTTATCAACTGCAAGGCAATGCCAATATTTGGTGGAAAGTTGCTAGAGACACAATGTTTTCGGGATGAATAATCCCGCCGTGGGATGCTTTTCTTAGGGCGTTTAATGAGAAGTACTTTTTGGGAAGTGCCCAAGAACAAAAATGGAGGAATTCCAAGGCTCTTCACCAAGGAAACACAACCGTTGACCGATGAGGTCATGTTTACGAAGCTATCTCAATATGCTCCAAGGTTGATTGAGGATCCTAAGGATAAGGCACGAAGGTTCAAGAATGGCCTTTGGCAAGAGTTGAAGCAGTTGCTGGTGCCGTTTGATTTGAAGGATTACCATGAGGTATATAATCGATTCTAGCTGCTAAAGAGGAGCCTGAATGAGCAAGTCGCCTCGTCTAGATCAAGGTTTAGTTTGCATCGAGAAGGGATCCATCATAGGGAGAGGCCCATGACTGGAGGAAGATTTCAAGTCCTGCCTAACAAGAATAATGGAATTGGAAAGGCAAGGTCCAACCAGAATGGCGTGTGTCATTTGTGTGGAAGGCGACATGGGTCAGCCCCATGCCAACCTAGACCGAGTACTTGTTTTGGGTGTGGCTAGCTAGCCACATAGCCAGGAATTGTCCCAGAAGATGGGGGAGACCACAACAGTTGCCGCCATTGCCACCTTTGGGTCGATTAGAGGATATGTGCCACAAAACGAACTGCAGGTGGACAGGTCAAACCTCCAGCCCCAGGAACAGTGTATGCCATCGCCCGAGGTCAGGCTGAGGACGCGCCTAATGTGGTCACTGGTATGGTTTTACTGAACAACCATGCTGCTTGTGCTTTGTTCGACCCTGGTGCAACTCATTCTTTTATTGCCGAGCAATTTTTTTAACTGATAGAATTAAGTCTTGAGTTGCTGGAGTTAGTGGTTAGCATATCTACACCATTAAAGAATAAGGTATTGTCAACATTGGGTTGTTCTGGTTGCGAGTTAGCGATTCGTGAGTGAGAGGGAAAAATAGACTTGTTAATCGTAGCCATGTATGACTTTGATTTAATAATTGGCATGGACTGGCTCACCAAGCAACAAGCTAAAATGGATTGTTATCGCAAAGCGATTCAATTTAACCCGTTAGAGGGTGAGAGCTTCGATTTGTCAAGAATCGAGGAGGACCCGATTTTCCTAATCTCATCGCAAGAGGCAACCCATTTGTTAGACCGGAGTTGTCAAAGTTACTTGGCGACCGTTATGGATATGACAGCTTGAGGAGCTAAAGATTGAAGATATTTTAGTTGTGCAAGAATTTCCAGATATTTTTCCGAAGGAATTACCAGATTACCGCTTAGGAGAGAGAGATCGAGTTCGTAATTGAGTTAGCACCCAGACAAAACCAATTTCTAAGGCTCCTTATCGGATGGCATTATCGAGTTGAAGAAACTAAAAATGTAGATACAAGAATTATTGGATAAGGGATTCATACATCCTAGTGTATCACCTTGGGGAGCATCGTTTCTATTTGTAAAGAAGAAGGATGAATCGTTGCGCTTGTACATCGACTACCTTAACTCAATCAGGTGACAATAAAAAACAAGTATCCTCCCAAGGATCAACAAGTTGTTTGATCAGTTATAAGGAGCGTTGATATTTTCGAAAATCAACTTGATAATAGGATATCATCGCTAAGAATAAAAAGGACATTCCAAAGTCGTATTTCGTACTCGATATGGTCATTTTCACTATGATGCTGTTCGGGTTAACGAATGCTCCAAACTTTCATGGATCTCGATAAACCGAGTGTTCAAGGAATATATGGATCAATTTGTGATTGTGTTCATCGATTCTGGTTTATTCGAGGAGGCCGAGGAGTACAAGAGTCATATGAGATTAGTGCTTTAGACCTTAAGGATCCATTAGTTGTATGCTAAGTTTAGCAAATGCGAGTTTGGCTAACTCGTATTGCGTTCCTAGCCACGTGATTTCAGGTGAAGGAATCTCCGTGGACCTATCCAAGATCGAAGTAGTGATCAACGGCCAAGACCGACTACCATGATAAAGATCGAAGTTTTCGGGTTTGGCAAGCTATCGAAGGTTTGTAGAGGGATTTTGGCTTTAGCGCCGCCGTTGACTAGACTCTTGAAGAAAGAAGAAAAATTTGTGTGGACAGACAAGTGCGAGTGTAGTTTCCAAGAGCTGAAGCAAAAGCTAACTACCGCACCTATACTGACAATTTCATTTGGTCCTGGAGAATACAAGATCTATAGTGATGTGTCATTTAGAAGACTGGGTTGCGTGCTGATGCAACATGATAAGGTTGTTGCATACACATCATGTCAGTTGAGACCACATGAATTGAACTATTCTATGCATGACTTAGAACTCGCGACAATCATTTTCGCATTGAAGACTTGGAGACATTATTTATGCGGGAAAGATTCCGGATCTTCACTACCATCAAAGTCTCAAGTACCTATTCTCTCAAAATGAGTTGAATATGAGACAGTTGTTGTTGGATAGAACTTTTGAAAAATTACAATTGTGATATCCTATATCACCTAGGAAAGGCGAATAAGGTCATTGACGCTTTGAGCCAAAAGTCTTCGCCGCTCACATGTTTGGTTAAAGAGTGGAATATACTCAAGAGGGCTCGAGATTCGGTTTTCAAATTTGAGATAGACCACCTTTCTCATATTATGGCCGCTCTCGGCAATTGAGCTGGATGTGCAAATCGGGATCAAATTACTTCGGCCACGTGACCCAAACGTTTAGAAGATTCTTCAAGAGGATACCGATAAAAGGAAAAACTGACTTTCATATTTCTAATGATGGAATACTGAAGTTTCGAGGACATTTGTGTGTACTTGACGATGCGAAGCTTAGAGAGGATATTTTATCAGAAGCTCATCATAGCAGTTACAGCATTCATCCCGGGCAAAGACGAAGATGTATCGTAATTTGCGTCAACTCTATTGGTGGTCGGGGTATGAAGTCGACATCGCCAAGTATGAAGTCGACATCGCCATGTCATGTCGCCAAGTGTTTGACGTGTCGCAGGTCGCTTAGCATTGTAAGCTGGGAGGACTTCTGTAGCCTCTCGAGATCCTAGAGTGGAAATGAGAGCACATCACGATGGATTTTGTGATCGGATTACCAAGGAGTCAGAGAGGTAATGATTCTATTTGGGTAGTGGTCGATTTCGATAAAGTCGGCTCACTTTATTGTAGTGTAAAAGGATCTTGACTTAGATAGACACGCTGAGTTGTACGTGCACCAGATAATTCGACTGCATGGAGTGCCGGTTACAATAACTTCAGATAGAGACCCGAGATTCATAGTCTTTTTGAAGAGCTTGCAAAGTGCTTTAGGTACAAAGTTGCAGAAAAGACGGCTTATCATTCTCGGACAAATGACTAGTCCGAGAGGACAATTTAGACCCTTGAAGACATGCTGCGAGCTTGTGTAACTATATCTTGAAGACAAGGTTACCGGTAAAGAGTATCTAGATGGCTCCTTTTGAAGTGTTGTATGGCAAAGCGTGCAAAACACCCGTGTGTTGGGGAGAGAAAGATCATAGGTCCGAGTTAGTTCAACGGCGGTAGATGCAAATGCAGTGATTAGAAACAGATTAAAGACCACTCGAGCCGCCAAAAAGCTACGCATATAAGTGTCAAAGGCTTTTGAATTCTAAGTTGGTGATCACGTTCTTTTGAAGGTGTCACCAATGAGGGGAACTCACTCTTTGGTAAGAAATGAAAAAGCGAGTTTGAGGTGCGTGGGTCCATTTGAGATTCTTGAGAGAATTGGGACCTAGCGTATCGTCTTATGTTGCCATCGAGATCGGCGCAAGTGCACGACGTCTTTCACGTGTCAATGTTGATGAAGTATGAGCCCGACCTCGATCCACGTGCTTAATTTTGAGGAATTGGATGTGGACGACCCGAAAGGTGTCGTACGTTGAAAGCCCGGTTCAAATCGTGGATCAAAATGAAAAATTATGTGTACAAAGACCATCCCGTTGGTCAAAGTGGTCTCGGGCACCTATAGTGCTATTCTTAGAGGTGATCGCTC